>JABYQJ010000047.1:0-240454 GCA_022606055.1 Trametes gibbosa | reverse complement strand
CCTAACCCTAACCCTAACCCTAACCCTAACCCTAACCCTAACCCTAACCCTAACCCTAACCCTAACCCTAACCCTAACCCTAACCCTAACCCTAACCCTAACAACCCGAACCCGAACCCGAACCCAACCCGAACCCTAACAGGTCACGTGGTTACCGGATAAGGTAATGCCTAGTTAGGAAACGGATTACATCAGGAAGCCACGTGCATCGACCCCGGGTCTAGGCCCGGTCCGGTTGATCCGCACCGTGGGACGCTACTTCCTTGTGCAGACAGAAGTGCAAATGATACCATCAGTGATGGCATCATTAGCTAAGATCAATTAATCAGCAGTCTCCTTAACTCCGATCGGAGTTAAAGATGACTCATTCCCCGGTAAACCGGGGAATCAGTAAGCATTCACGCGCTCCGGATGATCGGCTTTGTCGCCGCCGGATGCTGATGGGAAATCATTAGTAAGAACTATGCAGGACCTGATGAGACCAGTATAAGGGTCGAAATTGGGTGGGACCGGAGTTACCTCCATCCCCAATTGTCCAGTTCGTCCCCCCTCACACGTAGTCGTCGCACACCTCGCTTCGCTCGGTGTGCTCCTCCTCCCTAACCCAAAGCTGTATACTATGACACGGTTCCGGCTCAGGCGAACAGGGAGCACACTGCTGCTAACTTTGCCATCGCAATGCACAATACAGTTCAGCACAAGAACTGGCAGGCATTGTTCCATGTTCTAGGCGTTGTAGGCACCATCAAGGAGGGCGAGGCATGGCTACTCAACCCTCTTGCTAGGGTGTCCATTATCCCCCCCACCATCATCTCACCAGCCACCCAGCCTCCCAAACCTACCTCGCAGGGCTCTGTGCTTGCTTATGACTCTGACGGTCCCAATGCACACTTGACACCCCCCTATCAGCAGCGCAACAAGTCAGGCTCCAGTAGGACTGAACAGCAGCAGCGCTCATCTCCCCCATCCATAACCCCTGCTCCTATACACCCTGACCCTGCCACCCAATCCAACCCCCAGCGAGCTTACATCGAAATCTCTAGCAGACCACTCACTCGACCTGCTCCAATCTCTGCTGTTGCACCTGACCCGAAGCATACACGTAGGGCATCTCCTGGGCCTAGCACAAACCCTCCAAAGGAGCGTCTAACTCCTAAGGCCAAGTCTGCACCCAAGGCAGCAACTAGCAAGAAGAGCGAAAAGGCACACCCAGAGCCTGACAACATGGAACTCGATGTCATTGTCCAGAAGGAGCATGTAGTAACTGCAGAGAGCCAGCTCGCGGCAGTGATCAACAAGTCTATGGCCAATGCTTTGCAACCTGACGCGTGGACTAGTGCCCCTCCCCCTCCCCCTATCGCCAATACTCGCAAGCACACAGCCAAGAAGACACGTCAACGTGGTGCAGCTAATGCAGCCTACGCAGGCTCCAAGCGTCAGGAGAAGAAGAAGGCCGTGATAGCTGATGAAAGCGAGGAGATGGACATATCATCCGCTGAGGAGCCAGCCACAACTGGAGTGCCAGCCCCAAGCGAACAGGCTACTACTGCCGACAACATGGAGGTGGACATAGAGCCAGACATGAAGGGGACTACAGCGGAGGGCATGGAGCAGATTGCAGCAGCTGCAGAGCATGGTCATGAAGTATGTGTTGATTTGCATTTTATAATTTAGTATTAACTGTTTGCTTTACCAGACTCATCCATCTAGGCTCCCAACTTCATCACTCACTATTGCGGACATTCCAGCACACATGCCTACCCCTGATCACCCTAACTGGCTCCTGCAGTCACCCGCAGACCGGCACACAGTAATGGAAGCATACGCGCACACTCTACCACCAGCACTCGAGCCATTATCCCAGGCTGTCACCTATGTGGCCTTGCAAGGGCTGCAAGAAGTGGAGCGCCACTTCCCTTCCAATGTGCGGGCTATGCAGCAGTACATCACGAACCTTAGGAAATTCAATCAACAACAGGCTACAGATATGGATGCAAGGGTTGGGGTGTGGTTTGATGACTTCCTTGGTGGACTTGATGATGACTGAATCTATATATACAAGGCTTGCTTCTGAATGTGACATTTATGCCAGGTTAGATACTTGGACATTGTCTGAACTGTGATGTGTTGCTTGCTCTATGTGTATATTGCCTATACATGAGCTGTATGATATGTTGAGCTGAATTGTATCATGTACTATACAGAATGAAGACTTGATGTTTTGCATTCACATATAGCATGGGGGAACAGCAAAAGGTGTTTAATATTCCTACAACCAGAGGTATTAAAAGCATCATTTTTGCTATAGTAAGTGCTCTTATTCTCAGATATCTGAAAGTTCAGAATGCCTAATAATATATATAGTGGTTGTAAAAATATAGGGGGTATTTATCAGGCATTTACATAATATATATCTTATAAATATTGTTTCCTAGGATTTCTGTGGACTGTCACTCTCAACTGTGATAAATAGTAACATAGTGACAGTTACTGATGATATAAGCTAGTCACAGTAGAAGGTGACATTCCACAGAAATCCTTTGGAATGTCACCCTATCTGTGACATATAGTGACATGTCACTACTCACACTACATGTCACTACTCATACTAATTAGGGTTATTAAAATGGTACAAATCTGTCTATACATAGTCAAACAAATAACTGTAAATAATAACAAGCAAATAACCATATATCAAGCCAAAATCAATCCATCACCTCTTGATTCCTAACCATCACCATCTAAGCACATCACACTTTGAGCTTACACTTTGCTTTTATCATGTCTACTACCAACTCCACTCAAGGCAGTTCTACTATGGAGAATGATACAAGTGCTGTTATGATGGAACCTGTCACTCATCTGGTATGTTGCTAAAGTTAATAAAAATGATTTTCTTCTTTAATTCATTAACAATATATTAGATGGATCATGGGGAAGATGAGGCCAACATGACTGAAGAGTCTGAGGAGAGTAAAGGGACTGGTAAGTCTAATAGTAACTATAATCTGTTTGTGTCTAAACTTTTTATTACAATAGCCATCACTTCCTCTGAAGGGAGCGACAGTGACACAAGTAACAGTGACAATGACAACAATGATGATGATGGACAGGTAAGACTTACAACTATCATTTTATTAGGCCACTTACTAATGAACATAGACCGAGGAACCCTCAGGGTTTTACAGGGTCATAAACACCCCTCTCAATAATGTCGTGGTCGCAGACCTTCCAAGCCATCGAACACCAGAGTGGTTCAACCCAAACACTGAAACTTGGGCTCAGCAAGAGCGGCTTCGTCGCATGGCTGCAGCCTTTGAGCCACCGGCCATGCCATACATCCAAGCAGCTACATGCCTGGTTTTGGATTACTTTGCTTTATTGGCAGCAAACTTTGGGGATCAGGCAGATGCATGGGATCAGGGTTTTATAAATCTTAGGGGTCAAATTGAACAGGAGATGGAGCTGATAGTGGAGAGAACTGATGAATGGAATGAATTTCCAGATAGTGATAGGCGTCTCCCTAACCCTGGCAGGTAGATGTAGTGGCAATATGTGTTGTTTGGTGTAACAAGTTTTGAATTGCCATCTTTTGCTCATTCTATTTGCCAATGAGAAAGAAACACTAGTTTGAAACCATTCTAATAGTTCTCAGGGTAATAAAGTCTTTATTTCCCATTTTTTGCTTTTTTACTTGTAAGTCTCCCCACTAGTTGCCCAGTATCAGTTATTCTGCGGACTGTCCCCCCTTTGGTTGACTAAGTGGGACTTGGTCAAAGCACCACGTAGCAGATGTGGCTTAATATCTTTCCATCTAAATATGGTATGGGCATAATTTCTATTGCATTATGTAGCCCTGGTTTTTAGTTATCTAGAAACCTCTAAATGTATAGTGGCATCCATGGTTTTGCACCCAGTACAGGCCAGCATGCATGACCATTAGCATTTGGTTACACTGGCATCCGACGGATGCCGTGCAATATCTCCACCACCAAAGGTCATAGGTGCAAAATTTTTGTTGCATTGTGTAGCCCTTGTTCTCAGGTATTCAAAAACACTTGGATGCCCAATGGCATCCATAGCAGTTGTGGAGATATAGGCCTAACAAGCAGTGGGCATCCATTGGGCATCCACTGGGCATCTACAAGATGCGCATCCTGCAGGTGTTATATAGTTAGTGCTCCTCCTCCCTAACCCTAACCCTAAGCGGCGCCAACCATTATACATGGATCCAAAGATTTGGCGCTAAAATTAAGTAAGTTGCGTCTGCCCTCTGCGCCTCTCGGATTCAAATGGTATTTGGTCACGGGGGACGTAGTTGCATTTTACCCTAATATCCCGCTCGAACCTTGTTTGGCAATCGTTGAACAAATGTGGTTAGAGAGTAAATACGATCCCTTAGTGTATAATGCACCTAATGATGGAACGATACGAGCCGACGAAGGCATTCAAGCTCGACTCTTTCATGAAATCTTCAGACGTGCGCTACGCGTTAGTAGCACGCAACTTGTATGTCAGTTTATGGATAACTACTTTCTCCAACTTAGGGGCCTCGCTATGGGCGTCCCGGAGAGCCCGGACTTAGCTAATCTTTATGGTTGGTACTTCGAGCAAAAAGCAGAAATCCTTAGCGATCCTAGAATAGCTTTCTATGGTCGTTACATCGACGACTTATTCAGTATTGTTTGCGCGCCAAGTGGTGACGCAGCGCAACAATATATGGCAGATAAATTGTCATTCGATGGCTGCAAAATACTATGGGAAATTGGTTCTATGCGGTGTAACTTCTTAGACGCTACATTCTACTTTGATATGTTTGGCAAATTACAGTGGAAGGCGTATCGCAAACCAAATAACCATATGGAAAGAATTCCTTGGATATCTGGCCACCCCCTCGATGTTAAGAGGGGTACCTTTATAGGCGAGATGTCGCGGTTAGCAACGCTTAGTAGTCAATTTACTAGCTACTTAGACAGCGTGCGGGACTTGGTAGCCCTGTACGTCAAGCGAGGCTATCCGCAAGACTGTGTTACTGGCTGGGTAAGAAAATACCTCCAAGAACGCTGGGAAAAACGGTTAAGTGAGAAAACCGATGACAGTGCCACTACGAGCGGCGTACTTGTTCTTAAATCCCAATATAACACAGCCTGGAATTACTTCCACGCTAAAGAGCTCGGTGACGAGATTTTAGGCTACTGGCGGAGTTGGTACGAACGTGCCGACCGCGGCGAAAACACTGCTTACACCAATGTTGAATGGCCGCGCCCGTCTCGGCAATGGGGGTCCATCGACGATGTCGATGGCTCCTGCCTTACCAAGTTCCCTGATACGTTAGGGGGCGAGGTTTGGCTGCCGGACGTGCGCAAAATAGGTATGCTTAATCGTCGACTAATCGTGTCGCGTAAACGCGGCAAGAATATGTTCGACTTAACAAATCTCTGGAAAAAACTCGTCATTGAGAATCTCGGTGAGAAGGTGGATGATGACTCAGTCGGACTAAGCGGTCCGACAGTCCAACCGGATACCATCACTGATGACCCTGTTCAACCCGGAACGTATAGCAGTTATATCACTGCGCACCGGTCCAACATTCATCAGCGCTCGCCGTCGCCTGACAAACCACTATTCTAATTCTTGGTGTCTTTACTATGATCCGCAGTAGCGAGTCGTAGCGTAACAAACCTTACACGACTCGGGGTATTGACCCGAGGTCAGTAAGATCCACGTAACACTTCGGTGTATGAGACAAGGACTTCGGTCCGACCAGGAGATTGACTTCTATATAAGCCAGCTGGGAGGAGAAATCCGACCGTTGAGAAACCAGCCGTATATAGACATCGTCTTCGCCTTCGCGGCTTAGCGTCCTCGGACGCCGACAACCTACGGTAGTCGAGCCTAAGAATTAGAATCGTGGCCTAAAGGCCCAGATACTCTTTAGTCCTATCAGTGAATGCTGATTACCATAGCTTCGATCTCCTCGAATCGGGTATGGCGGTCTAACCCCAACCCTAACCGTGAGTAATCACGTTGACTTAATCGTCAACAATACACAGCATGCTGATTAAGCTATATGATCTAGCTAACCCAAACCCTAACAACCCGAACCCGAACCCGAACCCAACCCGAACCCTAACAGGTCACGTGGTTACCGGATAAGGTAATGCCTAGTTAGGAAACGGATTACATCAGGAAGCCACGTGCATCGACCCCGGGTCTAGGCCCGGTCCGGTTGATCCGCACCGTGGGACGCTACTTCCTTGTGCAGACAGAAGTGCAAATGATGCCATCAGTGATGGCATCATTAGCTAAAGATCAATTAATCAGCAGTCTCCTTAACTCCGATCGGAGTTAAAGATGACTCATTCCCCGGTAAACCGGGGAATCAGTAAGCATTCACACGCTCCGGGTGATCGGCTTTGTCGCCGCCGGATGCTGATGGGAAATCATTAGTAAGAACTATGCAGGACCTGATGAGACCAGTATAAGGGTCGAAATTGGGTGGGACCGGAGTTACCTCCATCCCCAATTGTCCAGTTCGTCCCCCCTCACACGTAGTCGTCGCACACCTCGCTTCGCTCGGTGTGCTCCTCCTCCCTAACCCTGAGGAATCTTGAGCTTCAATCTAGTGTTATGCTTCAGTTCTCTGTTAGTGGCTATCGAGCGCACCGTTAGAACTAGAAGCCAGGTTGGGCGAAGGGGAGAGGTTCAGACGAGGAGTTCAGGGGGTGAAACAGGAGATTGAACCTGGGGCTCTATCCTGAGCCCCCTGGTCTTATATACATGTGGGGTGGAGTCATATCCAGTATGACTCACCATGGGTCTGAGTCACTATGAGTCCATATGAGTCACTACTAGTCAAGGACGAGTCAGAGCGAGTCAGCACGAGTCACTACGCCTCCGGAGCCTACATGAGTCAGAATGAGTCTGCTACCAGTAGCCAGCCAATTGTAACACATGCTATATGTGTACACTGACTGAAATACGGCAAACACAGATTCTGCGACCGAGATATGTTCATGTGTTATCTCGGTGGTGGCATCAGCCACCAAATGACTGGTGTAGCGGGTTCTTTGCTTGGCTCAGGCCCCAACCACAACACTCTCTATGCCGCAGAAGATCCGATGGCCGACGATAAAGAGGATTCCGATGCAGACATCGATATGGCAGAGTGCAATTCCGAACTCTCACCGGACCCGATCTCTGACGAGGACGAGGACACTGAAGACGGCAGCCTCCAAGATGACCTTGAGGATGGCGAGGCTAGAGACTATGGGTATGTATCCTCCAGTGACGAGGAGGATGACCTGCAAGGCGAGCAGTTTGCACATGACTCAGGTGATGAGATAGTCGGGGGTGAGGGCGCATACGACGACGAGGACGGTGACGCAGACGAATTCGCGGGATTCGCGCGTCCTTGATACAAAGTTATCTGTCCGAATTCCATGTACATATGTCATGCTATAGAGGCTGACTGCTATGAGTGGCCCGGCGCTCGGGCATAGGTGCACGGTTACTCAAATAAGTCGCCCGGAATTGCTCTGCAAAACGATTTTCTTGCTTGAACCGACGCCAATGGACCTTAGCTTTCATATCATGCATGTCCTATGTCTTGCTAATTTATGCCTCACAAGATATGGCCTTGCGGGTATGGCCCGCCTAGAGGCGCCCGTGTCAGACTTCCAAGCGCTTGGATGCACTTGAAGGCACACCCGCATCGGAAGTGGGCGCCAAAACCTTGCTCGCAGTTTCGCTGATGTATCATTGCTATGTCTGCCCAGTAACCGGGGGTTGTCTACAAGGCTGCCACATCTATATGCACTACGGAAAGCTACGTAGTCATCTCGGTTTATCCTGATGGAAGTCTTATCAGGAATACTAGAGTATCACTTGGCACAAACAGCCCTTCCGGCCATTTGCAAAGATCTTGGCGAGCTGTTTCGTGATGCGTCCAGGAAGACGTGGGGATCGCTGACCAATCACAGCCATGTGTCCTGGGTAGCACTAACATAGGTCCATCCATAGTGGCGCCACCCCGAGGTGACTGCTCCCACCGAAGCAGCCAGACGCACTCCCTCAGCCTCCGACGCCATTACGTGTTGAGACTCCTTCTGCCAGCCAATAGCAGCGAGCGAGAGACAAGTCAGGAGGCAGATCACGGCGCTGTCCGTCCAAGCCGCAGCCGTCCGTCAATACACGCTGTCGCGGCCGGCGGTAGGCTGATGTGTCGACCGCGGTCTCCTGACTGCAAGCAGCTCGAGGGAAACGCAGGTGAGCTCCAGCTCACGATCGTAGGACGAGGAGGTTATTAACGTTCCAAGCGTGCGGCCGAACGACGTTGTCTCGTGACCTCGCTTGATCGCTTCTGTCGACATGGTACGGGGGCAGTCAGTGCGAAGGACGAAGATACGTTGACGGCGCGGGCCGCACAGAGCTTTTCCCGACAAACAGGATGAGGAGATGCTGCGGCGCATGGGAATACTCTACTTAGAGCAGTCTTGCTGGGGGCAGGCGTCCGCGGAGGCATCGGTCTCACCATGTGCCGCTGCGTGTCGAATTATGCACTGATGAATCGATATTTAAACATACAGGTATGGACTCGCAACTATCCTGTCACAGTGGTCTAATTCTAGATCGCCGATCACGCAAAAGTTGACCTGGCCCTTCAGGAAACGTAGCGGAACAGCGACGTCTCCCTTGGACCGCTACGCACGGCGTACTAGTATGTTTTTGAAGCATGAATGATCTAGCCGTCGCTCCATAGAGCCAAAAAGTTGTGAAATGCGAGACAGTGAGATCAAATTGTCCACCTTTGTCCAATGTCCTGACGCGCAGAATACATACAGCACGATCCGTTGCGACTTTCCGTGCTCGAGTGTCAGAAATCCATTCGAGACGACAGAAGGAAGGACGATTCCGACAGTTCGGGTGCGGTTCTGTTTATTCTAAGACAGCGGGTCTACCGCGTTCTAGCTCGGGATAAATGCTCTCACACTAGGCCAGCCGTGGGGAACACACGCTCATGTATCCGTCGTAGGACATACCATGTGAGTCTACGAGAGCCTTGTCCTTGGCAGTTGCATGCTGGAAGAAGGGCGCGAGGGCGTGGACGTTCCGCATGGTCTCTGCGACCGTCTCGAAGTCACATTTTCCCACGAATACCTTCTAACGCTCCCAGATTCAGGTCTAAGGATGAGCAGACTTGATCAAGGGTCAGAGGAAGGCGGTAGAATATTCTTGTTGGTGGTAATTACATGGCATCCGGAGCCCATGCTGGACTTGTTCTCCAAGCCAATGTGCTGCTTCATTTTCACCTCTACGCCCGCACCATCGACGCTGCGTGATTCCGGAGGACGGGTAGCGTGGGTGAAGTCGCATCATCGCCGCCCGAGTAAGTTATAGGTATCGAACACTGTCGCTCACAACGACCGACAGCCAAAGCAATCTTCTCAACGTCTCGGCCTCATGAGAGATATAATCAACAACTTCAGGCGAGGTCACGTACTGGGTCAGACTTCCCCTGAGCTCACTGTCATGATGTCCCCTCGCATCGGGGTGAAGGAGATCATCTGTTCGTCATTACGCTTAGCCAGCGCGACGAGCACAACTTAGAAGTTGAGCGGCCTGCGCGAGTTCGCACTACTCGAGCTCATTGAGATCAGCATTGACTAGCGGTTACAGTCATCATACTATTAGAGAACAAACATAGTCTCTAATGAACACCATGAGCAGCGAGACCTTCCACGGAGGTTAGGATCGAGAACGGTAGGATCTGCCCGAAGCCGGAAGCATTGACAAATTTCGTGTTGTTGATCTCCCGCGCACGTTCTCTTCGCGGTACCAAAGGGCGGGCCAGGCACCGTCGCCTTCAGGAAACACGTCCACTTCCAGCCCGCGGTGGAAGTCAGCAGGGCCGCCGAGGGGCTGAGTGCCTTCGGTGGTATTCTCGTCGAGGCTTTCTCGTTGCGGATGATTGTCGGGGGCGTGCGCAAAAGCTGTCAGTGCGAAAAGGGTCATGGTATAAGCTTCACGCTAGAGTGTCAGGTATCTCGTTGTGCTCGAAGACATGCTGGGGTAAGAGAAATCCCGCCTCTCAGCATATGTGTTGAGAGACTAAAACCCTAAGTGAATCCAGACACCTTACCGTAACGCATCGCGCGATTGCCAACCGACTCACCATCAGGTCGAGGTCGTTCCCAGCCGTGACACGGCCTCATTTGTTCCCAGCATGGAGTGAGACCTCCGAGAAGTGAGCGACGTCTTCCCGCTGGGTGCTCTTGACGCCTGACAGCGCTATACACACAATCCCTTCCTACTGTACTGTCGCATCACCAGTGTTGTCTTCTGGTCATCATAAATGTAACATACGGATCCAAAAGATTCAAGCCTCGTGTGAATCGGACTGTCGTGGTACGGATAGTGCGCAGGGATTTAATTTAATATCAACCTGAGAGAAGACTGACGTGACACAGCTCCAGAAGTCCAAAACGTGTACCTAAGATACAAAGCTCCCGACGTCGTTCGCGGACTGAGCCCAGATATCAATGTTCATCCCGTTTTATGCATACCAATACACTACACTGCGTCGGCGACGTGGTCTGCCCACCTGTCATAGCGCGAGCCGGAAGCTATTGAGCGCGCGGCGATCCTCTGATGTGAGAGGGTTGTAGCTGCTTGATATCCCGCTTGGGGACGTGGGATACATTGGAGAAGAGGGAGGGGTAAGATGAGATCCCGCCACCACGGTCGCCAGTCTTGGCAGCGCGCCGACCGAGCTATTCAATCGACGACTCCCGACAGAATACTGGGGCGACCGCATGGCCGTCGACGAGGAGGACGAGGAGGAAGAAGACAATGGACGATCGGCACAGACACCGTGTGAGGCAGGGGATGACGGAATCGCCCACGGGGCGGGTGCCCAATCTTGATGATCTCTGCTCTCGATCATGAGCTCCTGGTTGTCAGAGTCTTCGAGAGTCCGTCCAAAACGTGTCATGTTGCCCTTCGCAGAGGTGAAGATCCCGTCGGGGACGCGAAGGGTGCGGAGGTATTCGTAATTTTCGACGACGGGCAAGCGTGTGTAGTCGTCACCCTGTACACACCGAGGAAGTCAGCGATCGGTCGGCTGAGAAGGGGCCAGCAATAAGGGCCTACCGTGAAGTACGCCACGATGTGCCACTTGCGCGGCGGCTCCCCGCGACGTGTGTGTACGTGCGTCGAGTACGTCTGCTTCGTGAGACCATCGGGCTTCGAGGGCCTGTCTTGTCGTCGAATGGGAGCGGGCGGTGCTGCGAAAGGGTCGAGCGTCCGGCGCGCACTGCGATGCATGTCAACCGTGAGAACAAGCTTTTCCAGGATGAAGCGGGAGCATACCGACGCGCCGCCTTCGCTTCCTTCTCCTCAGGCGTGGTCTCGATCTTCTCCTCGTAGAAGAGGTAGTCGCCACGCATGCGGCTCTGCGACCTGTACGCGTGATAAATCAGCTAGGGCCTGAAAATGCGGTTGGAATTGGTGCCCGGACGCACCACCGTCTTCCATCGGTCCACCTCTCTAATCCGCCTACTCAATTCGCCGGAAAAGGAAGCGTGGGTGATTGGGCTTTGTTGGCAAGGTGGAGGTGGGCGCTCACCTTGCTTGTGCTCCGCTTCTTCCCACACAAAAACGTTCCCTGAGGTGAGCTGTTCACGCTCGCTGGCCGTGAGGCGGCGGGTTATAAGAGGCAATATCCCCAGGCGGACAGCCTCAAAGACGACGTGTGCGTCTCTGGCGTCCCGCAGGTCTGGAAGGGCATCAACGACTGATTAAAATAGTGATGCATGGAGGAAAGAAGCAGACATACGCAGGGCGGGATGAGTGGCATGGCCAAGGTTCTCAACAGGGCGTGCGACGTAGGGGGAAGACATTGCGACGAGGGGCGGAAGAGAGTGGTATCCAAAACTCCACCACTGCTGCCACTTTATAGCTCACGGGGAATCCGAAGTCGCGCATTCCACAGGAACCGAAACGGGAAGGACGCTCTCGAAACGGAGAAGCGCGGCCTGTTGGGATCGGACTCGGAGAAGCCCGATTATCTGCAGGAGACGAGAACGGGGAGAGATCTCATTCAATTGATAACTTTGACGCGGTGTCTGGCAGAAAGGGACGTGTGCGCGCTCACCGTACCCTCTGAGGCAGACGGAAGGGGTCCCCGGTGGGCCAGACATCCGAATAGCGCGACAAGCCGCGACAGTGGTGGGGCATCATGTGCGCCATGTTGTCCCGCTCCGGCTAGGAACTCATTTACGCTGACATGCCTGTCTCTATTCAATCAGATTGGCTGTGGAGTTTAGAGAGATCATCAAGTGAGGACATACCGACACTACGACGTCGGCGCGGTTTGAATTGGGCGTCCATAACCTTAATCGCGCGCAGGTATGGCTCTTTTCCCATGCTCCCACTGGCCCGCGGGCTGCCCGGTTTTCGCATCGGCAGGTGTCGAGACGTAAAGTTGCGATTACGCGCACGCGGGCGCATCTTCGGTTTCCGGTGTTTCTCCATATGAGCCCCCAGCGGGGGAAAAAGCTCATGGATTTGGGTCGCTGCGGGGAAGATGGGGGATCGTCATATTGGCATAGCGGCCTGGTGGATAGCAGGAACGACCCACAAAGGCTATCACGCCCCGCATGGGCCTATCGAGTCCGGTCGGCGGGGGTTCGGTGCTGCCCTTGTGCCCTGTCCACCCGATGCGCGACCGGGCCGTGTATCGACTATCTTCGACTGAATGGTATTCAGCGAAGCGTGCGGGAGTACACGAATCGGCCAGTGTCGTGGGTCCTGTGTATCCTGGTGGTACACTGCGGTGTCACATATGCTTCAATTCGCGTTCTCAAGCATGGGTGGCGCGTTCGGGGTGCGCAAAGCCATGAAGTAGAGTGACGATGCTATGGTTCTTGTCGTGCCGACAGATGACGTTCTCCAGCGACAGCCGCATGTGCGGGCTCCCAGCACGCTGGGTTGACAGCAGTGGGCTGCGAGATTTTGCCGCGATAGGAGGGCGGGCCTGGTCGTCTAGTTTCCGGAATGTGAGCCCGCTAGAAGCTCGCCTCGCCGAATTGACTCACTGCGGTCGCTCGTCAGTACGGGGCGGGTACACTGCATTTAGAGATCGCCGGAGAAATCGACTGGCGGCGCACGGAAATGTAACGCACTGTATGGCACGCGGTGACAGGATGCTGTGTCCCGCGCCGGTGTGGCCTTGTTCAGTGCGATTAGGCGCAATTCATCGAGGACGCTGAGCTTAATTATGAAGGATGTTCGGTGTACAGGGAAGTAGGAACCAAAGTTGACGCCAGTCGTGGGCGAGAGGACAGGACGAAAGAGGGTTAGGGATTTAACTAAAGCGGTCGAAGAGGTGTAGGGTTTGCATCGACAGACGCGCTACTACTTGAAAACCGAGCGGGTAAGTGGCGGGATGACGCAGCGTCGCTCCTCCTTGGCATGTCTAATCTGAGCGTGGTTTCCGATGAGGCTCGACAGTTGCCGCCGCAGCTAGCGCAACATCTTCTAGAGTCGCTTGAGGGGGGATTGAATGTCAAAAAGCAGATCACCGCACCTGGTGACCTAATTTCCAGGGTGATGACGCGCCCTGACGGTCTCCGCCCGGCGCCGTCAAGAGGTGTTGGTATCACGGCGTTTCCAGCGACGCGCAGAGTTTGGCTGTCGTAACCAAACGGGCAGAAGCTTTCGCCTGTTGACGTCCGTCCGCTCTCCAAAAAGCAAGACATGGGTGAACGGTCGCAAATTCCAGAATAGTTCTCGTCCGGAGGGGTTGCCGCACAAGCGTCTCTACAAATCTCAGCGGTCGTGTGTTCTGTGTGTCAACGCGTCACGTGTGTTCTCAGACGCAGCCGGAATTCCAAGACCAGCAAGATATATGGCAGTAGACGGGTTGGAGGTGACCCGCAAGAGAGGGGAATGGGTGCGGGGAACAGGGGATATCCGTCCCCGCGCCCCCCGCGCCTCGACTACCCCGCTCATAGAGACCGGATCCAAACGGCCCTGAGAACGCCTGAAAGAAGAAGAGTCAGCTGCGCATCTAGGTTGAAGCTCAGTTCCGCCGGTGTCGGTCCTACGTGCACGCTACTGCGACGCGGCGACACGGACATGGCAGAGCTGCGCCGCCACGTCGGTTTGAGGGCGTAGAGACAGAGCTTCTGCGGCCCGCTTGAGATCCGGCCAACAAGAACATCTATCAAGGATGAGGGACGCGCCGATATACGCTCATACAGATCAGGACGGGGGTAGAGGGCGCATGGCGGCCTGTCCTCGTGGATGACCAGACTGTCCCCGTGAGCACGAAATCGGTCGCGAGTCTATCAAAGTGCAGCGCATGTATAGGGTACTTCTCACGAGCAGAGAAGAGTGAGAGTGACGCGGTGAGACGGAAAGCATACTCGCATGCGTAAGCGGATGCTGTTAATGATATGTTCTCTTTACAAGGAGGGCGGCAAGTTGGATTTGAGCGGCAAGAGACTTCGTGCAGTTACGCCAGGGACCTTCTGGTCCCAAATAGACATGGAGAAGAGGTGCAGGAGAGGGAGGCGGCCGTTGATGGGGACGCGGAAAGAAGAGTCAGCTGCCTGTACGAAATTTAGACCGTTGACGCACACATCAGAATTTGGAAAGTGTGCTCTAACCTCGACGATCGTCTCTTCAGGGAAGCTCCGATAAGGGGCTACTTTTTATGCCCAATAGATGTGATATTAGAGGGCACGTTCCCATAAGTGCGCACTGTACGACGCTGACCTCTGTTCTCCTCTTTGAAACGACGCTTCGGGGACACTTGAGTGACTACTCCCGCGGCGTATGAGATGTTCATGACAACAATGCTGTAGGTAGAGCAGTTTCAAAGATGTATGATATGCAAAACGTCATAGACGCATAAGCCGGGTCGCGACGTAGCGTGTGAGCGGACGTCCTCGCGCCTGGAGGGAGTGGACGTCTTATTACGTGCGTTACGCTGGCTATGGGAATGCGCAGCCATGTGATGGATGGATAGGCCTGGCCGAAGTGGTGTGATACAGCTGAGCGAGGGTAGGGTGAAGGGAAGTGGCGGACTGACGTTCTTTTTTTGGGTAGCGAGCCGCTCTCACGTCCGAGAAGCTGCTGACCAACACTGACAGATACTCGAACAAAAGTAGCAAGCACACATGGTCGGTAATGGACGGTGGTGTTTCCCCAGTTCATGATAGAACCAGGGAGTGGCCATAGCGAGCGACGGGATGTCGTCCGATACAAGTGTCGAGGTCGAGATCAAAAGCTACAGCGGTACGTATGACCAGATAATTAGTAGAAGCGCGTAACACACGAAACCGGGCCTCTTACCAGGGCCAGGGTCCGGATGCTTTTTTCTACAGCTGCGCGGGTGGTCCCAACGCCGGCAACAGTGTTGGCGTAGACCTGTCATGCTTGAAACCTGTACACTACGGCGGATGTCGATGTCGGAGGCTCCGGCGGGATGAGTGAGAATGATACTTGCCGTTTCCCAGAGCCAAGGCTTGAATAAAGGTAGAGATGCCTCGAAAGCGCATCGTTTGCATATTCCTGAACGTGGTGGGACTCCGAGCTTCCGCACCAAACATGCGCCTGCTGCCCGTGGCTTTGCTTGTGCTTGTTTGGCAGCTCACATAACAGGCGCCTGCGCATTCGTTGAACGTTCTAGCCTCGCACGCCCACGCTCGACGCCTGTTCTAGCAGAAATCCTGTATAGCAAGATGAATAGGAGCTGCCGGAGAGTGAACAGACAGACAATTCCCTCTAGTAGATTGTGAAGCCCACATGCTTCGCAAGGTAAGGACAATCAAACATCGAAACATACTACAGTACTCATGGCGCTTTCAACCTCGGACCTTTTATTATCTTATAGTGATGCCACGATGCCGTCTAGGGCGGCTCATATGTGTATCCTTGCCCCACCCTTCCGCTTTCTCTTTCGACCAATCGAACGTCTCCTGTCTCTGGCTGTCGCCCAGTCTCCCGCTACCTCGGTCTCTGCGCTGCAGCACTAGAGTCAGCTCTTCCCCGGACCCAGTAGCTCGCTCGCAATACCTTGTATTTCTCACTCCCACCACACGTGTTGCCTCCAAGTTAATGCTCACGATGCTCCACAGACCACTGCTTCCGCATCATCAAGAGCCCAGAACATGCCGCCTTGAATGTCTCTTCTCATCGATTTCCCTCAGCCCCCCCCCATCCCCCCTCGCACCTGCAGGCCGTAAACCCCAGTAGTACAACCTGCATGGCAAGATTCACGCCCGAGCCCACGTGCATACCAAACACTGACCTAACGTCGGCACAGCCACACATCGCGCGTTCTTCTTCCAGCTTCGCAAAGAGGCTAGCTCGGACTACGACATCTGCGCAGTGAGGGAAACTCCACCCGTGGTCGTTCCGCTGCTGACCTCTCGAAACATTCGGCTCTGCGTGTTACCGGCGCTGAATTGCAAAAATAATGTTCAAGGTGCGTCATTACCTTCTCGTGTCGTCATAGCCCCAGCGTCCCCGAGAGTGCAGTGCTGGCACGAGACACGGCTCGAACACAAGACAATCCCAATAGAACTTCTCATTTCGACATATCGATTCCTTGCGGCAACTATAAAGAGAGTTCTTCCTCGACTCGGGAATGTTGCTCATGGTATCCACTCCCGGTCATCGCAGTGGCCCGCCGCATCAGGCACGCTCAAAGCTCTAGGTCACACTTCCATCGTCGTCCGCGCTCCATCGCTCCATATCCAAGTTTCCAGGCGACGAGCACGCTCGAGCTATCAAATTGACGTCGTCTTCGTGGGACGCCTCCCCCGAAGGGTTTCTCTGTACGTCTTCCTCGCGCTGCGCGGTTCGCCTCGTTCGACGATCTGCCGGGGTGGGCTGCGTGGATTTAGCTCGCTTATTCGCTATGTTCGGGGCCAGTCCGATGCGCACAGGCTTGTCCACGTCCTAGGCACGACGCCTCTCGTCCGGACATGTCGGTGAGTTGTCGGTGAAGCGAGGAAGAAGTTATGCAGAGATGGACCATGCATTCCATGCTCTTCTCGCGTTCTTAGGAGCCTGACTGTTTTAAGCCTGGCTGTTTTAAGTTGACACGTGATCACAAATCTCCGCATGCCTGTTGGTAACATGTCGATCGGATTCTACATCTAGTCATCCACTACGCCCGTAGTGCGCAGTGCGCTCAGGCCATTCATTCCAGATTATGTAATAGCACGGAAGCAGGGGCTCGTCGGCTCAACGATGCTGCCGCGGTGTACGGTTGTGCATTATCGGCGCCGCCGAGCAGCTGCAGTATTCGTACAACACGGAACGAAGTAGTCCGTGACATTGCCACACCGCGGGTCGCAGCTGGTTGTCCAGGCTGTGGAGAAGCTGGTACCGCAGGACCTATGGTCGTGACTGCGTCGCATATGTGCCATGCTATATTCCGGAGCGTGTCAGGAGTACACAGGTGCTGTGTATCCGGACATGTGAGTATATAGCCCGACGTCCGCTTGCCTTGCGTATATACCTTGGAACACTCACTGTTCTACAGGCCCATATCGCAGAATAAGTCATCGAAGCCAGTCTTCAGCCTGCGCAGGGCAGCTCTCGGCCGGTTCGGCCTTTGGTGGTGCAGCGCCCAAGTTCCGTCCGCTTCTCTTCAACGGACGCAGTCAGATTCGGCAGCGAAAATATGTCTCGTGCATGTTATTGGTCGTATGACATGTCGAGTACGCACACATGCCCAAGACAGAAGAGCGAGCAAGCGCGCTCGGCACTAGATGCCTAAAACGGCGGCGTCAGCGTTCGCGCTCAGCACCGCACGCTCAACATACATGCCCTACGTCACTTAGACCTCGACAGGGTTGATGATGATCCGGGCTGAGCAAGAGAGAGAAAAAACCATCCGAAAGCATCCGAGCCAGTTGCCAATACCCGTCCAGGGTGCGCACCTTGTCTCGGTCACTGTCGATGGAGGACTGGGATCGACAAAAGGCGGCGCGAACATGCTGCGCAGTGGATTCCAGTGATGCGTATCAATGGAGGAACGCGCAGAGTCGCCATTGTATTCTTACCGCACGGTGTTGGCATTGAGTCAGCCCACCCTCGGAACGAGATCACTTCGCACGCCACGCGGCGTTCGAGCTGGCAGCGCTTCGCGCGATGCGATGGAATTCGCAACGAAGCCAAGAACCCACGCTACGCGTGCATAGCAATGTAAGAATGCGACTCGACCACTGTGGTATATTGAATGGCAGCCGGGGTGCCCGCAATCCAGCACTGGCCCCACTCGTATTCAAATATCCTATCACGGCGTCTCGCGACGCGACGGGGTACTTCTATAGCTAGCATGCTGCCGCGCTTCTGCATTCATTGTTGGAGCTGGAGACAAACCACAGCGGTACACGGAGTGCAGATGTTTCTCCGAGGCCAGGGAATATCGTGCGCCGCGGCGCTGGCATGCTACCTGTAGACACCACTCGCGCGCGGCCTGCTCGCTCAATCCAATCCTGCCGCAGTGGTTCTCCTTCATCGCCGCGGCCCCGGAGTATGATAGCTCTTCCGATCGCCGTGTACCCCATGGTGATCTCGCCGGCATACGTACAATCCGGCATTCAAACACCAACAGCGTCCCTGCACCAGCTGGCCGCGTCAACAACATCAACAACGCGAGCGATACCCGCCGTCACTCGTTCGTCTCTGTCCACGGACAACCGGGCTCGATCATAATCCGGCTACTAAATCAATGGTGATCGGAGCCAGTGCGTATGCGGAATTGTTGAAGATTGGATGTCGATCGGGATCTGTCTTGCTCGCGGAACCAACTGCGGCGATGTGCGTACAAGCAACACGGGGCGTAACCTTGCGAGGGAGCGAGTCGGCAGGTTCGGCGCTGAACGAGGAGGGCCCGTGTATGGGTAGGTCATTTGCTCTACGAGCGCATGCAGCTATAGCTAGTGAGGTGAGGGGAATACGGAGGACACATGGCATCACTCGCGAGATAGGACGCGAGCCCTTGATTGGTGTTGAGGAGCGGAAGGAGCGCGACGTGAATGAGATTGGCACCCGTCCGTTCTTCGGAGAACGTCGGCCGTTGTCTGGAGGCGTTGGCGAACAAAATCGACTGGGTTGGGTTGCCGAGACTAGCGACAAGTCTAAGGGAGTCTCCGCAGAACGCCGGACAGAAGGCAGCACTACCAGCGGGTTAGCGGTGATCTGACCCTTTGAGAGGGCAGATAGAATGACACTAACGAATCTCCATCCGGGGAGGGAGTGCGTTTTGGGAGACGCCATTGGCTCGCGCGACGGACCCGGGGGGGATGGATAGGGGTCGAGCCATCGTCGGCTCGTGGAAGGCTCCCTCCTTTCGATCAAGGCGGCAGAAAATGCACGCGGAATCGCTGGCGCTGTCAAACGATACGTCGTGGAATGTGCGGAACATGAGAGAGGCGCGCGTGTGTGCGGGGTGGGGGCAGACATCCCGCCGGCAAGTACGCACCGAACACATGCTTGGGCTTCCAGTGAGAGTTTGAAGATGTCGCAGCGGGGATCTGCGCTATGGATGTTGATCGAGACGTTTCCGGCGGAAATCTTGGTCTAGAGCAGGATAGATGGTCATAGCGTCGATGGAAGGGACTGCGAGCTCTGCGATGAGGTCGGGATGGAGGGGGACGCAAGTGGCGAGAGTGATAGGTGACCGGAGTCGAGGGCGGGATCGAGAGTTTTTCAAACATGCCATCTCATGGCTCTATCACCGATCGCTATCAATACAGGACAATGATTCGAGAGAAATGACTTGCAGCGTGTGGGGTAGGGTGCGGACCTATCAGAGCGGTGATAGATGGAAGCACTGTACTTGCGCGTGCCATGTCACGATGAGTACAACACGAGAAGACGTCGGTATACTACACCTTCGCATGGTCTGTGTTTCGGTTGTAGCTACATACTATATATTGCAGGTCCACGCTGCTTCGGAGGGACTGGTGCTGCGAGGACTGAGGGACGAATACTGCGAGGAGCACAGCTTTAAGGCTTGAAACAGCACTGCTTGCCGAAAAAGGAAGTGCTTGGGCAGCGTTGGGGCGTGGGAGCTGCGCCTGGAATGCGTGAATGGCCTAATTGGGACGACTTGAGCGGGGCGAAGGCTGCTCTCCGCCGTTTGTTTCTTCGTTCATTTGACTCCCGGATACCCTCGCGCATCGATCTTGCATACCCCGCACTGGACACAGTCACAGACATACGGCGAGGAGGAAGACATCGAGCTCGCGCGTGGTAGATCAATCGGAGGACTCGAGAGCCTGTTGCTGCTGCGTCGGCGGTCCTCCTCCTCCTCCTCCTCCTCCTCCTCCTCCAAACTTTCCTTTTCTGCACACGCTACACGCCATATAATCCCCCGGCATCCCGCCTTTGTCCAACTCATCTCACGCCCACTTCAGCCTGCCCGCGGCCTTCCAGAACACGGCTACCATGTCGTCCAGAGCAAAGTCCTCTCCAGCCGTGACTCCCATCTCTCCTACTCGCTCAACCCCCCTTTCTCCCGTCTCCCCTTCCTTTGCTTCTCCTCCCCCAATCTCCTCCCACTCCTCCTCAGACTCCGGCACACCCTCCGTGGTCAAGGTCTCCTCCCCTCTCAACCCGTCTGCGTCCCCATCGCACAAGCCATCGCCTCTGCCTGCGGGAGACGTGTCACCCAGCGCGAGGTATGCTACTCCCGCATCCCAGTCCGCGCAGACCGTCCGTCCTCGCGGCGGATCCGTGTCCACCATCCGAGGCCCATCGATTACCCCCACAAACCCCCTCCACATCGCCCGTGTCTCCTCCAACCCCATCCCAGCATCCACCCCGGCCTCCGACTTTCGCTCGCGAAGCCGGGCTTCCTCTCTCGTCCACCGTGGGCGCTCCGTGAGTCCATTCCGCGACTTCTCCATCATCTGGCGCCGCTCCTCCCACGGCGATGCTACCCCGCCCAACGGCGAGAGCACCAGCTGGTGGACAAAGAGGGAGGTCACCGTCCGGCCCTGGGAGGAGCGCAGGCATCGCACAATCCCCTCAGAGCAAACCGAGGGCTGGGTCCGGACTCGAGAAGTACGTCTTGCGTTGTTGCACATCAGCCAATGTGTCCTTACGTTCCCACAGCGCGTCGCCGAGGCGGCTGCCAACGTCCTTGGCATCACCGCCCAGGTCGTGCACGAGCTGCTCGAAGTCAGCACCGATGTCCTGCGCTTTGCACCCATCCCCGGCCTGGAGGAGGCGGCGCGCACCCTGCTCAACATCTGGGATGCGCTGCAGCTCGTTGACGTACGCCTCTCACTTACCCCGACTAAACCCTACGCTCACGCTTCCCTCGCAGATCAACCGGCTGGCGTGTCTGCGCTTGACCGAGCGATGCGCGACGATTCTCATGTCTGTCCGCGAAGAAATCGCCGAGGCGGGCGACTCAGTGGGTGTGGAGCTACAAGCGCCCGTCACCCGATTGGTCGAGTACGTGCATTTTACCGCGGTACTTGCTCGAACGGTGCTCACCCTCGGAGCTAGGTCCTTCCGCGAGGTGTATCGATTCCTCGTGAAACAGACTCACCGGCCTTTCATCAAGCGGTACCTCCAGCGCGATGAGATCCAGCGTGCTCTCGTCGGCTGCCACAACAGCCTGAGCGACGCCCTCGGCATGTTCAGTGTAAGTATATATGACCCTCTTGCTCCTTCATCCTGCTCACTTGCTGTCCTTCAGCTCTCTATCCAGATACGTATTCTCAAGCAAGTGCTGCACGCCGAGGAGCAGCGACGAGCAGACGCCGCGGCCCTGCTCGACACCGTGTCGCACGCGGCCGAAATGGAGTCGCCGCCCTCATCCCCGCCCGGCAACATGCTGCAGCTCACCGGCACAGATCCAGAGGAGGTGCACCATGTGACGGCCAAGTTGCAAGCCCTGACCGCACGGCAAAACGAGCGCGACACGGTGCACGACGCGGCGGACCTGCGGCAGCTCATGCGCACGGCACTGCAGACGAACAATGACGTCGAGATGATCCGCATCCTCCAGGTCGGGCGCGACGAGATGCCAGAGGCTATCAAGACGCTCCAGCGCGCCCTCGAGGTGGAGGTCGAGCGCGAAGGTCGCGCGAACGCCGAACTCGAGGAGACGGTCACCATCGCCGCCGTCGCGGCACTCCCGACGGGGGAGGTCGCAGGTTTGGCGCGGAGCGCGACCATCGCAAGCACGGGGAGCGGCACGAGCCATACGTCAAGTTCGGCGCGGTCGCGTGAGCGGGCGCCGCGAGACACGCTGGACCGCGAGTTCATCGAGACGGGGATCGACGCGCTGCGGCGGCTGAGCGGGGCGGAGGTCGCGTTACCCAGCTGGACGATCACGCGGTACGAGGTTGACCGGGAGGAGAAGATTGGGATTGGATTCTTCTCGGACGTGTACAAGGGCACGTGGCGGGACAGGACGGTGGCGATCAAGGTGCTCGCGGAGACGACGCCGAGGCAGCTGTTCGTGCACGAGGTGAGTCTATCGTGTTGCGGTTATCTCGCTTCGGGGCTGTCGTGTTTGTATTGGGCTGGGTTGAGTTGCCGGATGCCGGTGTGGGTGCGCGGTGTGGCTGGCGGTGTCGCGGACCGGGTCTTCGTCGCGAATCGCGGATCGGGACTCCATGAGCTCGGGTGCGCCCTGTCGATCGCGCAGCGACATTCACTCTCGGATGTTTTTTTCTGAATGAGGTGTGGACCCGACGCTGATCAATCTCCCGCCCGGCAATTGAATGGCCGCCCTACAGGTCTCGATCTGGAAGACGCTGCAACATCCGAACGTGCTCGAGTTGCTCGGCGCGTCTTCGGCGTCGAGCGACCCGCCGTGGTTCTTCGTGAGCCCGTACTACCGCAACGGCAGCCTGGTGTCGTACCTGAAGAGTCTGCCCTCGCTCGACCTGATCGACCCGCTGAAGATGATCCACCAAGTTGCGAAGGGGATGGCGTACCTCCACAGCCGCGGCGTGCTCCACGGGGACCTGAAGGCGTCGAACGTGCTCGTCGACGACCGGCTGCATTGCATCATCTCGGACTTTGGGCAGAGCGAGATGAAGTCGGAGGCGTACCGGATCAGTGGGATGCCTCTCCCTCGTGAGTCCACTCGCCGCGCCCGTCATGGTCCACTCGATCTGACCGGAACAGATGGGACGCTGCGGTGGCAGTCGCCAGAGTTGATGTCTGGCCACAGCGAACTTACACAGCAGGTGGACGTGTACGCGTTTGCGATCACGTGCGTCGAGCTGCTCACCAAGGGAGCGCTGCCTTGGGCGATGGCGGACGACGACGCTGTGCGTCACTTTGTGCTTCGTACGTGTATCTCTCGTTCCCCTTGGATCGCTGTTTACCTTTGCCACACACAGGGGAGGACATGCGCCCGGAAATGCCTTTGCAGCGATCGTGGTCGACACAGCTGTTGGAGATTCTCCGTCTGTGCTGGCACCGCGACCCGGCGATGCGCCCGTCGTTTACGAAGATCGACCACGAGGTGCAGACGCTCCGTGCGCACGGCGGCCCGGAAATCAAGGAGTCGCCGATCCCCCTGCGGCGCGTAGAGCTGGAGGAGATGCACCTGCGCAAGTCGCCGGACATGCACCCCATCGCTCTGCCTCTACTTCCTCGTGAGTCATTTCGATCGCGGTGGGCGGTCTGAGAGACTGACGCGTGCGACACAGCCGACACGACCGCATCGTTCATCGAGGAAGAGACGGTGCCGTCCGCGGACACGTCCTACCGCACGGCCGTGGGCGAGCTGTCCGTCTCCAACACGACCCGGTCCGGGCTGGATGCCGAGGCGGAGGCCGTCGTCCTCCCCGACCCGTCTGTGCTGGAGCCAAGCCGCTCGAGCAGCCGCGCGTCGTCGTCGCTACACGACACCGAGCGAATCGTGTTCCCGCGGCACGTGTCTCCACCGCCGCCGGACGAGTACGCGCAGACGCTGCGCGACGAGCGGCGGTACCGGATGCTGCTCCAGCACGAGTTCCACCCGTCCCGTGAGTGGTCCGCCGGTGGATTCTGACAGGCGCAGGCTGACGATGACGTTGCGCGCAGTGACGCTCCCGCTGTGGACGCCGTCGCAGGTGCCGATCGGGGCGGTGGGGTACCACCGGAAGGCGACGGGCGGGGAGTTTGTGACGCTGTTCAACTCGTTCGATCCAGCAAAGTCGTCGAACGGGCTCGCGCGGGACATCCCGTCGCTGTACGGGTACGGACGAGTGAGCCAGGGGAGCCAGCGGCAGGACAAGCGGAACGTGGCGCAGCGGGGGATGGACCTCATCAACTCGTGGCTGAGCTCGACGCGGAGCGGGCGGGGTGAGGTCAAGTACTCGTGAGTGTTCCGACCGTGGGCGCGGGCGCGGGCGAGGCTGACGCGGCGGGTCGACAGGCGACGGTACTCTTCGCCGCTGCGGGCGGGACACAAGACGGCGCACATGTTCTCGGAGGCGACGAACTACCGGTACATCGAGGACCTGGGCACGCCGAAGAAGTGGTTCAAGGCGAACGTGGACCACATCCTGGCGCTGTACGGGGCGGAGCACCGGATCTCGAAGGAGGACCTCTGCCTCGGTGAGCACGCCTCCCCTCTCTCCTCGCCCTCGACGTCGACGCTGACATGGGCGCGGGCACGTAGTGATCGGGACGCTGGAAGCGCAGGACTACGCGCTGTTCGTGAGCCACGACCACCCGGACGGGCACGTGGACTTTAACGTGTTCGCGGCTGCGCGGACGGGGCAGGCGTGGGGCGAGTTCACGTTCTCGACGGACCTGTCGTCGTCGTTCATTGGGGGACCGAGCTACGACGAGCCGATGCCTGCGGCGGGGCCGCAGTGGGCGCGGAAGGTGTCGAGCTATGGGGTGAGCAACGGGAACAGCGGCGCGAACGGCGGAGGGGGCAAGTGGGACGCGGTGATCCTGGCGCGGCTGCGGTTCAAGCCGGACTCGCTGGAGCCGACGTCGCTGTGAGCTGCTCTGCACGCTGCTGACCCTCTCTTCTCGCTCGACGGACATTTGTACACTCTACGCACGGCGGGGCGGCTCGACGCCCGCGCACTTTGGCTTCACTCATCATCGCATACTCTGCCCCGAACAAGACGGGGTACATGGACCGGGACCGCACGCACTTGGCTACACTGTCGCACTTATTTATCGATATTGTCCACATGTACATACACACCAGCATTTGTTGCCGCACTCGCTCGCACGTTGTACGATTTACTATCTTAGACGGGAAGGAAGTTGGGAATAACGATACTGAAGACTACTAGAAGTCGGGCGCCTGATCGCGACCGTCCTTGTCTTGGACCACGACGCCGCCGCGTACGGAAACGGAGAGCGCTCTCTCCCACACACACTTCAACGTCGCGAGTGTCCAGAGTGCTCCGGGTGCGGCCTGCGCGCAGCGCGGCAATGCTGCTGGGTCGCACAGGCCGCACATGTGCGAACCAATAACATTGCCGATGCCTGTGCGCCGACTGGCGGTCCACACTTGTACGAGGTGCTGGTCCATGTTACAAATCCTGACCTGATCTCGTCACTGACTCCTGTTAAGCTGCCTTTGAATTCATATTCCCCGCTGACGACGATGGGGCAAAGGTGGTGTGTGACGTCATGTGCCCTGCTCCTCCGAGTACTTAAACCGGCTCTGGCTCTCTGCCTCTCTCGCCAAACCCGCAATGTCTGCTCTTCCCCCCCAGCTCGAGTCCACCCAGCCAGGCACACCGCCGACAGAATGGGCCCGCTCGACGACCACCGCCGCCTTCGACCGCACACTCCCTCTCCACCCTCCTCCCGATCCCTTCCACCCCATCTCCGACGCCCTCTCCCCTCCCACTCCCGGCGCACAATTTCCAGGCGCGTACCCACAAACCCCAGGCGAACAACCTCTCGTCTCCGCCGACACCTTGATGCAAACAGCCCACAGTGCCGCAACCTCCGCCTCCAACTTTGTCCAGTCCGCGGCCGGCGCTGCTGCACAGTACCTTCCCCAGGGCGTCGTAGACACCGTTTCGTCCTATATCCGTCAGTCCTCCATCACTACGCTCTGCTACCCCTATACTCACTTCTTCTCCAGCTACCTCATCTGCTACCGCTACCATGACCACCGCCCGCGCGTCCGAGCATGATACTGAGCACACCACCTCCTTCCCCACCAGAGAGTTCTCTGGCGCCGCATCAGGCGAACGCACCGCCGGCGTTGGCTCTCTCCCTGGTCCCCTCAACGAGGCCTCGGTCACAAAGCTCCCCGACGAGCGTGTCGACGATGAGCGCTACCTCACTACCGCTGCCGCCGCCGCTTCCCTCGCATCCGGTGCATACGCCCTCAAGGACCGTATGGCCGCCGCCTTGCCCTCCGCACAGGATGCGCAAGCGGCCAAGGACACCCTCCACGCGAAAGCACAAGACACTGCGCAGACCATCAAGCAAGCCGGTCCGTACCACCGTGGCCACCACACCCGCGATAGCTCACCTTCTCCACAGCTCCTCCCATCCCCGGCGTGACGAGCATCCACTCCACCGCCGTCACCGCCTCCACCGTCCCCAGTCGCGAACACTTTGGTGCACAGCCCGGCGACCACTCTTCAGGCGCAGGCGCACTCCCCGGCCTCCAGGAAGAGCCCCACGTCGCACGCCTTCCCGAAGAATCCGCCCACCCGCAGTACGACTCCGGCCCCACCATCGACACCTCTGCCCAGGTCGCACTCAAGCCTACCGAGGAAGCCTTTGGCAACGAGGCTGCTGTGGGCGACGCACGTCGCGTGGGCGGCGTCGGTG
The DNA here is from genome assembly GCA_022606055.1 of Trametes gibbosa. Taxonomy (NCBI): domain Eukaryota; kingdom Fungi; phylum Basidiomycota; class Agaricomycetes; order Polyporales; family Polyporaceae; genus Trametes; species Trametes gibbosa. The sequence goes on along the minus strand of JABYQJ010000047.1, from coordinate 213,649 downwards.
CCCTCGTCGGCGCGCGCGACGAGTCGTCCGTCGCCCTCGTCCCCGATGAACGTGCTGCCCAGACCACCACTGGCGTGCAGCGAGGCACGATGCCCTCGCAGGAGCCCTTCGGGAACGAGGCCGCCGGCGCGTCTAAACACGTTGGCGGCGTTGGTGCGCTCGTCGGTAACTTTAACGAGCCAGGCGCCGCTGTCCTCCCGGACGAGCGCACGCAGCAGCAGGGCACTGGCTCGAGTACCATCACGCAGCCAAAGACGCCGTTCGTCCCTCCCCAGGACACAGCAAAGCCAAACGCGGGCGGCGACAAGGTCCTGAACGTCAAGAGCGCAGACCACGCCGCGCCCAACAAGGTGCGTTTCATCTGTCTTCGTTGTAGTAGGGAAGGAATGGACGGCACCGTCGTCGTTAGCGGGACGCACACTCTGGCGATCCAGGCACAGGATGCTTCCTCGCCAGCGAGCGGGACGAGCACGGCAGGCCGCGTGAGGCGCAGGGCGATCCGCTGCACGCCACGCTCCGTCCCCGTGCGCACGCCCTCGGTGCAGAGCATGCGGTCTGGGGGGGCATCCCGCTGAGCGGCGCGTCTGCCCGTGCGGAACTCGGCGGGGACTACGACGAGCCTCGTGCCGATCCTTCGTCCGAGGGGCCAGAGGTATGCAATGCGCACTGATATCTCTCCGAGTGCCATGTCGAGCCCTCTTCTTCTGGTTCTTTGTATCTCGACGAGACTGACCAAGCATCCGCTACAGGGGTCGGGCTACGACACAGAATACCACCCGGCGGACCTACACCCCGCGTCCGCCGAGACGCGCGCAGACCCCGCGAGCGAGGGCGAGGAGAGCTCGGGCGCGGTGCAGACGGACGCACAGCGCCCGTCGCACCAGGCGTCAAACGCGAGCGAGGGCGCAAAGTCGCAGGGATCCGGGGACTCGAGCGTGAAGGCGAAGAAGGCGGGCTTCATGGACAAGATGCGCGGCGAGGCAAAGGTGCTGCTCGGCAAGATCGAACACAAGCCGGAGAAGGTCGAGCAGGGACAGCGCATGAAGGCGGGCGAGGCCACCCCGGTCCCCGCCGCGACGTCGGCGTGAACGCGCGCTGCGAGGGTGTACGCGTTGTACGATAGATGGACGTTAACTTTAGCTTGCTGCTGATACACATCTACAGCAAGGCGGATCTTTGTATTGTACCATGCGCTACGAGTAACGACATGCTCTCGGTTTAGACTTGCTCATCGTCCCAACCTTCCTCGCGCGTTCTGGCTGGGCACCGTCGTGGCACCGGCGCTCTGAGCAGCCAACTCGCTCACGGGCTATACGAGCCGCACATGTACGTGTGAACGACCCTGGGAAAGAGAACCGACTCCAAGCCTCCCCCCACTGTATGGATGTGCACCCCCGAGTCGCGAACGCCCTCGGGGCATCCGCGTCATCCATAATGAGCTCTCGAGGCGAGGAATTCGTACACTGTGTGGCTCTGCAAGTCGTTGTGAGCGTTGGCGCATGTCGATGGCTGCAACGGGAACCCCGGACGTCGGCAGCGTGCGTTCGTCGGAGGTCTGGACACGCGCGGAGTGCCTGGCACTACCTGCGGGATACGCGATGACACGTTGCAATGGGTAATGAGACCTAGGGGCGGGGAGAGGACGACGACGGAAGGGCGGAAGATCTACTGTACAACAACAAGAGGTCGGGCAGGAATCTCATCTATCTATCTAGACGGGGACAGAGGGGCGGGCGGCGAGCGGTACTGATACTGTGATCAGACGCGGACAAGAGACGGTCGGCGCGTGGGTGTGCGCGTAACCTGCAAGATCCAAGGGCGAACACGTTCACAGGAGCGGGGTATGTGTGCGTGGGCCAGGCTTGTCGCTGAGACGGCGTCGGAGGCGGGTCACACAGCGGATGAGGGTCCCGCAATGGGGACTGCCGGTGCCGCCGCCGTCGTCCTCGTCGTCGTCTGCTCTGGATCCTCAGAATCGGAAGGCCCCGCCTCAGGCTCGCCGTCGACCCGCTCGGCATCCTCCATGTCGTCGTCATCGTCATCGAACGAATAGTAGACCGAGCTGCCGAACGAGTCGAGGAAGGCCGACCCCTCCCCAGGCGCATCCGCTTCCTGCGATCCGAGCCCCGTAAAGTGCAGGCTGTGGTCCGCGAGGGACTGCGAGACGGACGAGCCCCCGCGCTCGAGTCGTGCGTTTGTTTCGTACAGGTCGAGCAGAAAGCGGCAGCTCAGGATCGTGGTAATGCTGTGCAGCGTACAGGGTAGTTAATGGTGAGGTGGTTTGGAGGTGGAGGAGGGGCGTACGTTTCTCTGAAGATGGCGACGTAGTTGTCTGAGTCGATTGGGGTTGTAATCTATAGGGCAGCGAACACGGTTCAAGGGGTGATGCGCAGAATCGCGTAGAGAAGCGCACGCACAGAGAGTGCGTCTAGGATGACGTCCACTACGTTGAAGGACAGCAGTGTGCTATGCACGAATGATCAATCACAACTAAGACGGTGCATAGTGCGTGAAAAGGCCTACATGAAATAGACATTCCCTAGAACGCGGAAAATGATTGTCCCGTGAGCACCTGCATGTGGACCAACAAGTTGCGACCTCACCGTTCTTCCACAGGATGTGCTCCAGCGACGGTCGCCGAAAGCTCTCCCCCAGAACACGGTGGGATCTTCTGGTCGCTCGCCAGGTAACGACAATTGCGATGACGTCGGTGAGTATTGCACAGGTTCGTGCACAGATTGTCACTGCTCGAACAGCTCAGTATGAAGCATCTAGGGATACGGCTACGATATCTCGCTCACATCTGTAGTTGAGTGAGGCTAGCATCGGATGGCGTCTATCGCATACGTTTGATACTACAGCAGCGACTCACAGTAGATATACAGCGGCGGTTGTTGTGATTGACTGACTACAGTTTTCGGGAGGGGGGAGATTGATGGGCGGTGCTTGGTATAATGTGCTCTACGTCAACGCGAATAAGCTGGACTCTAGATATCTGCATAACAGCCTCTGAAGCTCACCACATTCACGAGAAACGGACCGAGGCCCAGTATCAATGCGACTCCGCACAGTACCTTGTTCTTTCCCGACAGAACATAGGTCCTGAGACTTCCATGCTTGGTCAGTAGTCAAATCCCTGATATTGGTGCAATCAGGCGGCAGATGGACCCACCGGCGGGCCCGAGGAGGCCGAGAATCTCCAAGCAATCTTTGCTCCAGACAACCGCTGTGCAACTTCACGTTCCTCGTATCAGCGCAGTGCAAGCGGTGGATCCACTGTGTAATAATACCTCTGCAGGCAAATAAAGTGCTTCAGCTCACCCGTACACACAAGAGACTGGATAGGTATGCTCACCGTGTCCGACGCTGGAGAGATCGTTGCAAATGCGATGACATCGGACAAGAATGACGTGTACCGGAGGAGCAGGTACAGGAGCCGCGAGGCCCTGGATTTGCTCGAGTGCCACACGTATTGATATTCTCTGCCTAGGCACAGAATGTAATCGTATATGATCATCACTGTCAAATATATGGACCGGTTCTTCAGACCAGCCGATCTTTGAGATGTAATGCAGAACAGCTTACCAGTAGCTGCATTCCCGATGTTGATATAAAGCCCCCTATAAGTGAACGTACTGTCAGCCACACCCCACGTACCCTTGGCACAGCCCGAGTGAAAGCATACGTGGACTGGTAGGCCTGGATTATAGCCGCGGAAGAAATAGACATCTTGCACGCTGTAGAAGTGAAGGGTGTGGATTCGCTTGCGTTATGTGGTGGTATCGCCAGCTATTATAGCTCATTGTACTGTATGGGTGCTGACCCAATCGGTATCGACCATTGACTCACAAGAAAAGGGAGTTGCGGTAAACGCGGTCCTACCGTGGACGCACGAATTACTCTGGCAACATCATGCTGTTGAGATAACCAGAGGAAGTCCATCCCAAGCCGTCACCTAGCGAACCGGAGGCGCATGAATGCGACCCAGGGTGCTCTTCACGGAGATTTGGGGATCGGAACCACGGAGAGGGGTTAAGCACGAGATGGACAGGGCGCGATTTGCACTGCCTGCGCACTGGCACGCGTGGACATCGCGCCGTCGCTGGCGACAGAGAGGGGGGTCGTCTTCTGTCCAACATACCTTCATCCTCATCGCCGGACAACATTCATCCGAGATCGCACCTCGAAGTCGGCGACGAACACCCATTTCCCTCGGCGCTGCCGTAACATACGTCAGTTCCCGCTCGAAGAATAGAACGAGTATCGAAAGTATCTCTGAACTCACCGTCTAGCCAGATCGATCATCTCCATCTACGAACGAAGAGGTTGATTCCATCCTCATGGTGAATGCGACGATGACCGCACATAGCCCCGTTACCGTCAATTGACTACCGTGACTCTGCGGGCGCAACACTACAACTTTCCTGCCCACGCGCGCCGCGGACGCCCTTCAAGCCGCCACACTTGAGCATACCTCGGCAAGCCCCGCCTTTTGAGAAAAACGGGTGATCGAACTCCGACCCGCGCTGCCTCGTATGTCTGTATGACAAGGAGACACACAGGGCAAGACATCCAAGACTACATCGAGAAACCAGAGCGAGATAAGGAGCATGGCGGAGAGTATCGTACATGGGTACTGTAGACTACGCTGCATGATAACAAGGGCAAACCATTTTTGTAGGTACACGGGTGGCGACACAGTGGTGCTGAGATAGGACAACCAAGAAACGGTTGGGGTGAAAAATACCACCCGCGTTCAAGACTGATCATGATCCAACGCGGGGGAAATTATGCCCACCGTTATGCCAAACTATTCACCGTGGCGATAGCGGCGGCCTGAGATTGACACGGGGGCGCGTCACGTCGCCATAGCCTCGATCCCCGCCCCTGCCGTCATCATCATCGTCGCCTGCGCTGGTTCCGACGGTCCCGCCTCAGACTCGTCGTCGTCCACCGGCTCTGCATCCTCCGTATCGCCGTGAAGGAATGAATGATGGATCGGGCCGGCGAACGAGCTGAGGAAGCCCGATCCCTCGGGCGCATCCGCTCCCTCCGAGCCGATTCCCGTAAAGTGCAGGCTAAGAGTGGGGTGAGACTGTGAGAAGGACGACCCGCCGCGTTCGAGCCGCGCATTCGTCTCGTAGAGGTCTAGCAGGAAATGGCAGTTCAAGACCGCGGTGATGCTGTGCAGTATAAATAAGTTTAGCGGCGAGACGGTTCGGAGGTGGACTATTCGGCGTACGGCTCGAGGAAGACGGTGACATAGTTTCCTTGGCCGATTGGGAATGTGATCTGTTGGGACGAGGGACACAGGATAAGTTGTGATGCAGAATGGCGCGGACTCCTGGGCGCACCGAGAGAGCCTGCAGTATGAGGTCCAGTGTGTTGATGGACAGTAGCGTGCTGATTGAGATATGTATCAACTTAACGGTGTTCGCGAACGTGTTTATTGTACTGTGCATGACGTACAAGAAATAAATATTGCCTACACGAGCACCGAACATCAGCGTGCTGTCAAAATGTGCATGTGGTCGAATGAAACACAAGCTGACCGTTCTTCCACATAACGTGTTGCAGTGAGGATCGCTGAAAGCTATCCTTCAGAAGCCGGTGAGACGATCTAGTCGCCCGCCAAGTGACGACAATCGCTATCACGTCGAGGAGAACCGCACAGGACCGCGAGCCAATTGTCACTGCCCGAACATATCAGCATGGAGTGACGATTAATACTGTAACCACAGTATCGACGCTTACATCTGGAGTTTAGCGATATTAGCATCGGATGGTGCACACGTACACCTGGTCAAGCAACTACTCACCCCAGCTTCAGTGCACCGCTCCCCATCCATAGACCAAAACAGTTATCGGGAGGAGGGAGATTGATCGGGGGAGTAAGGTATGCCGACGTCTACGCCAACGTCACAGTGCATGAGCCGGGTTCCAGAGACACATCCGGATCCGCAACAATAGCACAGCGACGCTCACCACATTCACAAAGAACGGGACGAGGCCCAGTGTCAATGTGATGCCTCCCACTACCTTGTTTTGGCCCGACAGAACGTAGGCCCTAAGTGTGGTGAGAACTTCCATGCTCGGTCAGTAGTCAAATTCTGGTATTCAGAAAGCCAGAGCGATTAGGCAGCAGACAGGCTCACCGGGAGGCCCGATCAAGTTCAGGAATTGTATGCAAACATCCAACCAGGTCAGTACTGTACAACTTCACGTTCCTCGCATCAGCGCTGTATGACGCGAGGGGCTGATGGCGTGAGGGATCACCTCTGCAGACAAAGACTATGCTTTAGTTTGCACGTCCGCACGAGTGCCCGGATGTGCTTACCTTGTCCGACACCGGAGGAACCGTTACGTATCCAACGATACCAAACACCAAGTAGCTGTATCTGATGTAGAGGTACGGCAGTCGCGAGGCCCTGGACTTTCCCGATTTCCAGACGTATTGATATTCTCTGCCCAGAGATAGGATGTAATCGTATGAGAACATTACTGTTGGTTTCTACAGTCAGACCCGCCAGATCGAGAGATGTGATACAGAACAGCTTACCACTGGCTGCAATAGCGCAGCTATTCAACGTCCTCCTATAAGCGAGCACACTGTCAGCCACGGACTATTGAACTTGAGCCTGGGTGCGGTGGGAGCGAAAACGGCGTACGCGGATTGGTAGGCCAGAATTATAGCTGCTATCGGGACAGGCGTGAACGAAGAAGACATCTTGCACGCTATGCGTGTGGAGAATTGAATGGGGTACAGAGAAAGCGCTAGCTCGGGGTGTCGACGGTGTCGCTGCTGGGCATTATGTATGGACACGGACCTGATCAAATATTGCTCGGATAAGTTCTCCCATGGGCGGGGTTCTTGCCAGGGCCCGTGTCTGCTACCTGGAAATCTTTGTCCAGCTTCGCGCTCGCTCCGAAACGGTTCCTGTGACTTGATCATGATTCAGTGCCTGGGATACTATTAGAGCTGCACGAATACAAGGTAGCGTCGTCTTCACGAAGGTGTTCTAGGGCCCGGCACTCGGAGTCGAGTGAGAAGTGGGCGATGGGGATCTGCGTCAGCGTAAGTTCTATGCTCGGATTCTCATGGCCAGACACCGCCCCTGAGATAGAGAGGAAAATCGAAGACCGGTTTCTCGCTGCGGGATAGATCACAGAACAGTTGGTTGAAGTGAGCAAATATTACGCGAAAGCCACTTTGGGCGATGCACCGCTGTCAGGACATTAATCGACATACAATGTTGTACATTTGCCAGATAATCCGGCCAGTCCGCCATGCATACTTTCGCATCCAGATCCCGAGCGGTGGAGATCACCAGTGACCGGCTCGGAGTTGGAGGGAAGTTGTGGACGGTGTTTGACCGACACAGCATCTGCATCTGCATCACTGACGGGCGTTTGGTGCGCGCCTCTCCGTGTCTCCGCCATCCTCTCTCACAACGACAACGACACACCCGCCCTCAGTTCGACCGTACTCAGCTCAAGTCCGACATGCGTGCATGGGTGTGCCACTCTCTGATGCGCGTACACGACATGGGACCCGGCACAAGTCCTAGTACTAGTCGCGCAGACTAGCGATATCAAGCAATCCGGTATATATGTATGGGCTTTTCTACCACTCACGCTATGGATCGGGTCAGACGTTAGGAGCGGCCGCCCTCTTAAACGCACCCAAGTTGCCGTTGGACCACCCTTCGCGCTCACGCTCGACGATCGTTTCTGACTAGGATAAGTTGGGTAGCCGCACCACTCGTGCCTCTCCGACAGGCACGATGCAGCTGACGCGCTGAAGCACGTTGGCGGTGTCGGTGTGCTGGTCTGGTGTATGACCAGCTTCTAGCTACATTTCTTCAATCTTGGACTTGTTCAAGTTGTACATGCTTCGCTCCACGGAGCCGTCTCCCCTCAGACGATCGCCGTTCAATCAAAACAGTCTCGAACCCGCTATCAACCAGGTGCACGTCTGCATCGTCGCTGCCGACCCTGCAGACCTTAACGCTACCTTCCACATCATGCAGCTTGAGCAGAAGAAAGGGCGCAAGCCTGTGCGTGTCGTTTGCGTCGGCAGTGGCAATAAGGTCGGTCAGTATGCTCCCCATCTCGCCCACATTCTCCATTCTCGTCTCCTAACAGGCTTGCGTATCTCATCCGGCCTCATGCTGGAATCCCACGTGCCAATCGAGCTTTTCCCCGGCCGACATATCGCTCACGCGCGTCACTGCTTGGCTCCGAATGGCAAGATGGCTCGATGTGGAGGCAGCGTTGATGCCAGAATCGTGCACAACTATGACGGCCGTCGAAGCGTCGAAAGTTGAGTGCCGCATTCGGAACCGGCATGGTGTTCCACCGACGACCGACAGTGCACTCCACTCAGTCCCAAGCTGCACTTCCCGGCCGGCTTACTGATATCTGGAGCACGCACATCACATTCAAGAGCAGCATGATGCGCACCACCGAAGCTGCCCACGATGCCCTCTCCTTCGTCCTCCGAAGGATACCCAGCAGACGCACGGCACCGCAGTTCACGTAAAATAGATGTATCCTCCTGCGCGTGCTCACGCCCTGAACATCTCGCAGCCAGGCGGGCATGTTCGACGCTGCATACCCTCGTCGTGCAAATGAACCAAATATGCCACAGTTGTGATGCCGATCCCCACGCACCGCCTTTCCAACTGAGCCCTCGCTCGCCGGTACGGACCACGCAGAAGGCCAACTAGTACGCCTCTGCCCCCGGCCCTACATCGCGCACAACGCGGCAAACCTGGCGGGGGGAAGGCGCGCGCACGGAAGGCTCGCATTGCAAGATCTCTGCCGATGACGCTGCGCATTGTGAACGTCTGAGAGCAGTGGGGCGCTGCTGTTCCACGCAGGTATATACGAGTCTGTCGACGCTCACGGCAATCCTCTTGTGTCTGACTATCGCCTGTATGGTGGTCGTCGCTACACTATGTACCTTCCATGGACGACTCCGCGGCGCCTTCAGTGATTTTCCTCGCACAATATATGCTGACATTTGTGACATAATAGATTCAACGACAAGACTTGTGGTTGGGAGACGCCCTGCAGAGACCTGCGCACATCACGATAGCATACCACAAGACAAAAGAACGAGGAAAACAAACGCGTATTGAGAGACACCGATCACACCACTAGTGTCGAACACTTCGACAGGAACTACATGTCGTCCCTGCCGATGGGTAGAAGGTCCGCGTAACTGCATCAAGACGGACGAGGAACTCGTGGTCAATGACCCCATCCAGCGTGCGCATACTGTACGTTTCCGCCCCCCCCCCCAAGCCCTTGTAGTCCTGCTCCACCCCGAGAGGAGGTGCGTGCAAGAAATGTAGGCTCAACAGCGTCTGGGGGTTGTCCAAGTACTGTGCAACTTCGCTAGCAGTGATCGCTTTCCGCTTGCCAGAGCAGCGCGTTGGTGGGGGGCTGAGAGGATTCTGAACAGACGGCGGCGGGGTGGCGGTCGCAGGATTGTGTGCCGCTGTGTTGGCATTCTTGGGAAAGAGAACGCGGAATTCGTTCTTGTACCATTCATTCAGGCTGTGTATACGCATTAGCACCCACCCCCTTGGCCGTAGTCCAACTGGTACGCAGATGGCATTGTACCGTATGAAAACCTGGCTCCGAAGGTCGGGGTGAGCTCTGAGCGGGTATGGCCACCTGTGCTGTTTGAAGACCAAGAGTGCCGCGCTGGCTAATGTGAGCTCGCAAGACTCGACTGCGCATGGATGAGCACAACCACACAGATAGATAATTGCGGCTCACTCCTTCCACGAGTTCGGTAGAGTGAGCTGCGCGATTGCAGCGTTGGCTTGTGTCGCGCCTGCCGCGGTCGAGCCGCATGTGCAGAACTCAACCATAATCACAATCGCGTATAACAGGGATACATTCGTGTCAGAGTCCGTCCGAGGAAATCATACTATATCATACAGGAACCCACGATGCGACCGCAGCGCTACTACGCTCAGAAACACCATGCGCGCCGCCGCTTTGGCTCGCGTTCTGCTAGCGCTAGTCAGGCCGTGCAAAAGACAAAGGAAGAGAGGATCGGAACACGCACGGAAGAAGCTGTCGCGGGCATCGTACTGCCCGTGCAGCGGGCGCAGGAACGCGCCGTTCGTGGCGGCGAGCATCGCGCTGACGAACACGAGCGCGAACACGAGCACCCAGCACATCCACGCGAACGCGACGAGCACGGTCAGGATGCGGCACTGCCAGAACTGATGGCACCAGAAGAGGTTGCCCCAATACGTCTAGTGCGCGCGCGCCCAAGGATCAGTACGAGTAGTGATGCGAGAGATGCGGAAGAGGGCGCACCGAGGCAATGGCGGCACCGACGAGGTAGAGCGCGAAGAGCCCCAGAAGGCCGACGAGCTCGCCTGCGAAGGACGAGATGCGACCGTAGTCGTAGCTCCTGTGGATGACGTGGATGCTGTGTTGCGTCATGAGCACCACGGAGTACACAGCTCGCGCACGGGTCCTCCCGCTCCGCTCATCCTAATCACGCGGCACGAGCAATGGCCGCACGGTGCGCGCGCACGCACAATCTTCGATCGGCGTATGCCGCATAGGAGGGAGCACGTCGCGGGGCACGGTCCAATGGAGAGAATGACGTACATGAACGAGGACCAGAACATGGCGAGCACGGAGGTGACGAGGAGCTCGGCGACGATTGGGTCGTAGAAACTGTTCCCATTGTTGAGCGGATCACCTGGAGGAAGACGGAGGGTGTAGTGGAGGCGAGTTGCTGTGAGACCAAGCAGGACGGCAGAGAAGAGCCACTACCGATGACATAACATAGACGGCCGCAGCGAAAGGGCAAGGGGGGGGAGGTCAGCGCCTCAGAAGGCAGTACGCGGGAGGAAACGTACGACAAGAACGTAGAGACCAACACGGATGCCGTTTCTGGTCACCATTGTACAGATGGAGGTGCGATACCGTCGGGATTTCGATGAGCTAGGGACACAGAGCTGGTGATAGTAGACAGAAGAAGTGCGTAGGAGAACGGGAACGGTCTGGGGCCCTGAGCTTGAGGGTTTATATGTGGAGGTAGGGCGGAAACGTGCAGGCGTTTTTGCACGAGGAGCGCTGTGCGCCATGAATAGTATGGTGTCTGGCTAGAGTTAGGAAGAACAGACATGATGGGCGAGGCAGGGAGCCGAGATGGGCGTCATCGCAGTCGTGCGTTCTGGAGGGTTGCAGACGGCTCGGAGTGCGAACCTTGGGGAGCGCTCCGCCATGGCGAGCTGTGTGATACTTCATAAGAGAACAGACCGTGATCAACCGCATCGCAAGATACCCTGGTACTTGGAAGATCGCTGAGCCAAGCGGCTGTTGAGCCTACGCGAGTACTGCACTGTTCTCGTCGCGATCTTTCGATATATGGTTGCCATTCTGTAGATGAGATGTGCGTGCAATTAATGGGGCAGCAGCGGCTTGACGTCAGACGAGGGAGACCGGAGCCTCGAGGGAGGCACGGGGCTGCCTATACGAGTCTAGACCGAGGGCAGTCATATATTACGCGGCCATTGACTCTGAGCGCAGGTCCTGGCTACGGATCCAAGTGGGAGTTTCTTATCATCAGTCCGATGGGGCATAGAAACTCGGAGTCGCACACTCGGTGCAGACGAGGGGATGTGGTGATGGTCGGAGGAGTGCGACTCAGTCTTGTGAATGTTGTAATTTGAACTGGTGTGGCGGTGTCACTTTGACTTACTCTGTCTATCTCGATGAGCAATCCTCGAGTGGGGCTCAACCCTTCCATAGGTGGGGCTCAACCCTTCCATAGGTGTATAGATGTGGTGTACTGACCTGTCTGTGGACTTGTAGCACGAGACAAGCATATTTGAGCGTGCCATGAGCCAAGTCACAGTATTGTGGCTCCTCAGATTTTGCGAAATATGTATTTGTCCATGTTTGTTCCCCGCAAAGACGATTTCCTCATCCTCTAGACACTAAATTGCGAGCGAAGCGAGTTATTATCACCTGGCCAGGGGCACCCTGAGCCGCAACCATATCCTCGACCTCCGAGTCCTCAACCAATGTTCTCAGATCTCAAGGCAACCGCTCGGACACTCCAGCGGATGGCGCGACGAAGAGGGTCCAATCCGCTGAAGAAAACCTCCCGGCCGGGGCACACCGCCCTGAGTTGACACCGGCTCGATATCAGGCGGCCGTAGCGATTCTTAACGTCTCCGATATGACTTGGCTGGAGCACATTACAGTGGCATCATCATTGCTCTCTCGACACAAGCCGGGTGTTTATGTCAGTCCCGACAAGTCCGATTCTCTCTTCGCCCGCCACCCTCAGCTGAAGGAGCATCTCGAGCGGGAGGAATTCGATAAAGTCCTGCATCTGCGTAAGTATAGACATGCTCTTGCTACTCCCTGCGGTCGACTCACCGTAGGCGGTTGAACAGCTGCCCTCATCACAGTATGATCGTCATTCCAGGCTATTCCTAAACGTCTCTCAACCTACACGGTTGGTTCTAACCGAAGAAGGAATAATCCGAACGGATCATGAAAACCGCTCCAACAACGATCCCTACATGAGTACACGGCAGCTCTGACCACCAGGGGGCTCATCATTTCTCCGCCCGCTGATCCCATAATGCTTACACCCCGCTCGCACCGTCATCACAACATGAAGGACTGGCAGTACGGGTGCCCTGACGCCAGTCCATCCGGACAGATGTTATCTGAAAGAACATGCAGTCTTGTGCGGGTCAAGAGCAACACCGATCAGGCACCGTGTATTTGCTCGTCTTTTCCGTCTTCAAGATGCAATAATATCATGACAGCAGGCTACCCCAACCGTTTTGTGCAGCGCAGCATGGCAAAATGGGCGAAAAGAAAACAATAGACGTCTGCCAAGTAACTGGCGCTGAGCCATAGCCCTGCCAGTGTGCGTGGACCCTGCGCGTCGCAGCGCAGATACCAAGTGGCACCCCCGCGTGTCGCAGCGCGCCTCCCTGCATATATCGGCTGCCCGGACCATCATCTTTGACCATGTCCCTCTTGGACTGACCAGCACCGCTGCCTGTCATCCGGTCCATGTCCAAGCTCCTCCCTCCCTTGGACGCTGCCCGCCCGCGACGTATATAAACCCGCCATCCTCGCCGACATGGAGCATCCCAGTGCATTCCCAGCAATCCTCCGACCCGCTCCAGTACCGCACAGCTGCGCCATCGCCGACTCGCCGACTCTCACCTCATCTCTCAACCCGTACACACAATGTCAACGAACGTCACGCCTGCCCTGCCAGAGCCGGCTCAGGTCGTCCCGATCCACCCGTACGCCGGGTCTCTGACCACCGGCCCGCAGATAGCCCCCGTGGAGTTCGAGATGCTCGATGGACACCGCCCGTTGTCCATCGGACAGGTATTCGAGAAAAGAAGAGAGGTGGTCTGCGACCTAAAGGCACACGACGTGGGCGACCTCGTCGGCATCGGGAGCGAGGGCGTCATCAAGCTGCGCATTGCGGTCAGTCTGGCCTGCTCGTCTTCGCTTGCCCGTCCGTGCGCAGTGCGTGTGCTGACATACCGCCGCAGTGGCCGGGGTACGACGACGACATGGTCCAAGTGTCGTTCAGGAACAAGAAAGGCCAGCCCAGCCGCCCGTCGCTACTGATGAACGTCGCACGGGCGTACTGGCTGTTCCTCGTCCGGGTGCGTCGCCGTTGCCACCGTCCTCCTCGAGAGGGCGCGTTCATCGTCAGCTGACCCGACGCTGTCTGACCGGATCCGTGCAGAACACGCGGGCGCAGGAGAAGCGCGAGGGCGTGAGGTGCCCGGAGTGGTCCGTGCGGAACGTGCAGGAGAACAAGTGCATCCCGTACAGAGTGTGCGTGCTGCGGCTGCACCACCTCGGGGACGACGTCTTCGAGGGCGAGGTCGTCTATCTGCCCACGCGGAAGATCCCGTGCGGACGCGAGCGCGAGCCGGTCGATCCGGAAGACGAGAACTACCACATCGTCCTCCATCCGCCGAGCGGCATGCGCCTGTATTTCGCAAAGTCGTAGTTTGCGGCGAGGTCATTCTGTAGTCCTGTGGTCGGAGTACTGTGTGGGTTGTCGGACGTTCAGTGTACGGATGCATGTCTAGACCGAGAGTGTTTTTTGCGCTGTCAATGGCGCGGAATGTGGACACCTCACTGCACGAATGTGTCTGTCTTTGAGATCTCCACCGGAACGTCTGCAGGGTGCGATTTAGCATCAACGCTTGCGTCTGTTGGGTGAGGCGAGTCGCTTGTCATGTATGTCCCTCAGACCGTGAGAACATCGCAGTCTCAACATCCATGCCAAGAGCGGGGGGCTGTGTTCACTAGTGTTCGCATGCTCGAAGGATATCGGCGCTATCGCCGTTCCAGCGTGGTCACAGCACACCCGAATGTCTAGCTGACAGGAGGTTTGGTCTCGAACGACGAGTGCTAATTGTGCGTTATACATGGCGACATGCTAACGTCAACAGCCCTGTCATAGAATTCTATTGCGGCAACGGTAGTCTAGGGCTCAGGAGACCACCAGCGCAAGCAGTGGATATATATCAGCAGTATCCGAGTCCGGAGAGGCAAAGAAACAGCCCAATTGTGAATCATATCCGTCCGGTCATCTCGTCTCGTAGCCTACCGCGCCGCACAGACCATCACTGCAACTTGAAGAGGCCCATGGGCAAAGGTCACCAGATACCCACGCAAACGGGAAGATCCGTCCACCGTCTTGTACCGCGCCCTTCGCACTGAACGAATGGAAATCAAGAAACAAAACAATGGAATCAGCGGCACAAGCATGGCCGCACGCCGACCGACCACGCCGTGGCTGGCTGTGGCGGAAACGTGCCACTCGCCGACTCGTGGGTCTCTCGATCTGTAGTCTCGATGCTCGATGGCACGCTCCGTATGTGCAGCTCTGGGACCCGTTCGGCGGCTCAAGGTGGTCGCGAATAGCCTCGCGCGTATTGCCCTGCCCGTCTCAGCAAAGGTCCCGGTGGCACACGCCTGTGAGGTGGCTCTTGGGTGGAGCTCCCTCGGTATATCAGCGCATGAATGTGCTCGGACGGTATGCTTTGACCTGCCCTCCTGGCCTCGTCCACGACCAAAGCCCGCCGCTACGCATTGTCTTGTCCAAGCGACTCCCCTCTTTGCCGTTCACCGCCTGCAACGTATATATCCTCGACATCCCCGCCAACATGGCGCATCGCAGTCCAACGAGAGCACCCCTCCGCACACGAGAACCCCACAGCGATAGCTGCTTCACCATCCACCCCTCCCTCAGGTCGCTCCTCCGCCTCCACCGGCTCCCGCCATCCCCGCACCCCACACCCGCCGCACCCGCCACCGCACCCGCCACCGCACCCGCACCCACAGATACGATGGCACACACCCTCCCCTCGCTCCATTCCACCGGCCTTCTGGATGCCGGCAGGCACGACCGGGCACTGATCGCGCTGCTCGGCCCGGGGGCGCAGCGCATCCCGCTCCTCCCGTCCAAACATGCGCTGCCCGGCGGCGTCCGCACGTCCGTGCCCCCGCTCGAGTTCGGGATGTCCAGCAGGTGCCGCCGGCCGACGATGGCGGAGGTGACCAACGGGGGCAAGCGTCTCGTGCACAGCGTGACGCCGCGCGAGGTCCCGCACCTGCCTGCGCTCTCTTCCAGCGGGTTCATCAAGCTGTGTATCAGGGTGAGCGAGCATATCGTCAAGGTTGCGCCCCTCGGACGTTGTACTGACGCGATGGGATGATTGCAGTGGCCGGGGTACGACGAGGTCGTGCAGGAGGTGTCGTTCAAGAACGAGAATGGGCAAGCGGACCGGGGCGCGCTGCTGATGAACGTCGTCGAAGCGTACGTCCTGTTCTTGCATCGGGTACGTCGCACGCACTGTGTTGTCGTCTGGCGCGAGGCGGCGGAGCGGGGACTCGGAGCTGACGGGCAGGCGTGACGGTGCAGATAACGCGGCGACAAGAGCGGGAGAAGGGCATGAGAAGCCCGGAGTGGTCGATCTACAACATGGAGGAGAACAAGTGCAATCAGGCGGCGCTGGTGATACTGAGGTTGCATCACGTCAAGGGTGATTACTTCCAGGCGGAGATGGCGTATGCACCCGACAGGTTGTTTCCTAGCATGGGATGACACCGTCGGGCAACTTGAAGGTCGAAGCCTTTCGGCGCATCGGAAGTAGATCAGCTATGTAGGATCACATCCCCGTTTGTTTCGATGTTGTTTGCCATATTTACGCGCACCTGTGGTGCAGTATGTGGATGAGGGATGGCGCTCGTTGGGCACGGTGTGATTGATATGCGACTGCGGCGGCGCGAACGCCGAATGGAGGGTGTGCTCTCTGACTGGTCCACCTCAACAATTTTTGCGTGCGTGAAACGCCCACATGTTCTGCGTCGCGTTGGACGTAACCTATCAATATTACGGCCATTGGAGAAGTTATGTATATATAGCTTCGATGAAACTAAACAGCTGCAGGTCATGTTCAAGGCACTGCCACTGAACATTACGACGAGACACACCAGATGCCGCTTACTGGATGCCGCTAGCGGGTGCCACTGCGACTGCAAGCCCAGCATCACATCGAGTCAGGAGCTGCCTGAAGCTGAAGAGGCTGGAGAGACATTCGAGGCGACTTGGTGGCTGCGCAGCACGAGTAGTTGGAGGTACCCGAAGGAGGAAAGGCGGGGGAGTGATGGAATTAGCCGGCGGAGTCGTGTCTCAATCCGGAACTCCTCCGTCCTCCGTCCTCTCTCCTCTCTCCTCCTCGTCGCACTCACCCCTCTCTCCCCGCACTCGTCTGCGCCCACGTCTGCGCGAGATACACTGCGGGCGAACCCCCTGCATGCCATTCAGAATGGCAAAGTCTCCGCTTCTGCTCGCCCAGCGGCACCCGCGCTATACTGTTGCTTTCGCCGCTCTCTTCATCTGTGTCTATTGGGTCCTCAGCTCAGCGCCCCCATCCCTCCCTGTAGTCTACCTCAACAATCGCGACCTCAAGGCACGCTTGGACAGGGAAGAGCGCAAATACCGCGCGATGCTCCCACAGCGGCAGGACCTCATCACAAAATATGGCCCAACGCCAGCACAAGTCGTCATGTACGCCACGCGTCCATACACTCGCCTTCGCCTCTCCCTCTCATCCTCCGTCTGTACGCAGGTTCCCTCCAGATCAAGACCCGTGGCCGCCCTACACCGTCTGTCAGTCAGCACGCCGTATACACCTCCTTTCTAGACCTGACACGTCTTTGTTCTCAGGGGACTTCTTCCCGCCCCTGTACAACTGCCCGCACGAGCTCGATCGGCTGGGGGCACTCGGAGATGGCGGAAAGTGGTTGTGTGGCATCTCGCGCATAGAGGACAAGCCCGACTGTGTGATATACTCCTTCGGTACGTGATTCTTCTTTGACATATCCTTCCCGACGCGTGTTACGGCATACGCCTTCTCTCTTCTTTCTCCCGCGCACACATAGGGCGATGCTTTGCGAACCTCAGAGACGCATGCATGCAGTACATCCCCTGTAGGCCCACCCGTTTAGTTAGTGCGGTGTCGGTATCCTGGTCATCATCTCGTTCGCTTGGAGTGTGTGGGGTCTCTCGCCGCCCTCGATACGTGACTACTCGGGGTGGAGTAAATGACATGTCTTTCAAACGGTATCTTATTTGCGACAATACAACAACCATGAATACCTTCCTCACACAGTCCTCTCTTCCCTTTGTCACCTCTCATCTACCCGTCAGCGTACTGATATGTAGCTCTCATAGGCGTCGACTCGTCATACTCCTTCGAGACGACGCTCCTCCAGAGCACACGCCACTGCCAGATATGGATATACGACTCGACGAAGGGCGACGGCGCAAAGTCACAGATTCCCCGCTCGCTGCGTCACCGCGCGCACTTTGACAAGATCGCGCTTGGGGCCACCGACCGCCACGCGCCCGGCGACGACCCCAAAACGTGGACGCTCAAGAGTCTCATGACTGAGAATGGTGTGTAGTGTCGCTCTCCCCTTTAAGCACGTGCGCACTTCAGTGTGCTCACCAACCCATACCACCCACCAGGTCACTCGCATATTGACTTCCTCCGGATGGACGTCGAGGGCTGGGAGTGGGAGACCTTCCGTGGCATCGTGCGCGACTTCACACTCGAGCGTTTGACACCTCCGCAAGGCGCGGCCGCAGCCGCCCCCGACGCGGCGGTGCACGAGCGGGAGGGCGTGCTCCCGTTCGGTCAGCTGCAGATAGAGCTCCACGTTTGGAACCAGCGCTTCCAGGACTTCCTCGAGTGGTGGGAGCTCCTCGAAGCCTCGGGCCTTCGGCCATTCCAGAATGAGGTGTGTTCGCCTGCCTCTTCTCTTCCTCTTCGTGGGATGCTTGTGTTGTTCGTGCGTGGCAATTGGAAATTAGCGCGGCGAGTCTAATTGCGTTTGCCGATCTTACTTTTGGCTTACTCTCAGCCTCGCGCTGTTGTCATCCCATAATGCTGTGCGGTGCTGCATACTGACACGTGCCCCCACAGATCAATCTCGTCTACGCGAACTACAACAGACACAGCGGCGTCGAGCTTGCCGAGGTACGTTTCCTTACTCACTTCCGCAGTGTGCAGCACCGAACAGAACAATCTCCAGTACTCATTCCTGAACATTCGCGGCGAGAACGCATTCATCAACGACTTCGTGCCCGAGACGCCCGATGCGCGTGCACCCCCGCCCCCGCCCCCCAATGCATAGAGCACGCTGAGGCATATGCATGGACAACTGCACTTTCCGCAAGTTCATCTTCTTTACTGCCGAAGCTGTGCATGTGCACAACTCTACAACAGCTGGTGCTCTCTATTCTTGCCGCCGCGCCCACGATACCGATACCACAATCGCTGTATATACATCACGTCAAATCGCGCCGACCCACCTATAGCACCTATTGCACATACCGATTCCAGCCCCATGTGCGCGGGCGAGCACTAGCGGCGGTGAGAAGGGAGGTGCGCCCGGACCATCGCGGCGGAGGGGATGAAGGAGAGCCATTAGTTATATGTTCTTGTCGCTAATATTACGTAGGTAGACCATGGTACCGTCCGCGGCGGCCAAGCGCCACTGTTGGAGTCTGTATTAATGTCACGTTCGCCTTCCCTATCGTACTGTTCGGAAGTGCCAACCGTGGGTGCGAGGAGAGGTACACTTGCGCCGCATGCATGCTAGTGTCATGACCGACAAGTTCAATATCTCGGAAATCTACTTGATGCGTTCTGACAAAGGCAACCTGCGGCAACGCTGGGTTGGGTGGTGAGGGCTGTAGTATCACCGTCTGCGCTCTTTTGTGTTATTGACCATGAGCATAGGTCATAGATGAGGACGAATTATCACTACAATCGACCTTCACCGCTCTCTATCTCCGGCCACACTCCTTCGCTCCTCAGTAGCCTGATGTGGCGGCTGGATGTCGTGCGCGTGTGCCGAGCATCAGACTTGCATTCCACGCGATGGAAGGCCCATCTTCCTGTCGGTCGGTGGCCCATCCCAATTATGTCCGACGGGGTCGGCGATCACGCAGTGCTATAAAATACCATACTCGGCAACGATACCTCGAACCGACACATCCCTGGGACCCTCAGTACATCCTCAGCGACCTGGAGAGCGCCCCAAATGTCCTCGTCTGCAGCCATAGTCTTGTCCTACCAGCTCGTGTAGGTTGCCTTTTTCAATTGTCCCAACCGGGGATAGAGGAGGCCACGATGTTGACGGACACTCGCGTACAGGAGGACATTCAATAGCTGCGGGATTGCAACCACCAGTAAGCTGTTCTGCATCACGGTCTCACGTTTGGAGAGGCTAAAGGACCTGCCATTGAAATTGAAAGCTCTGTTTGTCTACGATTACATCCTATGCCTGGGCAGGGAATATCAATATGTCTGGAAATCGGGGAAATCCAAGGCTTCACGCTTCTTGTACTTCTACATCAGGTACATGTCCTTGCTGCATTTTACAATGGCGCTCTCGACGATCTCTCCCGTATCGAACACTGTGAGCATGCAGACTCATCCTCTCAAGTTGTATACGTTCACCGCAGAGCTTATGCACCTTTTTTTGCAGAGGTGATTGTTCAGCTTCCCAATATTTCACCTCTTGTTTCGCTCATGTGATGTCCATGAAGCTGTACATTCTTAATCTGGAGCGGTGTTGGCGTAGAGCTCCTGAACCTCGTTGGTCCTGCGGGTGAGCCTGGCTTCTAAATGATGGACACCCAACTGACCGAAAGAGAAAGTACTCACGGCGCTCAGGACTTATGTCCTCTCAGGCAAAAACAAGCTATTGGGTGGGGCCGCATTGGCATCAGGCCTCACTCCTTTCCTCGTGAATGCAGTAAGCGTTTGCCGTTACGCATTTGTATCTTTGTATTCAAGCTTACGCGCGTCGACGTAGATCATAGCATACCAAACCCCGCCAGCCAATCTTGCACCTCCCCAGAATTGTATTCAAGTATACACGGGAAGCGTGGCTCTGAACGTCGGGTGAGCCCTTGCTTCAGCAAGCGTGCGTAGAGGCCATGCAACAGTGCTAATTGCAGAAATATGCAGATGTGAGCGTGTGTGATACCTGCGGTCGTATTGACGTGCACTAAACGTTGAGCTGTTTGGGCAGTGTCGGTTTGTTCACGAACATGTGCGATAATCGCCGACTTCATAGCCATCGTCGTGACCTGGCGAGCGACAAGAGCCTCCCGCCTGGTTCTGAGAGATACTTTTCGACAGCCATCACTGGAACACGTCATGTGGACGAATGGTGAACTTGCATCTCAGCCAACTACGCACACAGATGCTGACGATACGATCATGATCTGTGTTCACGTTTTGTCTAGGGAACATCTATTTCTTGTGAGTTTGAGCAGTCAGCATTGTTGTTGTCATGACTTACATGTCCCCCATACACAGCACCCTGTTGTTCATAAACCTACTGGACCTCATTCTAGTTGCACTGTCGGTGCGTTCATCTGTACACCTTATCATCTGTGTCAGGACCGTAAACAGGTTCCGTTGTTTCATAGATTTCCGTCGAAACCAACGAAGAGAGTTTTGTCACCATCTTTCTAGATCCGTACGCCCACTATCCTCCGAATCGTTCTGCTACTGATTCCTTTGTATACTGCAGAATAAGTGCGACGTTGAGTTGCCATTTGCTGCTCGACCTTTACGAAACAAACGCACAGCTCGAACGCGGCGGTTCATCGCTCTCGCTATCCCACACAAACCTCAGCCTCCACTTCATGGGAATCGAGGGAACAGTCGCGCCTGAGGACTCGCCCTTCCTCAGCTCGCTTGCCGGCTCAATCCAACACTCGTTTGCCGACCCCACCACCAACCTCGACGTAGTGGAAGACGAGCCGAGGCGAGCTGTCAGTGCAATGTAGACTGTAGCGACGTACGGAAGGCTGCGTCTGAATGGACTCTGCTATACCCGCCATATAATCCATGGCGCGGTGGGCATCTGCGTAAATAAGATTACACATACTTGTCTACCTTATACCTATCTTGCTACTTCACGTCTACCTTATACCTATCTTGCTACTTCAGTGTCGCTCTGTGCAAGTCATTCACAACCCATCTCTGTGTCCTCATACTGCTGTCTGCCATGCTGCCACATACTTGTGTGCGTATTCATATTCTTATCCTTGTGCAACACAACCCTAATAGCATGCATCGCGCACACGTTTCTATTATGCTTCTCGATTGAGCTTTCGATATTATGCTGCTCATGCCCGTATCACCTGCAGACACACGTTGGCGACTAGCCGTTAGCGTGGATAGCCAGTCCGAGGTGATGTGGGTCATGGGCACGGACATACATGAGAATGCGCGCCGCTGCGAGCGTAGGCAAGATCAGGTATAGAGCCATCCAGGCGGCTGTGTGACGGCTTCGAGCGAGATGTACGCGCGGAACACACCGCGGTCCTACAGGATCACATCAATAACCCTGCCTCTTAGCAAGTGGAGGCCTTACACTCTGCGAACATCAGTCCCCCGCCTCGCGAGTACAGCAGCCTACCCACTGTACCAGCCGATGGCGAGCGAGCGCGAGCGAGGAGATACACAACCAGTCGGACTAGGTTCTGTCCTATCGATGATGAGAGCCAGCGCACGCACCTGTGTGTGTCTCCACCGATTCCGTGGCAATCCCGGGCGTGCGGCGGGCGAGGGCAATTGCCAGTGAGTCCGGTCGCAAATCGTTGTCCGCTGGGGGATTGTCGGGAAACAGCGCGAGGACGTCAGCGTCCGACGCGATGGCTAAAGTCGTTTCTTCGCTTTCCTGGGGAAGTGAGGAAGACCGGAATAGAAGGGTTGGATCCTGCCTTTTTGTGGATGAGAAGGAAGGGAGGGGCATACCTGAAGGATGTATTCCAGAATCGTCTGAACTGGATCGAAGGGGATCCCAGCATGGTCGCCTGAACTTGAAAATACATCGCGGCTTGATACATGAGATTCTCTAGTCTTGATCTTGCAGTAGTGCACGAAGAGCGTTGACGTGAGTTCTGTCATCGCCATAAGTTCCGACGCTGCATAGCGTCAGTGTTGTGGGCTCAGCTTGTGGCACAGAAATGAGGGTGCTCACGGGGCATGGCATTGCACGTGTAACGGCGTATTACCGGTTCGATGTTCGTCGTACCAGTCGGCTGGCTCCCACTGCTTGGAGTTCGCGATACATGTTTTCCAATGACCTCCTCCTCTTCAACACGCCCGTCGTCTTCGTTGTCTGCCAGACCACCGCCATGCTCACCCTCAAGCTCAGGCTCATACCTACAATCACATTCATACTCGCAGTACTCGTTCAAGGACACGTGCAGCACCGCGCGCCCCCCTGGTGCGTCCGCCTTAACGTGTGCGGCGTAGTACCTCGCGGCCTTCACCGTGCCCGTCACGAAAACCAACCACTGCTCCACCTGCGCAGCGGTGGCATCGGGGTCGTCGCGCACCTCAACATCGCGGTACATCAACAGCTGCCTGGCCGCGTACGGCATCAGGGTGTCTCGCTCAGTGTTGGGCACGAACCGATGCTCTGCGCGCTCCGTTACAAGGAAACTACCAGTCGTGTTGTTGAGTTTGAAGGCGTGCCGAGCGACGGTGCAAGTACGGTTGTCAGTCATATGCCTGGTTGTGATGAACCAGATTCAGGAGATCGGCACTTGGAAGACTCGTAGTACGAGGACAACTATGTTATACGTACTTCACCCTTGTTCCCGGCCCTGCCTGGATCGTCACACCCCACAGTACATCTGGGAGCAAGTTCAGCAATTCGTTTGGTCTGAAAGGTTCATTGCGTCCCGTTGGCGGGGATTTGGCCTCTTCCTCAAGGGCGCTTTGGGAGTGTGTAGTTGTATCGTTCGACTTTGCGACAAGCAACGTCTCGCCATCTGTGCTGATCCGTGCCACCGCGCCAACATCTAGGCGTCCGTCTTCTGACCACATGTGTGACGGCTTCAAGAGCGCACGCCCGTATCCGAGTGGAAACATCTGCTGTGCGTACCTGCGGCCATCTTCCCTAAGAAGCGACAGATTCGTCAGTGCCCCAGTCGGTTCGAGCCACGAAAGTGGCCCACCATGCTTCTCGAGAGGCAGCAAGCGGCACTCCCTCGCTTGTTCCTTCGATTGGTAAGCTTACTGCAAGGCCAAACTCCATGTTCTCGTGCCTGGAAAACACCTTCCTGGAGGGGGCGAGTTCTTAGCATCTAGATACTGCGGTCGTGCAGAGAGGGCTTCTTATATACTATCCGGCGTCTGTGCGGCGTAATCCGTCGGGGTGCTTGTCAGCAGCCGTACACACTGGACTGAGCCTGAGCTGTGCCTGTCCATCCACAAAGAAGCTGGAGTCACGCTGGTGTGGATTCTGAAGCACGCGCTCGCCGCGCGACATGCATGGAATCTTCCGCGATCGCAGTTGGATCTAGAAAGGACTGGCAAATCCGATCAGTTAATGGAGAACGACCACGACAACGAAATGGCTCACCTCACCTTCATTCCGAAGGAAACGCGTTTGAACCCACCGTTGGTGAGGTTACAGAGAAACAGAGAGTTTTCTCCATGACGAGCGAGCGTTCCAGGGTCTGATTGTCCGTCCCCGATAACAGTCTGTACAACTCATACACCGAATTGCAGATCCGATATTCCTAAGCGATGTAATAGATAGCGTACGATGAGCGGTGATACGGAAGGAGGTTTTTCACAACGAGATTGGTAGTCGATGAGCGCATGGCCCTGTTATCCAATACCCCAAACCTCGAGCCCAACGCACTCAAACTTGACCGTTGCACCCTGACGAGCGCCGGCTGAGCACAAAGGCTCGTTGTCGAACGTGATGCAGCGCGCGGACGAGCCGTCGGAGAGCGTTTCATCCAGCCACAGCCCGTAGAGTCCGTCCCTGCAATAACGCATCATCGACCTCAGTAGCTTGCCTCATATGACAGCTATAAGACGCACCCGCCGCCAAACGAGATGTAGTCGGCCTCGCAAAGGGCGACGTAATCATTCCTTCCAGTCCACTTGAAGACGCGCACGCTTTCCGTGCCGACCAGCTGCCACAGGAATCTGCAGTGCGCAAACCAGCATCAGACCGGACGGCCCGCAACACATCCCCACCGGCAAGGAGGCTTACGATTCGCCACTGCCGTAGTACGAGCCTTTGGACGGGTGGATGCCCTCGCCCATCCACGCACCGAACATCGCATCGTTCGCATCGCGCACGATCAGGAGCATGCTTCCCTTGAAGTCCTGGCACCGGGAATACAGCGTGTTCAGCGAGATGCCGTGCTGGTCAAGGCTATAGAGCAGCGTCCACGCGTGCGGCAAACGCGCGAGCGCAGGGAAGAACGGCCGGATCTACATAGCGCGGCGCACGACGTTAGCCTCGAAGACACACACTGTCTGCGTCCGTCCCTCTCCCACGCACCATGTCGGCGATCGCCACGGTCAGGACCGGGACAGTGAGCTCCTTGCGCCCGACGAGCCGCACGCTTTTGCGCTCGACCTGGGCCTTGTCGAACTCGAAGCCTTTGTCCCACTTCCGGTCGCCCGTGAACCCGGGCGCGCCAGAGGGCGGCACGAACGCGTGCGACGCAAAAGGTGTGCCGTGTGTGATCGATGCATCGAGCCCCGGCCCCAGTACGCCCTCGGATACAGTAGCTGCACGCGAGTGAGGGGCTGACCGTGAGAAGGCTGTAAGATGGGACGCTGCGGCGGCGACGGCGGGCGGGAGACGCGATGCGGATGGATCATCTGTATGAGAGCTCCCAGGGGTCGGGGTCGAGAGTGTTGGGCGAGAGGCGGAAGGGCGAATGGCGGAGGAGAGCAGGGTGGAGACCATGCGAGAGGGAAACGAGGGCGAGGAGAAGTAGGAAGGCGTGCGCTGTATTTGTGGTGGTGAGATACGTGTCGGAGAGGATGGCGGGAGAGATGGGGAGCGGGTGTGCGCGACCATTGCGGCGTGGTGTGGGTGTGTGCGCGGGCGCGACTCGCGCTCTCCAACAGCAAGTCGGGGAGAATCGAGGTCTAGAAGACTATCTTCGAGGAGAGTCTGGTGCGATGCAGAGGACAATGGAATAGAGGGCGTGGACGCGCCAGGATGCGGGTAGACTGGCGGAACGAGGGGTTTCGCATCGCTCGCATCGAATGGGGAGTCAAGGTCGATGAGCGAGTCTCCCGTCGAGTACGAGGACCCTTGAAGATTTGAAACGGGCTGTGGCGTCGACCTTCCGGATGCGTTCGCGTTCCCCGTACCTTGCAACCAGTAGAGGGGATCTTCCTCATGATGCAGGAGCTCGTCGAGCACCTCCCGGCGTTTCCTCTCCGACGAGACCTTCGCATCCTCTGTGAACCTATCGAAGAACTCTTGATTCTGCGGAAGAGCGAACGTGGTAGTCACGGCATCTTCGCCCAGATGCAGGGGGTCTTCCGCAGCGGAGACCGACACAAATGCGCCGAAGTCGGAGTCTGTCGACTCTGTGCGCACATGGCGAGAAGGTCGGCTTGGATCTGGAGAGTGAGTAGGAGATGCTCGGGGTGTTGGGGGGGAGAACAGAGTGGCAAATATATCGTCCTTGTCGCTAGTAAGTCGTTGTGCAGGTAGCGGTATGAGAGGCGCGATGGCGATGGGTGAGCTGGAGCCGTCCATGGTATGTTGTGCGAGAGATACGTCTGCCGTCTGGTTTATACAACGGAAAACATACTGGTGATGTGTATGATACAAGTCAAAGTACAAGCCAATTGGTGAGCCGAGATCAACGTGAGAGCAGAGGGATATTCGCCAGTGACGATCACATTTACAGACGCGGGTGCAGTGCGTTTCCGTTTATGGAAAGCGAATTCGATGGCAGGTACCCTGAGGTGATATCTCAGAGGTTATTTCTCTCTCTGACACACTAATATCTAATATAGCGTCTTTGTTGAGGCAATATTACAGCCGCAAGCATGCCTAGAATTGAGATGAGGCCGACGCAAATGATCGTGAGGACAGCAAGGGATACGGTATTGTCATTGCTACTAGTAACGTCAGGACCGAGAATCATAGACTACCTCCGCAGTAGACCGTCAGAACAAAAACTCAAAGTTCAACCGCACCAACCATTCAACCTTGAGACAAAGTATCATCTCACCATACTGGGAAACAACCTGTCGGAGGACCCCCGACATTTCACCAAAATGCCTGAGGCCTCATCCGGCCAAAATTTGGACCCTGAGGGGTCTATGCCTCATGAAAATCCGGACAATTTGGCCCAAAAATGTCTCAAGGCCTTAGCCATTTTCCGGACATTTGAGAGGCAAGAAAGGCGTGGCCTGAGGACAATCCGGACAAAACGGCTGTATGAGCGCTTAAACATACGTTTTGGGAAAATTTGTCAGCTGGAATGCGTGAGCGCCCGCAAAAGTCGCTTAGACGCCCAAAAGGCCTCAGGTATAATTCGGACAATGCTCGCGAAAATAGCCTGATGCCTGATATAATCCTGACATTTTGGGCTGTCTAAAATGCCTGATCTATCGGACAGACATTGCAAAATATTGGGACTTTGGATCAGGCATTTTGGTGAAATGTCGGGGGTCCTCCTGTCGGGCGCATACGCCATCTCCGCCTGGAAGTAATCACCCTTGACGTGATGCAACCGCAGTATCACCAGCGCCGCCTGATTGCACTTGTTCTCCTCCATGTTGTAGATCGACCACTCCGGGCTTCTCATGCCCTTCTCCCGCTCTTGTCGCCGCGTTATCTGCACCGTCACGCCTGCCCGTCAGCTCCGAGTCCCCGCTCCGCCGCCCCGCGCCAGACGACAACACAGTGCGTGCGACGTACCCGATGCAAGAACAGGACGTACGCTTCGACGACGTTCATCAGCAGCGCGCCCCGGTCCGCTTGCCCATTCTCGTTCTTGAACGACACCTCCTGCACGACCTCGTCGTACCCCGGCCACTGCAATCATCCCATCGCGTCAGTACAACGTCCGAGGGGCGCAACCTTGACGATATGCTCGCTCACCCTGATACACAGCTTGATGAACCCGCTGGAAGAGAGCGCAGGCAGGTGCGGGACCTCGCGCGGCGTCACGCTGTGCACGAGACGCTTGCCCCCGTTGGTCACCTCCGCCATCGTCGGCCGGCGGCACCTGCTGGACATCCCGAACTCGAGCGGCGGCACGGACGTGCGGACGCCGCCGGGCAGCGCATGTTTGGACGGGAGGAGCGGGATGCGCTGCGCCCCCGGGCCGAGCAGCGCAATCAGTGCCCGGTCGTGCCTGCCGGCATCCAGGAGGCCGGTGGAATGGAGCGAGGGGAGGGTGTGTGCCATCGTATCTGTGGGTGCGGGTGCGGGTGCGGGTGCGGCGGGTGTGGGGTGCGGGAATGGCGGGAGCCGGTGGAGGCGGAGGAGCGACCTGAGCGAGGGGTGGATGGTGAAGCAGCTGTCGCTGTGGGGTTCTCGTGTGCGGAGGGGTGCTCTCGTTGGACTGCGATGCGCCATGTTGGCGGGGATGTCGAGGATATATACGTTGCAGGCGGTGAACGGCCAAGAGGTGGAGCCGCTTGGACAAGATAGTGCGTAGCGGCGGGCTTTGGTCGTGGACGAGGCCAGGAGGGCGGGTCAAAGCATACCGTCCGAGCACATTCATGCGCTGATATACCGGGGGAGCTCCACCCAAGAGCCACCGCACAGGCGTGTGCCACCGGGACCTTTGCTGAGGCGGGCAGGGCAATACGCGCGAGGCTATTCGCGACCACCTTGAGCCGCCGCACGGGTCCCAGAGCCGCACATACGGAGCGTGCCATCGAGCATCGAGACTACAGATCGAGAGACCCACGAGTCGGCGAGTGGCACGTTTCCGCCACAGCCAGCCACGGCGTGGTCGGTCGGCGTGCGGCCGTGCTTGTGCCGCTGATTCCATTGTTTTGTTTCTTGATTTCCATTCGCGCAGTGCGAAGGACGCGGTACAAGACGGTGGACGGATCTTCCCGTTTGCGTGGGTATCTGGTGACCTTTGCCCGTGGGCCTCTTCAAGTTGCAGTGATGGTCTGTGCGGCGCGGTAGGCTACGAGACGAGATGGCCGGACGGATATGATTCACAATTGGGCTGTTTCTTCGCCTCTCCGGACTCGGATACTGCTGATAAATATCCACTGCTTGCGCTGGTGGTCTCCTGAGCCCTAGACTACCGTTGCCGCAATAGAATTCTATGACAGGGCTACTGATGTCAGCATGTCGCCATGTATAACGCACAATTAGCACTCGTCGTTCGAGACCAAACCTCCTGTCAGCTAGACATTCGGGTGCGCTGTGACCACGCTGGAACGGCGATAGCGCCGATATCCTTCAAGCATGCGAACACTAGTGAACACAGCCCCCTGCTCTTGGCATGGATGTTGAGACTGCGATGTTCTCACGGTCTGAGGGACATACACGACAAGCGACTGCTGGCCTCACCAGACAGACGGACCCTGCAGACGTTCCGGTGGAGATCTCAAAGACAGACACATTCGTGCAGTGAGGTGTCCACATTCCGGGCCATTGAGAGCGCAAAAAACTCTCTCAGTCTAGACATGCATCCGTACACTGAACGTCCGACAACCCACACAGTGCCCCCCTCCTTGACGCCGTACCACCACCTGCTGCTTTTTTCCCACGCTACATCCTCATAAGGGGAGGTTCGTTTCGTGCGGTTCTGAGTACTCTGGGGTCGGACTGTAGCACATCAAAGGACTTATATCTACGGTGGCTAGTACCATGGGAGGTCGAGCTCGACCATCGATCCCGAGGCCGGCCAGTACGCCGCCAACGTCGCACGCCGCCATAAGCGCCCGCGACAGCGCACCAGCGATGCCGACCAGAAAAACGACAAAGAAGAAGCACACCGCCTCACAGGAAGCTTGGATGGAAGCCGAAAAAGTCGTACCAGACCTCAACGCGGCGGCGGAGTTCCTGCAGAGCAAGGAGCTGATCCCGGAAGGTGACAACGCCATTACGAGCGAAGCACTGATCTCGGGTCTGCTGCACCTGGCCTTCAAAACCACAGGGGATCTCGCCAAACGCGGCATCTTAGCCTTCGCCTATCTCGCCAGGGAGGTGTTGAATCGCGACGTTCAATCAGCAGTCAGCGACGCCGTTGTAGAGCACGCCGAGGGACAGCTCCGCCTCCGCCTGGATGAAATGGGGGAGCGTTCAACGGGGCTCTGGGACGCCTGCGAGAGAGTAAAGGAGGCCGAGGAGGCGCTGCTCAAAGCGCGCGACGGGATTCAGGCGATTGCGACGCAGCTCGCGACTCAATCCAGTGAGCCCCCAGTCCCTGTGCCTACGCTGACACTCGATGCAGCTCCCGTGCGTGTACGTCGCGCGGCCACGCTAGCGGACCTCCTGCAGCGTCAAGTCCTGGTCCGGGGAGCCACGCTCAGCACAGAAGGGGGCGAGCCCCTCGGGGAGGGGCCGCTGAAGGCGCGCGCCCGAGAGGTAATTAGCGAGCTGGAGCGGGAAGGGCTCACGCCGCCGGCGGACAGCGAGGTCGAGTCGGCGAAGATCCTGCCGCACGGGGACACGGTATTCACAATGGCCAACATTGACACGGCGCGTTGGCTCCTCAAGCCAGTCGTCGCAAAGCCCTTCGCGCGCAAGATGGGTATGACGGCGCAGGTGGTCGAGCGCACGTACAGGCTGGTCGCCGAGCGCGTTCCCGTCGCATTCGACCCACACGACTCGCTGTCTCTGCGCGCACTCGAGGCGGCCCACGGCCTGAAGCCCTGCTCGCTTGCCCGGGCAGACTGGATCAAACCGGTGGACCGTCGATTCACGGGGCAGCGCACGGCTTTCCTAATGCTGACGGTAACGGGCGTGGACGAAGCAAACATCGCGCTGAAAGGCCTTACAATTGCAGGACGCAAAACGCTGGTGCGGCGGGACATGGACGAGCCCAAGCGTTGCTCGCGCTGCCAAGCCTACGGCGGCCATTTCGCCCGCGACTGCAAGGCTGCACATGACGTCTGCGCGAACTGCGCGGACGGCCACCCGACCTCACAGTGCGGGGTCGCGGGGGACTCTGCCAGGTACCGGTGCGCTAACTGTAATGAAGATGGACACGCGGCCTGGGACCGGGCTTGCCCGGCGCTGAGAAGACGGGTGCACGCTCACATACACCAGAAAGCGGACAGCGGGTTCCGCTTCTTTGTCACCAATGCGCCTGACACATGGGTTTCCAACGAGGAGGAACTCGAGCGCGCACCGCCGCCACCCACGGTGTGGTCGCAAGTTCGCCCCAGCTTCGACCGCGCGGACGCAGGGCACCGACACACACAGCAGGCCCGGCTAGACGGCTTTCTCCGCACCCCTCGGCAGTCGACCCCCGCCACCACACGCCAATGAATAATACGGCTGCACATCCACTCCGTATCCTGCAGCAGAATCTCAACAAGTCTGGGCGCGCCCAGCTGGATCTACTCAATGACGGGTCCATTACTGATTACGACGTCCTAGCACTTCAAGAACCCCACCTCACCTTCCTCGGACTCACCACCAGCACGCCCAACTGGCACGTGGTCTACCCGACAGCTCACCGCTCAGACGGCGCCGCCCGCACACGCTCGGTCACCCTCGTCAGCACCCGACTCTCCACGGGCTCGTGGACGGCCCTCCCGGTCCTGCACCCGGACGTCACCGCCATCGCCATCCGATCCGACAAGGCCACCATCCACCTCTTCAATATGTACGTGGATGGCAACCACGACTCAGCGCTGCACGCGGCGTCCAGAGCCGTCCTCAATGGCCGCGCGGAGGGGGAACTCGAGCGGCAACACACCGTGTGGCTGGGCGATTTCAACCGCCACCACCCCGCATGGGACGACCCCACTAACCACCATCTCTTCACAGCAGAGAACCTCCGGCGAGCGGAGCGGCTCATCAACATACTCGACCAGCACAACCTCCAACAGGCCCTCCCCGCTGGCACCCCGACACTCGAAGCCACCCGCACCAAGAATTACACACGGCCGGACAACGTCTTCTGCACATCGGGGGTTCTCGAGTGCCTGCGCACATGCAGGGTTTTACCTCACAAGCGTCCTACCAAGACTGATCACTTCCCTATACAGACTATTTTCGACCTCCCCACAGCTGCGGCGGCACCACGGGCACGCAAAGACTTCCGACAAGTGGACTGGGCCACGTTTGACCAAGCTTTAGCTGGGCGGGTTGCGGCGAGGAGTTTCCCAACCAACATCAACTCCATCGCCCGCTTCGATCGTGTCCTAGCCGCCCTTATGGACGACCTCCAGGCCACGGTGGCGGAGCACGTGCCGGAAAGCTCGCACACCCCCTACGCCAAGCGGTGGTGGTCAGCAGCACTCACAAACATGCGCAAAAACAAGGAACGACTCAGCCGGCAGTCGTTCCACCACCGGGGGGATACGAAGCACCCGGCCCACGCTGAGTACCGCCGCTACCGCAACAAATATGCTGACCATATCACTGCAGCCAAGAATGATTTCTGGAAGGCGTGGATTGACACCGTCGACAGCAAGTCCATCTGGGACGCCAACCGGTTTCTCAAGCACGGCGCGACGGATGGCGGCCGCGCACGCATCCCTCCCATCCGCGTCCCCGGGGCAGGCGGGCGCGAGCGCACACTGAGCTCGAACGAGGATAAGAGCGCTGAGTTCCATCACACTTTCTTTCTCCCCCCCAGCGCTGCTGTTACCCCGACAGGACCCTATCCCCAGCCGCGATACACTTTCAAGCCTATTACTGACACGCAGGTGCGGCGAGCGATCAAGGCGCTGCGGGCGTTCAAGGCGCCAGGCCCCGACGCGATCCCCAACGAGGTGTACCGCCATTGTACGGATACACTCACCCCCGTGCTCGGCTCACTCTTCCGGGCAACGTTTGCGCTGAACTACTACCCCGAGCGTTGGAAGATCTCCGACACTGTGGTGCTGCAGAAGCCCGGAAAAGACGACTACACGGTGGCGAAGGCGTGGCGTCCGATCGCGTTGCTTGACTGCATGTCAAAGATCCTCTCACGGTGTGTTGCGGACGTGCTGGTATATGAGGCTGAACAAAAATCGCAGTTAGCCCACCTCCAATTCGGAGGTCGCGCGGGGCGCACGACGACAGACTCCATCCACCTTGTAACCAAGACAATCAAAGACGCCTGGCGTCGGCAGCAAGTTGCCTCCGTGGTCTTTCTCGATATCAAATCGGCCTTCCCGGCGGCATCCCCCGAACGCCTCTTCCACAATCTGCGAATGCGGGGGGTGCCCAGCGAATATGTCGACTGGCTACGTGTCAAGCTGCACGGCCGGAAGACCCGACTTCTTTTCGACGACTACGCCTCCGATCACTTCGACATTGTCAGCGGGATTGACCAAGGCTGCCCTCTCTCTGTCATCCTCTACGCTTTTTACAATTCTGATTTAATTGACAGTGCAGACACTGCAAATGGAGAGCTCGCTGTAGGGTCCATGGATGACGTTGCCCTGGTGGTCACCGGGAAGACCTTCACCGCCTGTCATGACCGAGTGCGACGGTTCATGGAGCGCGACGGCGGGGCTCAGGACTGGTCGCGCGCCCACAACTCCGCTTTCTCACTCGACAAATTCGGCCTCATCAACTGCAAGGCCCAACCCAAGAGGATCGGCCTCGGACCGTCACTGGTCCTCTCGGATGGCACGACAGTCGCGCCCTCCGACCACCACCGGTTCCTCGGTGTGCTGGTCGACCAAGCGCTGAAGTTCAAGCAACATGTCGCGTATGCATATGCAAAGGGCAGCAAGCTGATCTCTCAGATCCGCCGTCTAGCCAAAGCACGGAATGGACTCACACTCTCCGTCGTACGGCGGCTCTACTTCGCGGTTGTAGTCCCGAGCATGTTGTACGCCGCTGATGCTTTCCTCACTCCGATTAGGACACTTCCAGGCCACACTCGCAAGCACGGTTCAGTAGGGAGTGTGCGACGACTTGCGGGAGTGCAGCGCCAGGCCCTCCTCGCCATGACGGGCGCCCTGTCCTCGTCGCCCACGGACTCGCTGGAGGCCCACTCCAAGGTCCTACCTTTTGAGATGCTAATTGACAGGCTCTGCCACAGGGCTGCCGTTCGCCTCACCACCCTCCCTAACACCCACCCGCTTGCTGACCACGTTCGCCGCGCGGGCAGACACCTTGTCAAGCACCACCGCTCGGCCCTGCACGAACTCCTCGACGCCTACCGGCGTTGGCTTGATTTTTCGAACACAGAGCGCATCCGCCCCGTCCGCCTGCACCCACGCTGGACGCCACGACACCACACGCATGTAGTGACTGATCGTGCAGGGGCGGTAGCAGATGACGCACTTTGGGCGCACGACAACACGTATCGTGTTTACACTGATGGCTCGGATGTAGACGGTGGCGTAGGCGCGGTGGCGCTCCTGTTTACACCAGGCCGACAGGAGCCTGAGGTCTTGCAGCTACACCTCGGCCCCTCCACTCGCCACACGGTGTACGAGGCTGAGATTGTGGCGACGGTCTTGGGCGTGGAGCTGCTGCGGAGGGCCGTCCTGTGCACGCAGCATGCATCAATCGGGTTGGACAACACTGCAGCTATTCAAGCCGCTACGCTACGTACCCCAGCCCCTGGCCGATATCTTACTGACATGTTTCACGCAGGGGTGCGGAACCTCAAGGCAGCCCGCCCGCACCTTAACCTCACGCTCCGCTGGGTCCCAGGACACTCAGACGTCCCTGGGAACGAGGCAGCGGATGCCGCGGCCAAGGAGGCGGCGCGCGGGGCCTCCTCGCCCAGTCGTCACCTCCCCAAGTCATTGCGGAAGCCGCTTCCGCTCAGCGCATCGCGAGCGCGTCAAAATTTTGGCGCAGAACTCGATCGGCGGGCTGGAGTCCGCTGGCGCACGTCGATGCGAGGGGCACGCATGGCCAACGTGGACAGCAAAATGCCGTCTGCGAAATACGGCGACCTCATCGCCCCCCTTCCCCGTCGTCATGCAAATCTCCTCCTACAATTCCGTACTAATCACATCCCCCTGCAGGCCTACCTCGCGCGCATCGGGAAGGCAGCGAACCCGACCTGCCCGACCTGCCGCACCGAGCCGGAGACCGTCCACCACTTCTTACTCGCCTGCCCCACATACGCCTTGCACCGCGCCGTTCACTACGCCCCGCTCGGCTTCTCCGGACGGACTCTCGCGACGCTTCTTAATGCCAAGGACGCCCTCCGCCCCCTTTTCAACTACGTCAATGCAACGGGCCGCCTGCGCGCCGCGGCGGGTGCCCTCGACTACCCGGACAGCGATGGCGATGGCGACGAAGGCGACGACACTTGATACCCCGCCCCCTGCTCGCGCCCGGTCGCTTACTGCGCTCCCCCTCCTGCACTTGCGCGTTTTGTGTCCTTTATTTTACTTTATTTTTATTTTTTCTCGTCTGGCTGACCGGACTGCACATGGGGGCGCTGCTACCATAATCTCCGCGTGGGGCCGAGGGAGTTCAGCCGGCCATGGGTGTCTGCCCATAGGCCGTACCTCCCCCGTAGCAAGAGGCGTCGCAGCGTAGCGGCGACATTTGTGCCCGGCGGTGCAACCACCGTTGCAAAGTGCGGGGGTTTTTAGAACTCGGTCCCTGCCAGTCATGGCCGGCGCGGTGGTAGTGGCGCACGTCCTCTCCCCAATCTATTCTTCCTTCTTTTCGCTTAGCTCTCTATGTGCGGCACATTTGCCTGGATTCTCTCGGACACGGCCTCTCCTCCTCATACTACTGTACCGGCGGTGACTTCGGTCGTCGCCCCCTCTCCACCCCCTTACCTATGTCTGTGACCCCGCGTTCTCCCTTCACCCGTAGCCACCTGCGCTGTATTGCCTACCATAGGGCGCGGCCCTCGAGGGCAATAAACGAGGACCTCAAACAAAAACCCACACAGTACTACCACTACAGAAGGACCTCGCCGCAAACTACGACTTTGCGAAATACAGGCGCATGCCGCTCGGCGGATGGAGGACGATGTGGTAGTTCTCGTCTTCCGGATCGACCGGCTCGCGCTCGCGTCCGCACGGGATCTTCCGCGTGGGCAGATAGACGACCTCGCCCTCGAAGACGTCGTCCCCGAGGTGGTGCAGCCGCAGCACGCACACTCTGTACGGGATGCACTTGTTCTCCTGCACGTTCCGCACGGACCACTCCGGGCACCTCACGCCCTCGCGCTTCTCCTGCGCCCGCGTGTTCTGCACGGATCCGGTCAGACAGCGTCGGGTCAGCTGACGATGAACGCGCCGCCTCGAGGAGGACGGTGGCAACGGCGACGCACCCGGACGAGGAACAGCCAGTACGCCCGTGCGACGTTCATCAGTAGCGACGGGCGGCTGGGCTGGCCTTTCTTGTTCCTGAACGACACTGGGACCATGTCGTCGTCGTACCCCGGCCACTGCGGCGGTATGTCAGCACACGCACTGCGCACGGACGGGCAAGCGAAGACGAGCAGGCCAGACTGACCGCAATGCGCAGCTTGATGACGCCCTCGCTCCCGATGCCGACGAGGTCGCCCACGTCGTGTGCCTTTAGGTCGCAGACCACCTCTCTTCTTTTCTCGAATACCTGTCCGATGGACAGTGGGCGGTGTCCATCGAGCATCTCGAACTCCACGGGGGCTATCTGCGGGCCGGTGGTCAGAGACCCGGCGTACGGGTGGATCGGGACGACCTGGGCCGGCTCTTGGAGGGCAGGCGTGACGTTCGTGGCCATGATGTGTACGGGTTGGGAGATGAGGTGAGAGTCGGCGAGTCGGCGATGGCGCTGCTGTGCGGTACTGGAGCGGGTCGGAGGATTGCTGGAAATGCACTGGGATGCTCCATGTCGGCGAGGATGGCGGGTTTATATACGTCGCGGGCGGGCAGCGTCCAAGGGAGGGAGGAGCTTGGACATGGACCGGATGACAGGCAGCGGTGCTGGTCAGTCCAAGAGAGACATGGTCAAAGATGATGGTCCGGGCAGCCGATATATGCAGGGAGGCGCGCTGCGACACGCGGGGGTGCCACTTGGTATCTGCGCTGCGACGCGCAGGGTCCACGCACACTGGCAGGGCTATGGCTCAGCGCCGGTTACTTGGCAGACGTCTATTGTTTTCTTTTCGCCCACTTTGCGATGCTGCGCTGCACAAAACGGTCGGGGTAGCCTGCTGTCATGATATTATTGCGTCTTGAAGACGGAAAAGACGAGCAAATACACGGTGCCTGATCGGTGTTGCTCTTGACCCGCACAAGACTGCATGTTTTTCGAGATAACATCTGTCCGGATGGACTGGCGTCAGGGCACCCGTACTGCAATTCCTTCATTTTGTGATGACGGTGCGAGCGGGGTGTAAGCATTATGGGATCAGCGGGCGGAGAAATGATGAGCCCCCTGGTGGTCAGAGCTGCCGTGTACTCATGTAGGGATCGTTGTTGGAGCGGTTTTCATGATCCGTTCGGATTAGTCCTTCTTCGGTTAGAACCAACCCTGTAGGTTGAGAGACGTTTAGGAATAGCCTAGAATGACGATCTGGTGCATGATCCTCAGACAAGACACACGCAGAGACGCATGAATCTAGAATGCGCAAGTCAGCTATGCATCCGCAGCACATGTAATATTAATTGATGGACAGTAAATCCTACCGTGTGGCGAATCTTGCCAACTCCTACAAGTACAGAAACACACGGCGCAAGCAATGTCTCAAACGCTCCCAATATGTTGTCACTTCGCGCCACATACGCCTAAGCGCTCAAAACTGTGACAGTCACTGCGGGGTGTTATTCTGCTACTTGTCACGGTACTTGGGCGCCCCATTCGCCTATGACACCGCGAAGCGATCCATAAAGTGTCTCAACTCATCAACCACGGATCCTCTCCCTCTGCCTTTGTCCTCGTTGTCCTTGTCTTCACTCCCTGATAAGTACCGTATACTCTGCCTCAACTATATTCGGGAGAGGTATTCTAGTCTACAACCTCGAAATGACTGTGACATCCTGCGCGAGTGCGCTTTGATGCGCCCGGGGAAGAATGCTCTTCGCCATACAGCCCACTGCGGATGTACGGACCCGATGTTGCAGCGGACAACGTGGACGTGCTTGACTTTCCCAGAGTTGTCAGAATTCAGGGTTGATGGAATGTATACCCCATCCTACCATATCCAAGCTGTGTTCTAAACCGCACGGTGCTTTCTGTACATATATAGTCCATAACTATACAAACAGCGACAATGATGTTCAAGTGCACCCATGCTATACAAGCGCAACTGGATACATCCCATACCTTGGCCACGTAAAATAGGGAGAAGAGAATCCTGCATCCGACCTGATACCTGTCCGAAGGCCATCTCGCATTGTGCCCGTGTCACGCTGCTCATCTTTCTGCTCAAATTTGTTCAAGTTCTAGTGACATGTTGAGCACATATCATCTTGATTGTGGAGACTTGCTGCGTAGGTATGTTCCTGTTCTTTGAACAGGCATAGTGCAACCTGAAGCTGGCCAGAGTCCGACGACCCTCGGTGCGCTTGCCATTCTATGGCCTGTGGGCGACAAGGTCGTGAACATGGTATGGGAACATGATACAAGACAAGATGACTTATATAGTTGCTGAGGTAACTACCCAAGTAGGATATCATACACTACCACTAACAACAATCAATCATCACGCCTTCAGGCCTCTTCCTGAGTGGGAGACAGATAACAACACATTGTCGGATCGAAATTGTTAAGTTTGAGGTGTTGTGTGTCTGCGACGACATTGTCCTTCTCAACCATAAACTCTCTACAAGACGCCAACGTCAGCTACTTGCCACGCACATAATGGACAGGAACTGACCATGATGTATCGTCGTCCATCTCGTCCCAGTCGTGGTGTTTCAGCAGCCATGACCAATCCTCGCACCCGTAGTCCTCAGCGTCGCGAAATTTCACCTTCTCATACGACCATCGGGGTGAGTAAACAGGTAACCCGGTTTCGGGGTCACGCTCAATCCAGCGGAGATTCTGGCCGTATCCTACGAGCTGGAGAGAGTCGGGGTGGTCTTCCAGAATCTGCTGTTTGAGGTCTAATAGTCCCGCGTAGTCGATGATGTGCAGATACTGTAGAGATCGCCGCTTGCGGAACTAGGTCAGAAATGTATGATCAGCTGTTGGAACTCGAGAAACCGAGGCCGAAACGAGCGGAGCGTACCAAATCTATCCACTCATTCGAAGGCACATTGTTTTGCATGAACTCGAATTGCATGAGCAGCGCTTTGAGTCCTAACGGTAGCTGATCGTCAAGCTTCTTGAGATCTGCACTCGTGACGATGTCCCCGCCGTAGGTCATACCCAAGACCTCGAGTTCTGGAAGATTGGGCGAGAGCTCGAAGAAAATCGAGTGTGAACCCTGAGGGGGGCCCTCCGGGCCCTCCATAGGAATGTTGGTGTCTAGACGTCGCAAATGCTTGTGGGCAAGGAAGTCCGGAATGGAGGACGAGTATCGGTGGACTGCGCCCCAATAAGGATCTGCTGTCATGAGCTTCAAGGACCGCAAGTTTGGCACTGCCTTCGGGTCGGACCCGAGATCCTCAAGGAGGGATTCTTCCAAGCTCACGGCAATGAGCACCAGAGAGAGCGACTCCAGCTGGGAGCCGCAGTGACGAAGGATGAGCCCGAATGCGGCGAGAGTTTCAAGGCCCTGTATCTCGAGTTCCCTCAGATTTGAAAAGAGACGAACGGGGAGGTCTCGAATGGTTTCTCCACTGATGTGGAGGCTGCGTAGCATTCCGTTCTGTGCCACCTTCGTGACACAATCCTGCACCGCTCTGCATGCCAACAGAGTCGACGCCGGTGACCCTTCCTCCTCCCTGAACTCCCCTTCCACCAGACTCAATCTCTGCAATCTAGGAAAACGTGCAAAGACTTCCGGACGGATCCAGTTGGCGGCCATGAAGTTCCTACAAGGTGGTGAGTGGAAATATGAATAGGTATGTATCAGACTCACGGAGCATGGAACTCGGACAACGTGGGTCCAGAACCCTTTTCAAGGGCCTCTATAGTACGCTCATGAAGTAGCGGATAGACTCCATGGTAGACGAACGACGTTAGGTTCGGTAACCACTCCAAGGCGTCGATGAGGCATTCTGAAACAGTGAGCACCTCAAGACGACTACTACATGACGGTGCACTTACGCCGCTCGTAAACAGAAATTACATTGGTGGCGCAAGCCCTGACGGATAGCTTCTTGACCGCCTTCGCGAAAGCAGCATCCAGCTTGATGTAGCGCAGGACCTCCCAGCTGCGTGTGTTACGCAGGTCCACCTCGGCCACATACCTCGCTCTCTCGAGGTCATCGCGGTGATGTTCCGGCGCCCATAGGCCAAAGTAGATGGTGACATGGGAAAAAAGACTGTCGCGAGACAAATCGTGTAGCAGCCTAGATGCAGCAAGACACGTCCTCTGGTCATCCTTTGGCAATAAGTCGACGATTAGACGCCAGATTTCGTAGGGGAACAGCGGCCACTGGCGTTCCTGAGATAAAGTCGACTTCATGTCCTTGTCCGTGACATTCATGACCGGGCGTGATGACCGCTGAATGAAGCTTTTGAAGACCTGTGATGTATGCTACAGACACCGCAAAGGTGTCTTCGTCGAGTCTTGAGTCGCCGGAGGCTAGCG
Source organism: Trametes gibbosa (assembly GCA_022606055.1). Classification (NCBI taxonomy): domain Eukaryota; kingdom Fungi; phylum Basidiomycota; class Agaricomycetes; order Polyporales; family Polyporaceae; genus Trametes; species Trametes gibbosa. Next base: position 173,475 of record JABYQJ010000047.1, on the reverse strand, counting down.
CGTTGAAAGTACTTTATGATGTTCAAATCGCCAGTGTGGAAGACTGAGACACTGGGCACCGTACGTTAGGTAAAGAAAATGGGCTTACGTGCTTCTGCAATTGCCTCTCAAGTGGCGGAACGCAAGGAGTGGACGTGACTAGTATCCCTTTCGGGCAGCCCCCGTTTTGATCAAGGTTTGAACAATTGTTATCCTTATAGTAAGTTTACGGAGATCATGATGAGTTTGAAGCTGCAATTCAAACATGTACTAGGACGTGTAAGAATCAGACTCATTTTTTCCCTAACTTCCTGCGACTAAGCAAGGTCTTATGCAATCGTTCTGTTCACGGAAAGCTGTCTCATACATATGATATATCCCATATTTTGTATCTTAGCCCTCATCGAAACGCCGGACCCTCATTCTGTCCATAGCCTGGCAGCCGCAAACTTGCGAGTTAGCTCTAACGCGATAGCATGTGCGGTATTCAAATCGTAAAGCACCATTGTCCTTGGAACAGCTAACGTACACCCATCCGAACTACATTACACGAAGTCGTAACACACATCCCTACATCGCAAACAGCTCAGTGTGCAAAGCGACGCCGCCCAGCTCAACGCCCCGCGTGAGGCTGATGCGCGCAACCGCGTTCTGTGCCTCACGCGTAAGCGACTCTGGGCCTGCAGCGCACACCGCGACGCCGCCCCCAAGCCCGATCCAGTGCAGACGCGCAGCGCGGGTCAGCTTCTCCACCTCGGCGTCGGCGTGCGCACCATCGTGTGAATCACTGTCAATGGACTTCGTGTCGGCGTCGGCGGAAATGTTGAGTTGGTGCATAGTCGAGCGCGAGGGCGGGGTGACGAGGTCGCGAAGGAGTGTGGTCACCGAGGGGCGGGTGATTATCACGTCCGAGTTCGGGATCGGGGGAACGGCTTCAGGGTTGCAAAGGCAGGTGACGTACACAGAGATGTGCAGGTCGAGCGAGGTACCGGCAACGGTGTTCGCGATATCCGTCAGCATCGGGGCGAACCACTGGATACATCCTGCGGGAAGGGGAGCCTTATGTCAGAATGGTGTGGGGAGCAGGGTGTAAGACAGCTTACCAAAGGAACGGATGCACCAGGCGAACTCAATGCGACGTGTCTTTTCGCCGTTGCGCCGACCGAGCTTCACACACCGTGCGACTATGTCGTCCAGCAGGCCGAGAGTGAATGTGGCGCCCGAGCCTCCAGCAACAAGGAGGACACTCTCGTAGTCACCAAGGTCCACGCTAGAGCCGCCGTATGGACCGTCAAGCATAACTTGGATCGCGACACCCGGCTGCTCGTCCTTCTCTGAAGCCTCGCGCTCGCGCTCCTTGCTGGCGTATTTATTTATCGCACGTGTCCAATCGCCATTCACGCGTGCGGCGAGCATCAGGGAGTTGCTAGGCACACATGAGGCCGAGGAGGGTGCGTTGACGATAGTGAGCGGATGCGATTCGAAGACGCGGCCCGAGAAGAAGACGCGGAGACGAACGTGCTGGCCGGCTACCCATCCGTCGTCGCAGTCATGTACATGAATCTGAGTGATTAAGTTGACTCAGCAAAGGAGGGGAGAATTAGGACGCATTTCCTTACGAGTGTCATGTTGTCGTCAACGGGAACGAGGGTAGCGTCTTTGATACGGTATCGGAAGAGGCGCAGGAGCATGTCGAGGCCGTAGAACGCCAGCGGGGGAAAGATCCACGGCACAGCGTAATCGGTGTGGTAGCAGATTGTGATAAAGAATGCAACATAGCCCAACACACTGCAAGATGTTGTTGTCAATACACGTAAAAAGTTGAGGACCTGAGCACTCACTGCACGAGGAAGAACCACTGATAGAAGAGTCGCCGTAGGGGTCGGAATGAGGTGAGCACCAAGACGCATAGAACACCGAACGCGGCGACACCTGACGTCTCTTTCTGTTGGCCGAGGATGGGAAGGTCATACACAAGGTGGTTGTTGATCCAGATAGCACCGTGCACCGCAGCGCCAAGGAACATGCCCCGCCCGGCCCATCGGTGAATGTAGTTGAGTTTTTCATAACCGTGGCCGGGACCAAGAAGCAACGACAGGATAGAGTTCTTCGTTCCAAAGAGGAAGACGACAGGGAACTGGGCGAGGGCGATGAAGCCTGTGATTCGACTAAGAACGGGCGGCGCGCGAAAATACAGAAAGCTAAAGCCAATACATACCGGCTCTGTTGGGATTGTCTATGAGAGTAGCCTGCATGGTGATACAGGCGATCAAGAGCACAAGGTATGCGGCAATTACGATCACTACAAACGCATCCGCACTCAGCACGCGCCCGGATTCGATGCCATTGGATGGACTCACTCTGCCCGAGGTCCAGCTCGACGCCCGGTAAACTCCATAGCGTAACAGAGTTCAACGTTTCTAGGGCTCCAGAAATCCTCCGCTTTGTTCGTGGGGGAACAACATCGGAGCCCGACGCAGGGGAATATTTCCCCCCCTCCGAGACGCCGAAGAGCCACCTGCGGAGAAGCCGTCCTCGCTTGAAGGCGCGAACGATCTGAGGTACCGAGGCGAGTACCGCAATACCAACGCCGGTCGCCCATATGATAGAGAATTTACGCTGCCATTTGGGATCTTCGACGTACGAGCTGCGGTCGTTGATCAGTGAGGGTGGGGATCAGTGTTAAATAGAACATACTTGTACTGCTGGAAGCCAATGGGAATCACAGGCGCATCCCCAAAAGACATAGCGCGATTCGAATATCTAGCGGATGTGGCTGGACGACGAACAGTGAGGATGGTGGGCGTCGCGTTGAGAGCAGCAGAAGACTTTAGACTTGAGATATCTCCTCTTCTTTCACCATTGTTTGGTGGCACCAAATATTAGGAAAGAACTTTTTCATCGGGGCGCCTATGAGCTACCCGTACGGTCCTCTTCATCTCTCTCGGCCTCCCGGTCTCCGCCCACCCCGTCCTATATCAGTGCTCCTATGACATGATCTCGACCCCACGAACAATCTATAACCCCTGTATCAGCACATTTCCAAGCATGTTTAGTCGATACGTCTCCCTGTCGACGTGCTTCACCCGAACGAACGCCCCAAATCTTGTCCATCGGGCTTACCTCGATGATCTCCCGCTTGCCCTTCGCGAGCAACGCGCGCGCGAGGTTGAAGTGCTGCGGTAATGTGTGCAGCGTGCCCTCAAAGGGCACGATCACGCGCGCACCCATACCGTGTCGAACGAATGCACCTTGCGCCCGAACCACTTGATCTCCTTCGCGCTCGGGTACCGCGGCTTGCGCGTGCGCGTACCGTGGGCTCTGAGCGATGCCCCAGAGCCTTCTTCAGGCACACCGGGGGTCGTGGGGAATGCATGAGTCCCGGTGCGCCGAGCTGGGTAAGCCCTGGGGGTGTTCATCGCAGGCTATTCATTGTATGAGGGCTATGCGGGGTTCGCGGGGATGTCGGACGGTACGATACGCTTGAATATGGCTTGGTCCTCCAGAAAGCAGCGCCCTCTCACCCGTCGTTCGGTGCTCCGCGGTCGGGGAAAGTGACTCGCACGCTGAAGAGAGAGTGGGACTGGTCGATGACCGTTCGTGTTCTCATTAAAGATCCCAAAGATACACCGTCTCGTTCTTCGTTTCAGTGAGCGCGTGAAAAATGCTGACATGGCCCTCACATGTGGTGCGGTGCGGGGGCACAGGACTGGTAGCTCACTTCTCGCATGCTAAGCGAAGCGATCTTATGAGCAAGACCAACGATTCATCCGGGCACCAGTTCATGCATACTCCTCACAAGCCGGTGATGACTTGACAGGTAGCTCCGTAGCGGAGCTATAGTATGACCCCCAGCTAGCGTGTCACATCCATACGTAGATGAATCCAGTGATTCCGCAAAGACTTATACTCATACAATTCAGATGTCCATCGGGAACGAACGACCGCAGGTACATCGTCGAAGCCTTATCCGTGAAGAGCAGCATGGCTCGCAAACCGCCCGAACAACATCTCCCCGACACCTAGACCGATGACGAGGCTCAAGATAAAGCTGACTTGGAAGGTCCTGCATGGAGATGGTGAGTTAGAGGATACAAGAGATCAAGGCAGGACGCACATGACGATCAACATGAACGCGAATTGGACAGCAACTTGCACGGCATGCAGCACACCCCTCGTGAGATCGTGTACATAGTTGAACGGAGGAGCGTTGCGGAGAGTCATAGTGCCGCGGATATTGTTGGATGTCAAGGAGGCCTTGTCGCTCGCCGACGATGTCGCCAAGTTGATTTTGTCTACCTGAGCGATCTGAGCCCTAGATTCAAACACACTATCAGTAAGAAACACGCTAGGATACAGCGAATAAGGAGTGCTATAGCAGCGTAAGGATAGCAAAGGAGCGAATTCCACCTACCTCTTGCGCCAATGAGCTTCCATCACCCCTCTGCATGCTGCAATCCAGCGTTCCACCAATGCAAATAAGAACAAGCCGATGCAGGTTCCGACCATAGCGCCCTTGCTGGACGGCACCCATCCGTAGAAGAGTACGATATCGCCGGGGGTAAAATGGAGGTACGGTAACATCTGACCCGCCGCGAGATCCATCGCACCGTCCATGCTCATATCCATGCCATTGCCATGAGCGCTCGCAAAGGGGGAAAGCAGAGCGACGACGATCGCGAGCGTCGCGAGGAGGGAAGGGAGACGAGACATAGCCGATCAAGTTTTGGATGGTGAGGTCTGGGGAAGCAAGAACGAGAACGACCGCGCGAATGATAAGACCTTTTGTGCATGTTACGTAAGCAGACCAAACAAGCATAATCCATCCCAAGAAGCGCCTGTGCAGTAGATGAAAGAGAACATCCAGAGCAAACTATCTTCGACCGTGGAGGGTGGGCCAGTCTCCATGTGAACGGCCATGATTTGCCAGCTGTGGTATATAATACCGGCGACTGAAATAGAGCACCGAAGTGAACAAGGGGTGCGTTCACGGTGGTGCATCCGGGTCTCCAGCAACAAGGATATCAGTTGCGCGCTATCTCGCCCATCGCGTGATGGCGTTTCGGGTCCCGAGTCAAATGTAGCGTGAGAGGCATTCTCCGAGTAAATGCGGCAGTGACACAAGACTTTCGGCCAATGTCGACCACGTTGTGGGGTCGGCAGATGTCGGGGCTAAAGGCACAATGCGTAGCACCCAGAGCACATGAGGCCGTGCGGCAAGAACACAAGGAATGACACAAGAGCCCAGTGTGACCAAGGAAAGACGGGAAGCAACGGCCGAGGCCACCAAACAGGCAACACGTGGGTTCGATGCATGCTCGTGGGCAACGACGGCCTGGAGGACTGGATTGCGGGTGCCACGTCTCCACGACCGTGCAGATTGCGCGATATCGCCAGAAGCTGCGTCCAGAGGTGAGAATATTTGGGCGCCCAGTGTGTCGGTGGAGTCGAAAGACGTAGCTCAAGTCGATGAGAGGCGGATGTATGAGATGTTGAGGTTGCGTATGCCCCAGATGAACGGTACGGAACGTAGCCATACAATATGGTGGACCAATGAGAGTCTCTTACGCCGGGCTTCATGAGGGTGTCCTCTCACCCGGCGCAGGGAAGTCATGCGACGACTCACCTAGATACCCGTCCACACCAAGTCTATGAATCCCCTCAGGCACTCGAGACGTCACAAACTTCCCCTACGACCACCAGGAACAACTTGTCCCACCACAGCTTCGATTTGCGCGAGGAGACCGTGTCATGCGTAAGCGTTGGTCCAATCGCAGCGTTGTCGAGCATGTTGAGGATACCTCCCGCTCGACAACTTGCATGATGAGTGAAGTAGGGCAGCAAGATTAGAATGAAAGATAGAACGTGGAAGGTGAGGCGGAGGGGAACGGATGAGGGGATAGATGAGAGGGCGAACGACGTTGAGGTTGGGGGAAAGATGCAACGTGCGGCATTTTGGCGAATGAGGCATTTGCGTGATTGGCCGGCTCAGCTTTCGGGCGGAGTCTCATCAGCAGTGTCACGTTCAGTCGCCGAACGCATTTTCACACCCCGCTGGGCCCGTGGACCGCTGCCTGTGCATGGCACCGCTGCGGCCCTGCGTGCTTCAGGCGCGGAGGGTGTTGCTCGACGTCCTCTACGTCCTCCACGCTCTTCATGTCTTCTAGCCAATCTTCGAACCGCCCCCCGCCAAAGTGGAGATCATCCCTCTCTACCCCGAAGAGGCAGCGTCCAGCAACCAGCGTTACGCTTGTCTTTGCGCAGCCAGAGCAGGGCTCAAAGCTCGGATCCGCAATTGACAGGTTACCAACTGTGGCCTTCGACGACGCCGCAAGCCTTATGAGCCAGGCATCTAGGAAACGAGAACGCACACACTCTCGAGCATCGAGCCTTGTTGCTCCGCGGAGTGACCGAGACGACGAGGGTTTGGAACGCCAGACCAAGAGACAAGACGTCCGAGGTGCCTCCCAAGCACATCTAGCGCAGAGTCTAGACGTAACGAACGATACGATATACCCACCTATCCTAACGAGCGAGCCCTTGCCCGAGCCTCTGCCTACCAATGTCCAAGGTGCCGTAGAGGTGTTAGGTTGCCACAAATGTGGATAGCTAACGAGTACTCAGGTTCTGGGCCAAACCCGGCCCAACTCACCGGCTCACCACAGCCGTTCGCAGCTACGAAGGACCTGTTTACAGCTACCGATGGGATACAGAAGAATGACCACCCGCCCTTGCAGGACACTCTACCTCTGCCTCCCCCCTCTGACCAGCAGAAGACTATCCGAATGTCAAAGTCATCGCCCGCACGGTCCTCTTGGTTCAGTTTCTCTAGAACTATCGACACAAGTATATCTTCCTCTCCTGCATCACCGCCACCGGAAAGGGCCCCTTTACCAGAGACAGACGAACCTGCAGAGCAAACAGCCCGGAATGCCAAAGGTGATCTGTCTTCTGGTCCCGATCCACCGCTCCCTGTGAACGCTTCCCCGCCTCAGTCGATACAATCCGGTGCCAGGTGCCAAGCGTCGCCAATGTCTTTCCCTTCTATTCAGTACTCTCCGCCAAGCCACTACAACAGCAACTCTACCTCCATATCATCAGTTGATGAAGAAGTACCGCGACCACGATTCACAAGCATGGACAGCTCCACAGCCACCTTGACAACCCCGCATGCGGTCGTCGAATCGCAGGTCGCGAAGACTGCCGAGAGGAAGCCATCGATATCATCGCTAAACCCATCCACGAGCCGCTTCACTCTCAAATTGCCTCTGCTCGGGAGACCGAAGATACCGCTAGAGCAAGCCGTCGCAGTTGCGCAGGCTGAAGACATTCGAGACCCAGACGGATCAACGGGGGGCGTAATCACGAATGTCGGAGCAAGCGGTACGTTCTGTAATACAAGGTGATGAATTGCCGACTAATCGCGAAAATATTGCAGCGGACACGGGCACTCCGAGTGAGCCAGTCAATCAAGAAAGTGTTACCCCGTCACCGCGTACGGACGACGAGCAGGTAGCGCAGGTCTCGCCCTTGCTCACAAATGCGGCCGAGCAGAGCAAGCAAGATGCTCTGAATCTCCATAAGCCACGCGCTGCGTCGTGGTGGGGTTACATCGGCTGGACTGGCCAACAAGAAGAGGACCTCGCCAAGTCTCAAGCCGCCAACCAGCAAGCTTCGGCAGAATGCGATTCCCAACCACACGACCCACCCACTACGGACAACTCACAAGTCGGACACCAAGAGCCATCGTCAGAAGTCCAGACAACTGACCCTCCCGAGTTGGCTCCTGTCGCGGAGGGGACAGTCTCTTTCTCTCCGAGTCATGATATCGTCCCTCTTGAGTCTGGGTCCGGTGCGGCTGAGCCTAAGCCATCTTCCGTCTTCTCTTCAGAGACAGTCAAGAGCCACGGCTCTGCATGGTACTCCCCGTGGGCCTGGTATCCCGCTTCTCCGGCGGCTGGGTCGAGCACCCAGGGTGATGCGAATGCTGTCACTGACAAACTGCCTGCGGCAGTGAGCGAAAGTCCGCAGACCGAATCTGAAAGGGTCAAGGAGGAGGCGCTGGCTAGGGAAGTAGCGGATTCCGCGCCTTCTTCGGAGCCCATGAAGCCGCCGTCTTCGCCTGAATGCCTTGTGAGCGAGCCTGCTCCCAAGGTCACACTGACGTCGCCCGAATCTCCGAACCCAATCGAATCGTCCATTGCGGATAACAGGTCAGGGTGGATGTCGTTCTTCATGTCGAAGACCTTGGTCGTGAAGTCCGTCGCGAACGAGAGCCACAGCCAGCAGGACGACGGGATGGAGGTCATGGAGATCGATGACGCACCTCCCGAGTCTTCTGCAGCAATCGAGATCCCAACTGGGAACAGTACGGCTTCCCCATTGAAGTCACCTTCCGCGGCCGCTCTGCCACTCCCTTCGTCAGCCCCCAAATCTCCTACCAGCAAGTCCCCCATTGGCGCCCCTCCGAAGGAGCGTGAACCCCGGAAACCGGATGCACCCGCCGTGCCCCTCACCGACTCCGATTCTATCAAGCGGGACACAGCAAAGGATATAAGCCGCGCTGTTTCGCCGACACCATCCAAGGCTTCGGGAACGACCTCACCGAACAGCGCGCGCGCCGTTCCTCCCAACTTTGTGTTGCCTACTTGGGAAGACACGTTCCATACGCCTCCACGTTCGCATATCCCACCTCGCCACCAGAACGCGAAGTCGAAACTGACGGGGGCGCTCTCGTACGTTGCCGGAGCGTTCTTCTCGAAGGATGAGCGCGCACAGGGTAAGACCAGGGGCAAGGGCAAGGGCAAGCAGCGCGAGGAGGAGACCGCACCTCCCGAGTTTGTAACGTTCGGCAGGGAACTACCCAAGGCGCTCGATGTCCTTGGAGAGCAGCTCAATCCGTACATGCTCAATGGCGGATGTAGAGTGGTGGTGATCGGAGTCGCTGGTTGGTCCCCAGGTATGTGTGTGCAGCTGGCCTCCTACTGCTCGTCCTTTGTTTGGCTTTCAATCCGTGGTGAAGGAACTCCTGACCGACCTCTGTTCTCTATATTCAGGTGCAGTGACAAGGACTCTGGCGGGCGGGGTGAGTGGTCTCATTTTAGTTGCGGTTACCTGCAAACTGAGCGTGATGCTGACGGACGCATCTCCTTGTGCAGCTCCCATCATCAAGTAGTAAGTTCGTGAACATGACCGCCCAGGCACTCGAACAGTTCGCAGACGAAAACGGGTTCAAGTTCAAGAAGATCACCCGGATGCCGCTCGAGGGCGACGGGACCATTCGCAAGAAGGTCTCCAAGTACGTGCAGTCTCTCCAGACTGGCCTTGCTCATGCAATTGCGATCGTGACATTTGAGAGCTCATACCACCCTCCCACCAGGGTCTATAACCACCTCGTCGACAACGAGGAGTGGATGGAGGACCTGCACGCCGCAGACGTGATCTTCGTCGCGAGCCACTCACAGGGCGCGATTGTCTCGACCCACCTGGTGCATCGGCTGATCGAGGACGGCCACATCCTGACCTCGCGCAGCGTCGATGTTCTTGCCAAATCCGCTGCTTCTATCGCCGCTGGCGGTGCGGCGGCTGTGTCAACGACCCAAGCACAGAGGGTGTGCCTCCTCGCACTGTGCGGTATCCATCTCGGACCTCTGCGGTACCTGAAGACGAGCTCGCTGCAGCTGTACATCCAGGTAATGCGCGGGTGTAACGGGATAAGCGGTCCAATGCAGAGCTGACTTGTATCTGCAGTATGTAGAGAACGCGGCTGCGCGAGAGCTGTTTGAGTTCCAGGTAGGTGACATACATGGGTGATTCGCTTTGTCTCATCGTAGTGCACCAGGACACTGAGTCGAAGCTGTCGAAGAATTACATATTCGCGCTGAGGAATGTGATGGAGCACGGGGCATGTTTTTCGTTCTGCAAGCTCTGTGTCTGGACGAATCTGATCGATGTTGCAGGCGAAGGTTGTGTACATCGCGTCCCTCAACGATCAGGTTGTTCCCATCTACTCTGGCCTCTTCACCGCAGCGTCGCATCCCAGGATTCTGCGCGCTTTATATATTGACAATGATGCATACCAGTACGTCCTGGCGCACCCTTGAACACGAATCCATCTGACATGCTGTGTGGCTCGTCAGCTCGTCAGATTTTCTCTCCAATTTACTGATCCTTCTAATCCGGATTCTGAATGCGGGACTTTCCGATCGCGGGCTACTTGCGCATCTGTCAGAAGCCACGGCTGGGACGTTGAGCGGGGTTGGGCATTCGACCGCGTATGAGGAGCCAGCGACGTACTCGTGAGTAACTCCTCCGCAGCTCATGGGTGACAAACGTCTGATGGTCTCCTCTAGCCTTGCTGTGAAATACTTCTTTAGCACGAACGAGGGCACGAACGTCGACGCGGAGCTCGTCATCAACCCATTCAACGCAGTGGAGGAGCAGAATGACTACGAAGTGCGTGTATAAGTAACTGCCTGTACTCCGGCCGCAACTAATTCCGGTATAAGATCCCATGGCTGCTCCGTGATATGATCGCAGACACTAGGATCGCACACTTCTTTGCGCGGGAATTCTCGCAGTTGCGGGACGCGTTTGATGACTGGCAGCCCAAGACGACGATTCTCCGGGACGTGAAGAGGAAGCTGCAACCCATCACACGCCTCTCGACCATCCAACCGCCACCCGGCTCCTCCTTGAGCAAACTATGAACCCCACACACACACACGACAGGACATTAATCGCATACTGCCACACCATACGGACGCTTCGCTCAACTGATCTTCATCCCTGCACGCACATCAAACTTGTATCATATGTTGTAGAGTACACATCCTTCGTCGCTGGCTATCTATCGGTGCACATAGCATTTTCCTAGTCACCGCCTCGGCATCTGGACGGTGGATCCCACAATCGCATACATAGGATAGATCCATAGCCTCTGGTTCAACACTCCGGGCTGATACATGACATCTTCCGTAATTCAGATAATACAGATTTTCAGAGCTAGTGGTTTGTCAGGAGGTCACCATCCTATAACAGACCATTAACGTCGTGAACTCGGGATGCGTTTCCGAATCACTTGGACGGACGTCGACCCACGGCGATACCAACAATGTTACTAACACTGTTACTTACAATCCATAGGGTAGAAAGCACTGCCACAATAACATGTCTATGATTTTCAACTCTTATCTGGGACTGATAGGCTACTGCCACTCAGACAGGCTCCTCCACTTTCTGCATCCCTTTTTCGCGCATGCTGTCCTGCCAGAAAGACGACCTCATCTCGCTCGAGTTTCTCGTCCGCCGTATCTCTGGACCTGTTTTTGAGAGGCCGTCCTCACCTGGGCACACCACGGTAAATTATGTAACACTTGAAACCCCTAGACGAGCTCCCGCTCGTCCAGACATGACTCAGAACTCGCCCAGGCCCAAGACAGCGCGATGATCAAACTCACGCGCTTGTCCGCTCCCGGTTCGTCCATGAGCACGGCGGGGGGTGTCCTCGTCACGATCGAGGTAAGTGGCCTCCATCAGGACTCCGAGGAGGGAGAGTTTGGCATGAGGCCAATGATGTTTCCCAGGCTGCAAAGACTCGTTTACAACGGGGCGTTCATCAAAGGCCCAGTCACGTCACAAGAAATCGTAGTCACTATAACATCGAGGTCGGCCGCCGGTCATCTGTAAAGCCTCCGATGGTTCGCAGCCGTTCCGCGTGTATCGCGCCTGTCGCCGGGCTTCTACGAAGTGCGCATTGGGGGTGGGCGCCGTCAGGGGCTGTTGCGATGCCAGACAATGCAAAAATTCTCAGCTAATACTGGTACGTAAAGATGATATGTCGCTTCCGTTAGTGATTCACGCGCACCACAGCAGCCCAAAGTTGATCCCGTGCTACCAGATCTGAATCGCCTCCCACGTCTGTGCTTCGTGCAGATGCCCGCTCTCGTTCGGACGCCCCGGCCTGCACTACATCCACTGCATCTCCAAGGGCATCCCTTCTATCTCCGTCGTTGATGGACGCTCCAGCATCGGATGGACTGCTGTCAACACGGACCTTCTCCCTCTCCCGGATTCCCCAGACACGCGTAGACCATGGCTCGCCGCCTCCACTGAAGAAACTATAGATATAGCGCTGCAGCTAGCATGTGTCCTCCGTCTCTCCCACTTCCCAATCTGTGGTAGGTACTATCTAGGAATTCACTTCGCGCAACGCTTCCTCATGGTATCCATGTAAGTGTTCTTTTCGTCTGTTTTGCACTGTACTGTATACCAACAATCTACTTGTCATGCTCAGCGATATCCCTTTGAGTGTCTGGCTTCTATCTGCAGCTCTCGGAGCCATCTCGTGGCTTTGGCTTTCACGTCGCATTCATGCGGGCACCGATGTTTCCTCTGTCCCAATGCCGGTATGTCTCCATACGCCGACCAGCATGTGTGTTCTGACTGCTAGATCAGCCAGGTGCATCATGGATATGGGGCCACGAGAGGACCGTCATGCAGGCATCCGCCGGAGAAGCACACATACAGTGGTTGAACATGCTCGGCACGACCATCGTGCGCATCAGAGGCGCGCTCCAGACGCCTGACATCGTGAGTGATGCGCAGTGTCTGCGTTGACAATGTTCTGATATCATCCCAGCTTGTGACCGGCGACCCTGCCGCAGCGATGCACATTTTGCAGAATCACCCTTACGATTATCGTGCGTAACCCTCGATGTGGTTTGTACATCCATCATTGCTTACAGCATAAGCAGAGCAGGGGTCAATTATACGTCCGCTCACCGCCCGAATCCTTGGCAAGTCGCTCGTATGGGTTCAGGAGGAGTCCGAGCACAGGCGCATGCGAGCGATATTCAACCCTTCTCTGACGTCTTCGTCGATCCGTGAAGCGATGCCAGAATTTTTCTCGTTAGTGAGGAAGGTGAGAGGCGTCTCGCGGCTGGGTGACTCGCAATGTTAACGAGGCTTGTCCAGATTTGTGACGAACTCCAGGTTGTCTGCTTGTCCGCCAATGACAGTGCAGCGACTGTGAACATGGTTGGCTGGGTGGAGCGAGCGACGTACGTCGAAACCGTTCTAAGGTGTTACTACAACTCAATTCCCCACAGGCTGTCCATGACAAGCCGACTAGCGTTCATGCAGGACTATTCACAATGCCCGGAGGGCCGCGCCATCCTGAATATCTGGCGAAAAATGGCTTCCGCAATCATATCTCCCTTCGGAACGGCGGTACGTCCGCCGTTCCTGGTCCTTTTCTCGCATGGCTGACACGATACTGCTGCAGGCATTCCTCCTACTTCGCCGATTCTCATTCCTCAATAAGGTTCCTCTCAAATCCATCAAGGAGCAGTTCGAAGTCCGTTCGACCATTCAGCGGCAGGTCCAGGAGAAAATGGCGGACCATCCTGTGACCAAGGATCAAGGAGCTGATGGCACAGACTTTCTGACACGCCTCAGTATGAGCCTGCATCTCTATCAATGTCCTTCACTTACCGGAGACACACAGTGCGTCTGCATGTCAAAGGAAGTATCGGTGTTCAGGAGCTGAAAGACCATGTGCGTCGCATTCTAGAGTGTTTTCTGATCCATTCTGACAGATGTGCTCGCAGATTACCGTTTTCGTGTGAGCACCAACCCCGCAAAGGATGCTGACTCAAACTCAAAGCTGTTTTCTGCAGCATCGGCGGCTCAGAGACTACTGCCCAAACGGCAGCGTACACAATCTGGGAACTCGCAAGGCACCCGGAGATCCAGGCCCGCTTACGTACTGAGTGCGCACAGTTTGACGGACGAGAGTTGACGCACGAGGAGTTGCACACCAGACTCCCACTCTTGGACGCTGTGGTTCGCGAAACGTACGCTTCACCAGAATGTCATGGCAGCCTTTCCTCACTAAAACAATGTAGGCTACGACTCCACCCTGCGGTCCCGTACATGGAGCGCCAAGCGACCAAAGACGATGTGATACCGCTCCAGTACCCCTTCACGACCCCCGAGGGACGGACGATTTCACAGATTGCAGTACGCGCGGGACAGGTATGTGTCCCACAACTCGCTCTGATAGAGCGACGTCCTTTGACACCCGAACTCTCTAGACCATCGTAGTTTCTACACCATGCTACAATCGCTCTGACCTCGTTTGGGGCGACAGCTCGGTATTCCGGCCCGCGCGCTGGTTCGACGAGAGCCTACCGCAAACGTCGCTGACCAGCTGGTCCGGCTTGCTGAGCTTCAGCACTGGCGCGCGCCACTGCGCAGGGTATCGCCTCGGTAAGCGTCCGGGCCCCCGCATCAGCGAGCTCTGCAGCGCGAAATGCTGACCACATGCGCGCAGCGCTGACCGAGATCAAGGTGCTGGTGTACAGTCTTATCGCGCGTTTCGCTTTCGAGGACACCGGCGATGCGATCAAGAGCTGTGTGACCATGTCAGTGCAGCCGTACCTCGCGGGCGAAGCTCACAAGGGCCCCAACTTGCCTGTGAGGCTCCGCGCTCTGTCGGAGGATTAGCGGCTTGCGTGTGTGTGCGGATGACGCGCATTGTAGTCAGTGGGAATTGCCGGCGTCAGGGTCCTTGTCGGCTTAGATGGGTCAGTACTGCGAATGTCAGCGAATGTCAACCTTTGTTTCTTCGTCTCCCGTGAAATACCCCTATGGCGACGTTTACGGAAACCCGCGACATTTGTGGGGCGGTTCGGTGCTGCGTGCGCGGGTCCCGTTGTTTCAGGTTCTCTTCGAAAATCAAATGTGCACTACAAACCACGAACTCATGCAAGCGCTATCGATAGAAGCTATCGCATCTGGCTAGTGCTTGGACACAGCTGAACTCGTCAGAACGCGAGAAGGAATGTCCTAGTACGTGTTTAGGTAACTACATCTCTTCGCGCGAGGTTGATGCGCTTGTACATTGAGGAAGCTACTGTGCTGGCATCCCGGGGGCTTAACACTCCTTCGAGATGCGAACTATCAACTACAGCATCCGTGGGTCTTATTGTTCCTCATCTGTTTCAAGTCTCCTCGCAGATTATGTGCGTCGTCCGATCTTCACGCGACTTGCATAACACGAGCTGGCTTCGATCTGAGCGACTTTGCGAAAAGGAGTCATCGCGCCCCGAATCTACTCTGACCGCTCTATCGGCTGTCGTTACTGGCTGTGCTATTTTTTGCGCCTTCATGAGACCGTTCTACCCACCGTACCCCTGCTAGCACACGGCGCCCCGTGCGCGCTTGACATTCTCAACTTCCGCAAACACGATGTACGGAACCGCATATGCCATCCGTATATCCTCATATCCACCAAGTATTCTTTGCCTTCCCCGGGCCGCTAGAAGGTGCGTTATGAGGTTGACTGCTCTACTGTGACCGCTCGATAGTCATTGCTTTGACAGAGAACTACCACGAACCTGGGATATGGAGCGATGAGCCGCAACAACAGCCAAGGTATGCGTGTGCTCCGAGTCCCCACATAGTATTCCCGTGGCTCCGCCTCCAGAAATCCCCGGAAACAAGTGTTCTTGGAACGCCGACTAACTTTCTATAATGGGGCAACTCGAAGCCCGGCGAGGTAGACCGCAGGATGTATCTTAGGTTCTCTCCGATGCTCCCTGCAAGAAACCACTCGGAAACTTCTGGCATACGAGTCTATAAAGATCGTGTTGGCTCTCGAGACCTGAGAGAGCGGCAAAGTGGTTATCCTCCCCTCCCTGCATTTTAAATCCAAGAACTCAGGTGAGTGAGTACCTCAACTCCTAGCTCTCGCTGCAGTGAGCGATATAGCTAATGGCATCACGGTCTTTGTTAGTCATCTTGTACTGCCCTCGACCCATATGGCCGAACTCGATTCTAGGGACCTTGGTGAACCAATCTCAATCCGTCCCGTTAATATCGTGCGTTCTTTGTGAGAGGCTCGACTCTTGCAGACCACGTCATTGAAGCATGTACAGATCACAGTCGCCAGACTGGCGGTCAGCAGCCTTATCTCACGGCTAGCACCGCATCCCGGATGGAGGGACCTCCAGTTCGATCCAGATGGATCCGTGGAGCGGCGTGTCCGCAGCATCGTCGCGGGCTGGGAGCCAGAGCTGACCGCGCTCAGACGGTTCGAGCCCGGCCTCATCTCATCTGTGGACATCGTGACCTCGTGCTACAACCATGCGCCCCTCGACGTCAAGGTTCACATAGCGCTGTACAACACACTCGCGATACTCACGGACGACAGCGAAATCGCGAGCGCCGCGCTGGACGCGTTCATGGAGCGCTTCTACTCATGCGCCCCGCAACTGCACCCACACCTCGACCACATGGTCGACATGCTCCGACGCATGCCGGACTACTTCTCCTCGTACGGGGCAAAGACGATCATCCAAGGCACAGTCGAGTTCATCAACGTCAACGCGCTCGAGCCTAGTACACAGCGTATGCCTCTCAGCCCGGATGCGATCTCCTACGTAATCACGCGCCGGATGAAGAACGGGGTGGCGGATCCTTATGCGGCGTTCATCTTTCCCAAGTCTGATTTCCCAGATGGGACTACGTGGATGCAGGCCTTGCCGTGCGTATCAGTGATTACTCTATGCGAACCGTCCGGCTGATGAACCTTCAGGGACATGGCGGTGTTTATAGACTGGGCGAAGTGCGTAGTAGCTGTGCTCCGGCGAGTTCGACTCCTATGTCAGCGCGCTGACGCGATTCGACCACAGCGATGTGTTCTCCTTCTACAAGGAGGAGCTCGATCACGAGACGCACACGTTCGTTCACGAGCGCGCGCTCCTCACCCAGAAGACAGTCGCAGAGGTCATGTCCGAGCTCGTCGACGAGGCTGTGGCAGCGTGTGATAGGGTGCGCGCGATCCTGCAAGGTGGGAAGGAGAGAGAGGCTTGGGAGAGCTTCTTGGCCGGGTACGTTGCGTGGCATCGCTTCACGCCGCGCTATCGACTGGACGAGGTCTTTGGCAGCAGCATGGAAGAGCGAGAAGGGGTATTGATGATAGGGGCATCGAAACTGTAGGCCAATGACTCGCTCGTATACAATCGTATTTATGGTAAAATGTTCGGACTGGACAGCGAATATTTAATGCGGGCGCCCTAGAACATACCCTGCGACACTGGAAACCTGATGAACAGCGGGAGAACCTGTTCAAGACGCACGCTAGGAAGCGCCATGAGAAAAGGCTGTGGACGACGGCCGCTGCGATGCGAGGAGCAAACGGATCCGAGCACCCCGTGAGCGGTCAACTAGTCAAGGATATGACGAGCACGAATGGAGCAACGCCTGCGCAAATGTGACGTCCATCTATCGATGCTCTGTGATATGCGCTGTCGGGCTGTGTTTTGGTGTGCACGTAGCTTCCAAATTAGAGTTGTACTGTGCGTTGAGACGCTCTATGACTTGGACATGTGCTCACTATGAAAGGCATACCGTTTTCAGCGAGATGCATTGCGAACTATCCGGCGGGTCCTTTATGGTAGTACCTGTTCCAGAAAAAATATTATATAAAACCAGACAACCTGGAAGCTACAACTGGACACCGTCTCCACGGCATTCGCCAACTTATACCCCGGCGGTGTTTGTCCCTAAAGATACACGGTCGTACTTGTACATTTCTTACAGTGTTAAGAGCATCAGAATATGCGGCACGGACTAGCAACTCCCTTATAGCCGATCATCACGGTTGCCTTATCCGTCGGCATGCTGTCGTATGACACCAGCCGTCGGAGCGCCTTCTTGTCTACCTTCCCATTCCTGTAAACACCGTCGTGAGCGGCCCCTCAGCATAAACACTAAAGGATGAACGTACGCAGTCATCGGAAACTCGTCCAGCGGCACCCACATGGACGGCACAGAGTAGTACGGAAGGCGCTCCGCAACGAACTTCCGCACGCCCGGTGTGAATGCGGAGGAACCAGGTGACACAAACCCGTACAGCTCGGTCCCGACCAGAATCGCGACGGCCTTCTGGACGGCAGGGTGTGCCTCCATGACCGAGGCTACGCCGTCCAGCTCGACTCTGAATCCCTATGAAGTGCCTCACGCGTTACACTGGGCTGGAACCTCACCGGCTCACGGGAAGCGTACCTTGACCTTGACCTGATCGTCCGCGCGGCCAAAATGATCGAGCTCGCCGTATTCGTTCCATCGCCCAAGGTCGCCGGTGTTGAACATCATGCTGAACGGGCGGTGAGACAGCTGACAGGGTACATATCGCACAGAAACCTCACCCGTCGTCACAGAAGGGATCTCGCACGTACTTCTTGGACGTGAGGTCGGGCCGGTTGACATACCCCGCCGACACACCGTACCCGGCAGCCCACATCGTCCCAACGCACCCGATAGGTAGCGGCCGCATATCGTCATCTAGGATATAAACCCGGTTGTTCGGCGTCGGCGAACCTATCGAGAGCGTCGTCCCGCGACCGCACCGATGCATCGTGTTCACGATGGTGGTCTGTGTGAGATCTGTCAGGCAAGCTCAGACGGCGGAACAACGACGCACGAACTTCGGTGGGGCCACAGCAGTTGTAGAAGGTCCTTCCCGCGGACGACCATTCATCTGCCAACGGACGCGGACAGGGCTCTCCTGCGGTGGCCACAACGCGCACGTTCGGATAGTCCGCAGCGCGGTGACGCTGGAGGATCGTGGGGGTAGCGATGACCACGTCCACGCTTCGTAAGGTGTTGTGCCAGTCTTGTTTGCTTGAGCCGCGCAGGACGAGCGTGCCGCCATTCAGCAGGCAGCCCAGCACCTCCCAAGCGCACATGTCGAAAGCGATGTTGAGGAGCTGAGAGACCTTGGTGCCGGGCTGTATGTGGAGATTGCCTGGTTCACAATATAGCACTGTTCGAAAAGGACTCGTCAGAACAGGTACAGCAGGGTCATAGGATCCGCAAGAGAACTTACAGTTCGTCACGTTCCGGTGTGACACGCTGACGCCCTTTGGCATGCCGGTGGTGCCTGTATTGTCCGTCAGCATCGGAGCAGAGAGGTTCGGACGTCGCCGGTGGTAGACTCACCCGAAGTGTAGATGACATACGCCGCATCCAGGTGCGACGAAGCGCCTTTCCGCGTAGGCACGCTCTCTCCTCCTACAGCCGCGGCTATAAGGACATCGGCGCTACCCGGCATGTGCGGCTCGATGCAGACGACGGGGGTCCCTTGTGAGACGCGGTGCGCGAACGCAGACGTACAGACGACCGCCGTCGCCCCGGAGTCCTTCAGGATGTGAGAGAGCGTCTTGTCGGTGACGATGCCGCCGTCAAGAGGTATGTACGCCGCGCCCGCCTTGAGGATGCCGAGAATGCCAACAAGCATGTGCAGCGAGCGTTGGACGAGCAGACACGCCCGCGACCCCCTGCAGACGCCGTTCAGCGCGAGTTGGCGTGCAAGCCTGTCCGACGCCCTGTCCAGCTCGCGGTACGTCATGGTGTCGCCTAGATGATTGGCGGCTATCGCGTCGGGCGAGGCGCGCGCATAGCGAGAGATGATGTCGTGGATACAAGAGGGCTCGACGGTTTGCTGTGGGCCGACACCGTACAACGCGAAGCGGCAGCGGTCTTGAACACTCAGTGACGACGATGCGGTTCGAACGAGGATGTCCGACGTCGTACTGGTGAACGTCGGTGACGCTTGAGCGGAACTTGCTGGACACGCCTCGGCGGCAGCGCCAGCGAGGTCTAGATAATTCAAGGTGAGCATACTACGGTGCAGGTAGAGAGTGTGTAGCGTGCGCACGGTGGCGATTACCCGACGGAGCCTGGGAGGTCGAGATATGTGCGCCGGCGTGAGCGCGTTTGGGGAACGTTTGACCGCACCGGATTGGCGCGTTGAGAATACCGCTTCTTGGCAGACCTGTGATCTCATCATTTCCGCTCCTCGCAGTGCAGATGGAAGCACGATATGATGGTGACAAGAACCCCTAGTTGCACAAACACCTGCCAGTGGTATATATCCTCATAGTAGAAATTCTTGACGCCCTGATACGTACCGTATACCGGTGCTGCCGCAATGCCGCGATACACCCATGGGCGCCATCTTCCGACATGATTTGTATTGCGAACGCAGCGCGCTGCAGCATGGGATGGCATACATTACTGCCAGTCGTCTGAATAAGGTGGGTGCTCTGCACTTGGGGTCAACTTCCAGAACCCAGACGCACAAGCTTCGGCAACTCACCTTGAAACCTACGTTGCGCGACATAACTCTGTCGATGAGGCCTGACGGCTGTACTGCCGTCGGGGATTTCTACCACTGATCGTACTCAGAGATAGGAGCGGCGGTAATGCCGGAGTTGCTGTCAGTTGCACCTGGGGTCGTTCGACGCTGGTAGGTCCGGAGGGGCCATATTTGTGAGATCTGCAGTTACACTGCCTAGCACATCCGCAACTCTGCGACCAGCGGCTCTTTCTGCTGCACGCTTACCGTCCTCGGGGACGGACCTGCTCACTAAGACGCTGCAACGAGTACGCACTGACATGAAAAGACACAAAAAAACAGCCTGTTGTAAGAGGTGACACGACAGGGAGTCTAGAGGTTTGTCAAATTTCAACTACCGGGGACCATAGCGAGTATGGTGAGGAGATCAGGCTGTGGTTGATACCAGCTTCGTCTGCTAGCTGAGATTATCGACGTGAAGTGGGTGGGCAGCCGATTTTGCCCCCAAAGATCGACGTGAGCTACAGCCGTGATGAAAACGAGAAACGGTATGTTTGCGAGCGAGCCTGAGGCCAGCTGAGGGTGCGGCGCGAGGGATGGAGATCCAGAAGCACATGTGTCGGAGCTGATAGTAAGACTTAGACAAGTGCAATATTATATAATGTTATCTCACGATCGTCATGCTTGGCAATGGCCACCTTGCTTGCGATCACTCATTCAGCTGTAACATTCGTACTTCCCGACAAACAAGATGCAATTATTCCACTACACAAGTAGTACTGGGACAAGAGCCAGAATACATACACAAAGGTCTGTTCGCCCGGGCACGCACACCATCCTGTCAGTGCCTGATTGGTATCCCACTAATACTACCACTACCCCAACGATGTCCTACAGATCATATATCGCTCTCAACCATTTGTCCATGTCTGCGTATGCCTCGCTCCGCTCGGGCTCGGTCATTTTACCAAGCATGAGGAAGTTGTGGAACATGTCCGGGTATTCGACGTACTTCACCTTCACCTCGCCGCTGTCGTGCACGAGCCGGTCGCGGAACGTGCGCATGCCGTCGAGCGTCTGCTCCGCGCTGCCCGTGAGGATGAACGTGGGCGGGTAGTTGGCGAACAGCCCGTCCGGGCGCGGCAGCTTGAGCGAGCCCGGAGAAAGCCACGCGTTCGTCGCCGTCTCGCCCGCGTCGAGGTTCCCGAGCAGGCTCCGGGGCGTGTAGCCGCTCAGGAGGACGACCCTGACGAAGTCGGAGGACTTGTTCGCGTCGAGCGTCGAGCCGGGCGTGCCGAGGTGCGTGTTTGCCCAGTCCATCGTCGGCGAAAGCAGGATGAGCGCGCCCGGCGGAGCAAGGTTGGGCAGGTTGGCGGTGACGAGGTACCTGCCCAGGTTGTTCGCGAGGTGCCCGCCGGCGGAGTCCCCGCAGACGATGATGTTCGAAGGTGCGAAGCCGAGGGTCTCGACAAGGTAATAGTAGCCGGAGACGGCGTCGATGATGGACGCTGGGAAGGGATTGGCTGCAGGAAATGGCGCCGAGGACGAGATGCGGTAGTCGAGGGCGAACGCGCGCTCGAAGACGTGAGGACACTTTTCGAGGAAACCTTTGACGGTGTTGGCAACGTTACTAGCCGGGTGTCCTGACCCTGACTGCAGCAGCCGTGAGTCGGGATGTCATGGACGATCACAGCACTGCAATACTCACGACATGGCCACCACCTAGGGAATGTGATTACGTCAGTGGCTGAATTTCTCTGAAGCTGAGACATGATGTACCGTGGAGGTGATAGTAGACTCGCTCGTCCTTTGCAGCACGCTGGCCATGCTTGCCAGACTCGTCCTTGGTACCGTACCAGTATCCGTAGACACGGACTGGCGCGACCTCGTTCCGCCGTGCGTACTCTGCGATTTCTCCCACGATGAGCTCGGAAGGGACGGGGTCGACCCAGACAAAGCCCGTGGCGTCCGGGTTGAGAGAGTCCTTGTCTGGGTTTCCCTCAGGCTTGGGCAAGCCGATGCTGTACATGATCCCGGTCGCCCCGCTCAAGACGCGGGAGAGGAGGGCGCGCTTGAAGGACCATGGCCGCCTGGGCCTGAGTGCGGGGACGGCGGAGGTGAAGACCCAGAACGGGAGGCGGACGAAGAGGAGGACGGGGACGGTGACGAGCAGGTAGAGGGCCTTGAGGGGCGGGCTGGAGAATGCGAACGCCATGGCGGACGGGGACAAGGACTCGACGCACGAGCAAACCTCCTGGTACAGTACTTGGGCCGGCAACTGCCGGGCGCACTCCTACCTCCATACGCGAACCTTGTTATATTTGCCTTGCTCCTTCCAGCGCCCATGATGTGACGGGGATTGACTGGGCCGCTCTCTCTCTCTCTCCCTCTCTCTTACGGAATCCCGCGCTTCGCGCCATCCACCGCATCTGCTTCCTGGCGCAGCCAACTCCCCGAGATTTCCGCGACAGACACCGCCGCACTCAGGGCGAGAATCCAGCCATCAGATGCCAGCCGCTTGAGATGGTGCAGCCACTCCTCCAGGTGCCATCGTCTTGGCATGCTGGACATCGACGTCCTCGCCGCAGCCCTTGTGCATGTGTGCGCTGGCCTCCGGATCCGTCTCGGGCCTCACCTGCAGTTTCAACGCCAACCCTGTTATATTTACCTTGACAAGCTTCTGCCGCCCGTGATGTCGTTACGGAATGCCGTGCAACCCATGGCGTTTCGCAACGGCTGTCCTCTGCTCTCTCTATTCAATGCGTATCTACTTGCTCACCAATGCGTTGTGGACAGCGACCAGACGACAAGCCTCCAGCACACGACCATCACGTTCTAACAGCGCTTGACAAGCTTGACGTGGGGGATCTGCTGCCACCGTGACCCCAGCTATCGTCCCACGGAAAGCGCCAATCCTCGCACGACGTATACCGGACCTGGCTCCAAACAGCGGCAAGATAAAAGCCTGCCGCCCGTGAACTCTGCGCCTCGCAGCGATTTATCAGCCCCAGATCGACCTTCCAGTCTTCGTCAGAGGCCATGGATGACCCTTCCCCGTCTGCCGCTGCAGCCACCATCGCCCTCCCGCACTTTGGAAGGGTCTACCTCACCGGCATCTGGTTCGCCTCATTGTTATATGGTGCGTTCCCGGCGTTCTATATGTGGCATCTTCTAACATCAGCCTACAGGGCTGAAGTAAGCGGTGTTCTCTAGCCGCATGATGTGTACTCATCCTCTGTTCCAGCTGCGCCGTCTTCAGCGGTAGTCTCTACGTCCTCCGCCGCAAGAAAACGAACTGGTATGGCTCACAGCTCCGCCACTCCGTTTGTCATGGCGAAGCTCACCATGTGTCTTGCAGGATCCTCTTCGCCTGGGCCATCCTCCTCTTCAGCATCTCGACGACCGACATCATCGTCGGCTTCCTCCAGCTCTATAAATCCCTCACTAATGATGCCAATTTCGCCGCTCCTGGCTTGTGGGACTTATCCTTCGCCACACCCGACCACCTAGAGATTGCCCACAGCATGCTCTATACCTCGTGCGTGTTTGCACAGGACCTGTTGCTAGTACGTACAAAGCGATCGTAGCGCAAATCACCTCACTTATCTCGCGCCTCTCGCGTTCGCCAACCTCAGATTTGGAGGCTGTACATGGTCTACGGGAAAAGCTGGCAGATCGCGATCGGTCCTGTGAGCACTTTATCCTTCGATAGCCAGCCCGCACAGCGCTGACTAGAAACCCCAGTTCATCATAGAATGCGTGCACATAGGTGTGTAGCCTGGCTACTCGTACACACTTCGTTCCTTCGCGCATGGAACTGATCTCTGGCACTCTAGCCTGTGCGTACATCACGACCGCTCTGACGACCCGCCCCGGCATCAACCCGTTCAGTGCCACGACTCAGCACTGGGGCCTCGCGAGCTGGTCCCTGGACATCATCATGAACACGACCGTCACGTTCGCCATCGCCGGCCGGCTGTGGTACATGGGCCGGCGGAGCGGCGCGAGCCTCGGGCGGTTCACGTACCGCGGCTCCATGTTCACCATCCTCGAGTCGGGTGGTCTCTTCGCGGGCGCGACGATCATCTGCTTCGGGATGGACGTGAGCGGGAGCATCGCCGGCGTCGCCGGGCTCTGGGCACTCGCGCAACTGGCGGTGCGTGTCTGCCACTCTGCCTGCGCGATCTCGCCGTACTGACCCGAACGACGCGCAGAGCATCACGCCCCTGCTGATCATCGTCCGCATCGGCCTCGGGGTCACCACCGGCCGCAACTGGCAGTCGACCGCACCCATCAGCACCCAGCCCATGTCCTTCGGGCCCGGAATCGCGGTCCACGTCTCGACCGACGGCGTCACAGACGACACTTACGCCATGTCCAACATGGGCAGCAAGGGGACCATGTCCTTCGCCGACCACCCGAACCAAGACGCTACCCCGTGATTGCACTGCTCGTCGCGCGCCTAGATTCATTCGAGCATGCTCGTTGTATTATCTGTTGAATATACTATTTATGGCTGGGCGACACGACTGGTGGGAAGCACCGGCATTTGATCACGCATATCACGGAAAAAAGAACACAAGTGCACGAAGCTGTTGGCAGTCAATCCTGTAACCTCCGGCCGCGGGCTTCAGAGCTTCGGATTCAGGCACCGTTCGTCGGAGTTTGCCCCTTCTCTTTGTTCGTAGGGCCCACCGCGCACGTCTCCGGGGCGCGGCGCCCCCGGCTTCTGACATGGGATCTGGGTGGGGTCGTGATAGCGCCGCATCCAGCAACGCCAGCGGTCTCCGCCACAATGGGACGATGCCACGGGGTCTTTGCGTGGACAGAACGTTGGAACTGTGGGGATCGCTCTCAGGCCACTCAAGCTATCCCTCGGTGCAATCTTCGTGTCAAGGTCCGGGTTCACCGCTTCTTGGCGTGTTGCGGCGCAGTTCCGAGTACTAGAGCTTCCCGGGCTGTTCCAGGAAAGCACAAGATTCGAGGAAGTCGAGGACCGCCGCATGCTCGCGTCTGTCGTTCGTCGACGCCAGCGACAGAACTGTGACCGACCGAGGCACGCGGCGGGCTCAGGCCCGCAGATACACAGGAAGCTCGAACATATGGGGGAAGCGGCCCCAGAAGTGTCAGTGGCTCTTGACCGCCCCCGAGCTCGCTCTTTCGGGCCATCGTCCTAATGGCAGCGAACACCGGGTCTTCCGCCGGCTCCGATCCGTCTCGGTCGTGTTGGCGGCCGTACCGGAATCCGCGCGGGGCACAAGCTCTCTCGCAATGCGGCTCCGGGTGGCGCAACAATGGGAAAAGGTGCGGTCGTGAGTAGGATTACCGCGCACTTCTTGATTATCTATCATGGAGTCGACGATGTCGCAGTCCCGAGTTCTCGTGGAGCGGTGCTTGAGAGCACACGCTGCAGGTCCGGGTCACGCCCGAGACCACATGAAGGATGTCCCCGCGCGCTGCTCATCTAGTATGAGAAGGATTGTTGCACTGCCGCTCCTGATCAGTCGTATGCCGATGACGTTTAGTGGGGGGGAGGTGACAGACGGATATAGTGATACTATTATCCTGTCAGTGCCCACGGCACCACCACTCACTGATCCCAACCCTGAATCACCGCCTCCGCGCTCAGCGTCTGCGCATGCACAGGTGCTTACGGTCGCGCGCTCGCCGGCGCATCTCGACTGTCGAAGGACTCGAGGCGACTCAATGCAGCGGAAGTGCTTTATAATTCTTCTGCCGTCACTCCCGTGCGCGACCGCCCTCCCGCTGTGCCGCCTTCATCATGCCAGTGCGAACGGACGCCAACTCGACAACCACGCCCACCCCCGCGGGGTGGTCTGTCGCCACCGACGGGTCGCTCATACGGTGAGCTATGGCTCTCCCGTCATCTCTATCTGGCGCGCTCACGGTGTGCAGCCCACTAGCAGGCTCGGAAGCACTCCATGGCCAGAACATGTTGGGGAAGAGGTACGTGTGCCGAGGCGTCGCAGGGCCGTCGCGGTGTGCCATGTAGGCTGACAGCTCCTCAGATACGGAGATGTCGCCATGGGGTTCTCGTTCAGCGCGGATGTCGACGACTTGCCGAACGCGTTCGTCAACGCGCTTGTCCGCCTTCGGTACGTGCTGCCACAGTTCGATCCCCCGGCGCTCCGCTCATCCCGTCCTCGCCCCAGCTACGTCGCACCTATAGTTGCCGCAGATATCCAGTGGCGCGACGAGTTCCCGAATCTGCTCTGTTGGGTGTATACCCCTGCGAAAGACCAGGACGCGGTGCTCAAGTGGGCCCGGCGCACTCTCAGCGTTCGCGAGAGCGAAGTGTCCGACGAGGACTTCATCGCCGAGATCAGCCAAGCGGACCTTCCCTATGAATCCCACGGGGAGCACAAGCAGTACTTTGGATGCTATCTGGTGCTCCGGCCCGACGGGAAACATTCGTTCTTCACGCAGGGAGCCCACGCCATCCTCGACGCGCGCTCCAACCTCCACGTCCTCCGCCATGTCTTCCAGGCCGTCGTGGGATCCGATCCCGAAGGCAGGGCCGAGAACATCTCCTGGGGCACAGAAGTGTCCAATCTGACCCTCGACATGATCCACATCCTGGGCGAAGAGCGGTTTGCAGAAGCCCAAAGGGCTGGGTTCGAGATCCCGGGCTCTGTGTCTAGGAACACTGTAGGCCCTTGCTTCTGTCCCACTGACATACAGCTGATCATATCCGTGCTTTGACAGTGCAGCATCGGCCTGATTCCACAGAGACTCCAGGTTGCGAATCCCACCTATCTCTATCGCGCGCACCGCACCATCGACGCGAAGACGATGGCGCGCCTGCTCGCGAAGCTGAAGGCTACGGGGTTCAGCATGAGTGTGCTCTGCGACGCCGCGAATCTGCTCGCCACAGCCGGATGGAACAACCCTCTCCCCCAAGATGCCGTCCACAACCAGGACCTGACCCAGTACGCGCTCACGCTCCTGCGCCCGTTGTGAGAGCATACGTAACGTTGTCTCCAGCGTCGGCCTCGACAGGTACTTTCCGCCCGGCTACGCCGCGCACCGGCACATCGGGTCCTGCTCCACGCTGCTCCCCTTCATCTCGCCCCTGCGCGAGCTGGACACGTTCGACGCGCCCCGCCGCCAGCAGCTCCTCGCGGCGATGGCGATGCGCCGCAAGCTGTACGACACGTGGCTCACGAGCCCGGCCCTGCCCTTTGCGCAGTTCCTCAACAAGGGCTTCATCTGCATCGACGCGAACCCCTACGTCCCGTTCCTCACGAACATCGGCATCGTCGACAACTTCGTGCCCCCCGTGATCGGCGGCAGCGGCGGGGGTGGCGGCGGCGGCGCGGACTCTGGGCGGCTGCCGCGCATCGACGTTCACGAGCTCGTCTTCGGCCACCGTCTCGGGTCGACGGGCAGGGTGTACGTGTTCCCGCACGAGTTCTCCGCGCACGCACGGGCTGACGATGGCATAGGAACACGCACGCCTGGACGTACAGGGGCGCGTTGCGGGTGCAAGTCCAGGTGGGTCTATCGTGCCGCTTCCTCCGCGCAGCCGGGCCATGCTCACCGAAAGACCAGGCTGCCGACCTGTACGATGCTGATTACGTAGAAGCATTCCTGGACGAGTTTATAGGGTGGATCATGGTGATTCTTGAGGACGACTGACGTCTTTCGTCGCCTGCGGGGATGTGTTGAGGGGTATGTCCGTCTTTTGAAGTCCGTGCCTTTCGAGTTCTCTTACTGGCACCTGTTGTATATTATGAAATGATTCGATTGTATCTCCACTTATATCTGGTTGAGTTGTATGTGTAATTGTTGGAAAGGTTGACTTCCTCGCTGCCACGGCCGCGTACAGCGCTGGCACGGGAGAAGCACGGACACGTGACCGCTCTCAAGCAAATATTGCTCAGCTCGAAGAACGTAAACACTTGTTTGCCAAACCAGTCTTCTCCTTTGTCTGGTCATCATGCCTTGTTGCTCCTGTGTCTGAATGAAGTTTGTGTATATAATGTCGCCTGACAAGACCATGTCGACTTGTTCTCGGAAAGCTTGAGCACGAAGTTTCTCACATACACGCCAACTCAAGGAACCATTTGTGGATTTGATCAGCATATATCGGTCGAAGGGATATGATATTGTGTGGGTATGCTCGAACGCGAGACGCACGCTAGCGATGAAATCGTTCACAAGCCTCGTGGCCTGGGTCGAGGCTATACGCACTTCTTCACAGTGCAAAGCAGTATGACGCCGGGCGGCTTACCTGCAGTACCGGGCGCAGTGTTGTGCACCGCTGTAGAGGCTCAGCATGCCCTGCCAGCTTGTCATTGAGCTTCAACGTGAACTTTCCTGTAAGAAGCGACTGGGTTTGGGGATTTGAGACTTTCGAGACTTGGCCATAACCTTAGACATCGTTCGAGTATTCGTAGCATAGCAGACTACAACGATCGAGAGATCCGCCGTGAGTCAATGAAGAACATACCGTATGATCCAGAACGAAAATGCGGAGTTGTACATGCTATCCAGTCTGGCATCGGTCACTGTTGCTGTCGGCAGGATACATGTCAACAACAAGGCACGATGCCGTCTTTCGAGATAGGAGATCAAAAAGAAAATGAGGAGTTGAGGAGGTAAGCACAAGGTTTCGGCGACAGGCATTTTGCGTGCTATCTAGACCATAGCGCAATGGTATGTCAGCTGTCCAGGAAGGTGTCACGTAGACCCAGTGTATTCCGGGTCGATGACACAGTCCGTAGCTCCCAGAGCACATTAGACCAGGGCAGAAGATACGTAAGAATATGACAAAACAGACTACAGTACCCGAAGAGAGATGCGGTAATAGCCTAGTCTGTCAAAGAGATAGCATAATTGGAGGGAACCAAGATAAGCTTTAGTGAGTAGTGACAGTGTAGAGGGACATATTGCGGGTGCCAAGTCTCTGAGAGCATGCATAGTGTCGCCATCGCGTGAAATTTTGACGCATCTGATAGGTATGGAGAGCTTCTTAGTTCCACGGCCTCGAGGTAAAAGCTAACAACGATACAACGATGTCCATGAGCAAAAGTCCGACTTTTGGGGTCGGAAGATATGGTGGAATAGTTTGGTCCGAGCACCAACGTCGGGGTTGATGTATTTTATGAAGGACTTCTCTTACCCGGCGCTGGAAATTTATACGACTGACCTATGCACCTTGCCAGGCAGTCAGGGCCAGAAACATCTCCCTTAAAACGACTAATAAGCATGTTGGGGCACCACCGCTTCGGATTGTGCGAGGCGGCCGCATCATGTGTGATCGTTGGTGAGATCGCAACGCTGTCCAGGATGCCTCCCGCTCGAATGCTTGCATGACGCACAAAGTATCACAGTGAGTGACAAAAAGTCTCATTCCAAGCGCGGAGAGCGTTGAGGATTCCGGAGAAGGGCGAACAGAGATCAGGGGGGCAAGCGACGTCGACGTCGAGAAAAGAGACACGACATGCGATTTTTTGACAAACGAGGCATTTACGTGTTTTTGTAAGAGGAGTTTCAAAGTTAGTGATAAACAAAAAAGTGATAAAAATGGCTCCGCTTGAAAAGGTTGCATCGACGGGGACAGCACGATGCTGTTCAAACGTTCATGATTCGGATTGTTTGACATGTTCCTCTCATCCCTCCTCCTGGCTTGAGAGACACAGCGTCATCCTGTTTTTCGCACAACTCGAATAGGGTCCAAAGCTCGGATATCAGCCGGCTCGTTGCGGGCTTTGACAATGCGAGAAGTGTAACGACCCAGGCGTTGGGGAAGTGGGAATGTATGCAAGCTTTGCTGCTCAGAGGGATGGGCAAGACGATAAGGGCTGCACTGAGTCCACCTAGTGCAAGTTGCTGTACCTACGAAACATTTACCTGGATGGGGCGAACAAGGATGAGCTGCCGACCTCGCAATCGCCAAATACTCTTCTTCGTCTAAACACAGGTACGAAGACAGAAGATGGATATTAGGCGAGTCGAGCCGTCCGCGCACACCTTCATGTTCAATCTGCGACTGATTTTAAGGTCGAAGCTAAGATTTTTTGAAAACAGGTGGTTATGGGTGTCTTCGTAGGTCTGAAAGTTTCACTTAGGGCGTGACAATGGACGATCGAGGAAGGGGCTACACCCTTCGTGTATCCGAAGAGGATGAGCCGACGGGACCAGGTGAAAGCCAAGGGCACGACGGTATCAAGCACCGCCCTTGCGAAGCTTATCTTGTATATCCGACATGAGCAGACTTTTCCATACACCTCCCCGCTCGCACACCCAGCCCCGCCACCAGAACACGGAGTCGTAACTGACAGGACAAACAACGCGAGGAAGAGAGCGCACTACCCGACTTCGTGACATTTGACAGGGAACTACCTAAGGTGCTCGATGTTCTCGGAGAGCAGCTCCATCCGTACATACTCAATGGCGGATGCAGGGTGGTGGTCATCGGAGTCGCTGGTTGGTCCCTAGGTGTGCTCGGCCCCCGACAACGTCTGACCGATCTTTGTCCTCTGTATTGAGGCGCAGTGACCAGGACCCTCATGGGCGGGACGAGTATCCTCATTTTAGTTGCGGTCGCATGCGGGCTAAGCGTGATGCTGACGAACGCATCCTGACTGGCGCATCTTCCTGTTCAGCTCCCGTCATCAACTAGCAAGTTCGTGAACATGACCGCCCAGGCACTCGAACAGTTCGCAGACGAAAACGGGTTCAAGTTCAAGAAGATCACCCGGATGCCGCTCGAGGGCGACGGGACCATTCGCAAGAAGGTCTCCAAGTACGTGCAGTCTCTCCAGACTGGCCTTGCTCATGCAATTGCGATCGTGGCATTTGAGAGCTCATACCACCCTCCCACCAGGGTCTATAACCACCTCGTCGACAACGAGGAGTGGATGGAGGACCTGCACGCCGCAGACGTGATCTTCGTCGCGAGCCACTCACAGGGCGCGATTGTATCGACCCACCTGGTGCATCGGCTGATCGAGGACGGCCACATCCTGACCTCGCGCAGCGTCGATGATCTTGCCAAATCCGCTGCTTCTATCGCCGCTGGCGGTGCGGCGGCTGTGTCAACGACCCAAGCACAGAGGGTGTTCCTCCTCGCACTGTGCGGTATCCATCTCGGACCTCTGCGGTACCTGAAGACGAGCTCGCTGCAGCTGTACATCCAGGTAATGCGCGGGTCCGATGGGATAAGCGGTCCAATGCAGAGCTGACTTGTATCTGCAGTATGTAGAGAACGCGGCTGCGCGAGAGCTGTTTGAGTTCCAGGTAGGTGACATACATTGGTGATTCGCTTTGTCTCATCGTAGTGCACCAGGACACGGAGTCGAAGCTGTCGAAGAACTACATATTCGCGCTGAGGAATGTGATGGAACACGGGGTATGTGTTTCGTTCTGCAAGCTCTGTGTCTGGACGAATCTGATCGATGTTGCAGGCGAAGGTTGTGTACATCGCGTCCCTCAACGATCAGGTTGTTCCCATCTACTCTGGTCTCTTCACCGCAGCGTCGCATCCCAGGATTCTGCGCGCTTTATATATTGACAATGATGCATATCAGTACGTCCTGGAGAAACTTACTGCACGAACCGGTCTCATGTACGTTTGCCCCGTCAGCTCGTTTGATTTACCCTCCGATCTACTGATTCTTCTCATCCGGAATCTTCGTGTGGCACCCTCTGATCGTGGGGCTTTACGATTGTAGGCTACTTCCGCATCTGTCACAAGCCACGGCGGGGACGTTGGGCGGGGTTGGGCATTCAGCTCGTCTCAGGATGCATCGAACAGGTTGACTACGAGCTCTGCATCGGTGTTGTTGCTCTCCTTCGTACTGGAAGTGTATTGATCACATGGCTATAGCGCGGATATCGTAAGACGGTTGCCACCTCCTAGCTGCGACAGAGGCGCACACGAGTACGTTGCTGGGGTGGAGAGTTAAGACTACTACGAAGTGCGTGTATCAGTAACTGCCTGTGCTCCCGCCGCCACTAATTCAGGAATCAGATACCGTGGCTGCTCCGTGACATTAACACGAGTTGCGGCATGTGCTCAACGACTGGCCATCCCAGAGGACGATGTTTCGGAGTTTCAAGATGTGAAGAAGACGCTGCAACGCACCTCAGGTTGTCCTCCCCTGGGTAAACTATGAACGAACACACGCGATTGGCCATTAACCGCACACTGCTCGGCTACACGGACGCTTACCTCAAGCCTCGCACGCACGTCAGATTTGCATCACGTGTTGTGCAGTACACACCTTTCGTCATGAACCATCTGTCAACACACGTAGCATTGGCTTCTTCCTAGTTACAACTCGACATTTGGGCGGTAGATCCCGCGATCGCACATGTAGCACAGATCCATAGACTCTGATTAACACCCCGGACTGATATATGACATCCTCCGTGATCCAATGCACAATTCCTCCAAGCACAAATTCCCCTTGTCTATTACGATTCGGCCGCTCGCCCTCGTTCAACGATATTCTGCGCCGCAGTCTCCAACGGTCATGATCATGTTGGCGCTCTTGGACTGCCTCAAGATGCGCTCTATGTCCTCCTTGTCGCGATCGGTGAGTGCCAACGCGAAGACCTTGTTGTTCTCATCAGCATAGTCGGACAGCCCAAGGCGTGCGCCTGAGGATGCAAAGTGATCATTACGTCTGGTGTCAGTGGCGGCGTGAGCTCGGATATGGGAAGCCGATGCGCCACCTATGATCACGGCGCCGACGAAGGCATGTTCAAGCACCCAGCGCACGGCAACGTTCGCGATGCTCACGTCCCCGTGGCGGTCTGCGATGCTGCGTAGGGTGCGCAGCAGCGTCTGGAATAGCTCCCACGTCCCCCAGGCATTGAGTATCACATCGAGGTACTGTGGCCAAAGGGCGTCAACGTTTTTGTATAGACCGGGGGTGAGAGTGGAGGCTACCTTGCGCTGCGAGGGGTTCACTCCGTCGGCGTACAACTCAGGCTCGGGCTTTCCGATCCAGTGGTCTGTCAAGAGACCGCCACACTATGACAGATTAACATCGTGATCTCGGGGATGTCGTGGTGTATGAACACACCAACGACCCATAAGCGAGAACCTTAATGCCGTGCCTCTCGCAGACATCCTGCATACCGTGGAGAGGTCGTACGTCTATGATCGAGAACTTCTAAGCGTCAGCAGGGGCTTTGGTTCTCACAACTGTTAAGAGAGTGGAATATCAGGCAAACCTGGACTTGGTTGGACACAATGCATCCGGGCCCTAGTACGGTGCACACTTCATCTGTCCTTCTGGTATCGAAGTTGCATAGCCCAATTTGGCGTATCTTGCCCTGCGAGCGGAGTTGCAGAAGGTACTGGAGGGCGATGAGGTAGCTTCTATCCTGGTAGTCCTGCCAAAAGAACTGCGAGGTGCCGCATGAGCAACAGATGCCGACTCTGACCGAAGTCAGAAAGGTCCTGCGTACCTGCAGAAGATCTATGGTACGCGTCTGCATCCGCATGCAACGCTCGTCAATCGATGTCTTGACTATGTCCAGCGTCACCTCGATCGGATTGAAGACAGCCCATTTAGTGGCCCCGAATGGGCGCGCCTCCTCGGGCATGTCCTTGATGAATTGACCCTGTGCATTTCGATTGATGTCCGGCTGTTGCGTAACTGAGAAATAATATGGCTCACAAAGATGTCCTCTGCAGGCCCGTAGTGATCCGCTGCAGCCATATTATGTCAACCATAGATGGTCATGATCGCAGAGAACGTACCCTAAAGTTTTGGAGGAGGTCATTTTGGGAAGATGAATCCCGCATCCATGTATCGAAGATGTACTTACCATGTCTGTGCAGTTCTTTTAGTGTCAAAACAGATCACGATGATTAATAGAGGTGTATGCTGACCGAAAGTGTTGTACCCCTTCGCCACGTAACTTGCCATGGCGTCGCGAATTTTGGGAACAGGAGCGCTTCCCCACGCGTTACTGGCAAGTTGCCACAGGCCTGTCCAGAGTCGGGGGAGCGTGGTCCCTGGAGCAAGCGTGAAGTGAGAGTCGCTTTGCATGTTGAGTGTGGAATTGAGCTGCTGGACGACATCCCTGCTCGCTCTCGGATTCGTTTTATACGCTGTAAGTCGCCGTCGGCAAGTAAAACATTACCGTCCTCTGCCTGCCATTGTCAGGCCATTACAGCGGGATCCCTCTTGTACACCGAGCTGAACGTCATGGACGGGACTGCGTCGGACGACGAAGTAGCCAATGTAGTAGCATAGCTTTTCGGTTTTGGAAGCGCCATCCGCGCGTTAATAGGCGCTCCCAGCAGCTGTGTAAGCGGAGACGAGGATTTGAATCTTTTGATCATCCATTGAGTATCCATGTGAGCGAATACTTACAATTTAACTAATATCAGGCCCAACTGATATGTTTACTTCACAGAACTCTCCTACCGCGACCTTCGTATAAGAGCGCACCGTCGTGCACTCGGACTTTCCCAGGGAAGGCCCTCTATTGCCATCATTCACAACTCCACCTGCGGCGCAATGGTTGCTCCAGAGCTCCCCGGAGGCTCCAGCGGGGCTAGTACGGATGGCCGGCGACCAGTTCTAGGACATGTGTCAGTGTGACCCAGAGCCCTCATGTTACACGAAGCGAGCTTACACTCTCGCAGCAACCTCATGGTCGACACCTTCATCGTCAACGCTAACCTTGAGGAGTGAGTGGCTCGCCGTGGACGTTGACGTGGCTTACTGACCACCTTCATCTGCGCACAGCTTACGCGCCATCGTGCGAGGCATGCTGGCCACGAGCCCACCTTCGGTTGCCGCCGCGTTCACGTCCGCAGCCCGCCAGCGACTCGTCAGAGTCAGAGCGACAGACATCCCGGACGTCGCCGGCATCTTTGTTGCCGTATCTGGAGGAAGCGCTGCTGTTCCGGGCGAGAAGCTCGAAGGCATCCTTCACCGCGTGCGCACCCTCTACGGTTCGGGAATGGGATTTGCAAGCCTCAGGATCCTGGCCCGGGTTGTGAGCGCTACGGAGGGCCTTCGTTGGGAGGAGGATAGCGCGATGGAGGATACGCTCGGCGTCATCGATGCCGACATCAGCCAGGCAATCCAGAGCGCGAAGGAGGAGATAGACGGTGGGCGCGTCACTGATCCCCAGGAGGCGCGTGCGGTCGTGCACGAGTTGCGCGCAGCGATTGCCGATAGTCAGATGGATATAAAGAAGTGGGGTGGCGCGTTTCCGTTCGAGCGGGCGGAGGCGAGCTTGGAATATTGGAGGATGTAGGCTCTTCTCAGGGAAGCTGCTTGGGATCTTGTAATTGCCAACTTGGATTGTACGACTAAGAACCAGACTTCAAGCGCACGCCCCTAACTCCGAGTGTTTGTAGCCTACATGTCAGCTATACCAGATAAGTGAGGCGAACAAATGTGCTAACCTATCGTAGTATGGAGTTGGAACATTTATATGGGTGCTAATCTGGTATTGCGGCTTACAATCTATTAGCCGGGTTATTCAATTGGTATCTGCAGTTTTGCGGTCCCCACACGGGGACGCAATCGCAGTCCAATGTTCTCACGGACAGCTAAACAGACGCCGTTTCCATGTAGATGGAAATGAGGTCGAATGACATGTGTCGGACTATGTGCAAATTTCAAACCTGTGTGCAGAGATTATGACGAAGTACGGATGAGCTAGCCCGCAGCGATCTCTTGACCGAGTCATATACGGATTTGGGGTTGGAGACCGGGCATCGGTCGTCGGATCCCACCCTACTAGTCTTCCGACTTGGACTCCGTCATAAGCATGCGACATCGAACATCGGAGACCTTCGCTCTGGACGAGGAGGCAGCGTTATCGGACATGCGCCTCTCCCATAAGGTACACTCGGCATAGAATCACTGACCGGAATGCGCGCGTCACATCCAGGGTAAGATCAAATTTAACGCCGGGATCTCGAGCAGAAGTACTCACCTCGAAGGAGTCAAGACAACGCGGCTTGGAAAGGAAAACGGGTGAAATGGTTTCGCAGTCATCTGCCTGTGAAGCTACAGTCATCAAAATGATAGAAAGGTGGTTCTGCACCAGTACTTTCGAAGGATTCGCTAGCGTCTGGCCTTCTTTGAAGCGCCGCCGTCGACACTCCCTCGAGTCCTTTTGCCACTTTGAGCTTGCTCCCCGGCCTCCATTGATTCCCCGCTGCCTGCGCCTTTTTTGCGGAGGTAGTCCCAGACCTGTGTATCACGATAGGGCGCGTCGAAGCTATCAAGGGCATCCGGGGGATAGAACCAGTAGTTGAACGCCATGTGAACATCGCCGGTGGATGTCGACGTGACTTCATGCCACCACGAGGCTGGAAGGTAGAGCATCTCGCCTTCTGTAAGTTCGACGACGTACGGTTCGGTGGTATTTTGTAGACCGGGAAAGTCAGAGGGGGAGTATGCTGCGGGGAGGACGGCTGTAGTAGGGATGCCGAGATAACGGTGGAGATGGGCCGTCGCGATGCGAGAAAAAGACGAGGGCTCGGAGGGACCTGCTCTTGCTCCCTCTACAGTCTCTTTGCAACCCGCCTCCTCTTCACTATCCTCTTCACTTCCGGTGTCAGCACCATCCTGTTCATGGTCGCCGTCTTCAGAATGACCGATACCTTTCCATTCCTCCTCCTCCTCAGCTTCATTGTTGTCTTCACCGCTGCTTGAAGGCCTCCCCGCAACATGTTCCAAGTCGTCGAGGTCGCCCATGAGCGCGTCGAAGTCATCCATGTCGTCTTCGCCCTCTTGGTCTTCAAGCGTGACTTCGGCAAGCTCATCCAGAGCAGCATCATGCGCCTCCATGAGTACCTTCATCTCCTTCAAATGGATTTTGCCTTTGCCCTTGCTCTTAGCCTTCGCTTTGAGCGCATCGATCTGCAGCTCTAGCGCGCGTACTCGAGCTTTGCATGCGACCCGTTTTGAGAGCCCGTCTGCGCGTACGGGGATGTCTTCGTATGCGATGAGGCCGTTGGGGTGATGCACGATGAGTGTGCCGTAAGGGTACAAGTTCTTTACTTCCGATGGCGGGAAGAGTACAAATCGTTTTCGGCCTTTGAGAAGGCAATAGATGTTATCGTGAAAGTCATGATGCTAAACGGGTACAATCAACAATCAGCATCCCTACATGCAGTGAGGGATAGACCGTGCCCACCAGTCCAGAGGACGAGCCGTCCTTGGATTTACCGAGCCAGAGGTTGACCTGCTGTAAAAAGAGATTGCCCATGATGCGGGGCGCGACGGGGAATTCATCCTTTAGCGCGTTTGTCGGCGGGGGAAAGATAGTTTCCGCCTCAGGGTCGTCGTCCGAATACTGGGTCGTCAGGTATGGATGGGGGCCATCCTGGTCGCGCAGAACAGAAAGGAACTCGCGGAATGTCATGGAAATACGCTCGACATCGGTCCCATAATGACAAACAGAAGGGTGGACGGGTTCGACCATTACTTCAGTATCACCCGCTTTGCGGCTCAGATAGTCGAGGTCTATCTGGACCATTCGTAAGCGCGAGATTAGCGTGTGACCGGTGCTTTCTTATACTCCCTTCAGAATTACTTACCCATTTTTGTCCTTGGAAAGTGCGATCGTCAAGCAAGCCACTGACGATGACGGGCTTTCTTTTTGACACGTAATTCGAGAAAAACTCATTGGCGGAGAGGCCGGGTGAGACTCGTTCGAGCTGCATGCGCGACTTTTCCGGCATGTATTGCGCTGGGGCTAGTGACTGTATGCTTCGTTAGATCAATCATTGCACGAAGAAGGATGAGAAGTACCACGTACGTGCCTTGAGCTCCTTTAAGTTACAGTGGTGTTTGAAACTGGAGCCTGTAGTGAATTTGACTGGGGCCACGTCCACGATGGAGGAACGTTGTAAAGTCTACAGCAGATTCGGAGTGATACCGATACAGGTCTTATTGACACCAAGATTGATAGCATTGGACAGAGTTTTGGAAAATCTAAGTCGCAATTCAACGCCTGCTTATAATTCCTTACAGGCGGCTTATTGCCGGTGTAAGTGTAAGTGTAAGTGATGCGCTCTATCCGCGAATTTGATCGCTAGCTACTCGCGTCGATACGGGGTTTCCTCCTCGCGCACGACGAGCTCAACTCTCTCAGAACCACGACATTCTGCTCGGCGGCTGAGCCCCTCATAGCGACTCGCTCTTCCGCTGTCTGCTAGCCGTGCACACGTAATCAGCTTCGCCTGGCATGCCCAAATCCCTCGCGAGTTGAACTATACCCTGGTCCCCGATTGTTGACGGAGCACTCGACGATGGCAGATGCGAAGAGGTCGTCCCAGATACCGGTGATGACCCCCCGCTCGTCGTCTTTGTCTTCACCCATTGGACTCGCACCATCATCCAGATACCCGTCGGTGAGTGGCAGTCCAACGATCCCGACGCCTGCCGCGAGTCCTTCCACATCGAGCGGTGGTGGAGGGAGCACACCGTTCCGCTCCTTCCGAAACTTCCTGTCTTTTGGAGGCGGCAAACACGGCACAAGTCCGAGTGCTTCTGCTCTCCCGAAGAGCGCGTTGACCACCCTGGGCCCGGTCAGACGCTCCGTCAACGTTGAGCGTAGGGCTTCTTCCCCCCATCTCAACTCTTCAAGACGATCCGAGGACGACTATGTTCTTTCCATCGACTTGCCTCGCCCAGGTGGCGATAAGTCAACCCATACCCCACGGGCGCAAAGGGGCACTAATGGACCAGATGCCCCCCCGGCCCTTTCCTCTCAGATATCCCGCTCGTCCCGCTCAGAGAGTCCAACAAGCGATACGCAAGGTGTGACAAGTCTATCCTCGACTTGCTGACATGGCTTCTAACATACGTCGCCCTCTCATAGCCGCCCTTGGTCCCACGGAGCTCTCCACGATCATAGAGTCAGAGACCTCTGGCATATCGAAACACCTCCCTAGTTTGGACACCTCGCAGGCAAGCCATGGTCCAGAAAGCGACTCAGAAGTCGAACATCAGAGCCCGCGTGGGTTTCTACCTCTAGAATTGCAGCATCTCCGGCCTCCATCGCACGATACCCGGCATGGAAGCCGTTCATCCTCAAGCGATACTTCTCCGCTAGACCTATCAACTTCAAAACTCACAACCGAGGTATTCGCTGCACTGTCCGCAAGCCCGGGGAAGCACGATTGGCTGCATGATATCGTTGTCGACGATACGACCTCTGATAGTCCCGTCAGCCGCGAGCGCACGCCAGAGGATCCTGATGCCAGCTTCAACATGGACGCGCTTGATGCCGACCTTGCCGCTTTACTTAGCCCCAACCGAATGCGTGAGACAGAGCCAGCGCTGCTCGTGGCTATCGATGCGATACCCCCTCCTACATCCACTTCATCACCACCCTCTACAACCGTGATGCTCCCCGCCCTCCCATCTCCTGGGAAGCCAATGATCACACCTGCCCGCCGACTTCCACCCACTTCCCTTTCTGCCGCTCCTCGCAGGCCGACTACTTCCACTGTTCCTCGTATAGTGCGCTCGGCCTCTGACAGGCCCGCGTTTTCAATTGCAGGGACGACCGGCATTCCCTCACCTATCAGCCGTACACCGTCTGGTCGCGCAATGTCTCATAGTCCCGAGCGCCCTGTATCTGCTGGTTCTGCAACGAGCTCGCAGCGTCATAACCAGTCACAACGGGCAAACTCCATCGACATGCGAAGGCCACACACAGGACCATCTACTATGGAGAACCGTAAATCGGCCGCACTGCGTCTCATGACGCCAGCGCGCACATCCGCGCTCAGCCCATCATCCTCTGCGAGTGGCTCGCGTCCGCCACTTTCCCGCTTTAACTCGGCTCAGAATAGTGGCATATGGGATTCAGAATCAGTGTCGCCCTCGTCGCGAGCGCCTTCTTCTATCGGGACAGCACCTAGTCGGCTTCAAGAGCATCGTCCTAGTCTGGACATTGATCGCCCGCGCCCGATGGGCATACGCACACGAAAGCGGAGCTCAAGCGTTATAGAGCACCGTGTCACTCCCTCCTCCCCATCGTATACGGCCTCACCAGCCTCGCGGGCTACGGATTGGTTGGGTCCCCGCACACAGAAAGCGTTTGCCGCGGCTGGACTGCTGGACTTTGACAAGGAGTCCCCCGGGAGCGCCAGTAGACCGGCATCTCGGTTTGGCACCACCCGGAGTAATGTCGAGCGGGAGCGCTCACGATACACGCCGTCAAGGATGGCATTCTCCGAGGCTGGGTCCAGCTCGTCCTGGGGTGCTCGTTCTCTCTCGCGCGCTACTGGCTACGGGGAGATGGTGGGTGGGCCGTCGAGCGAAAGCATGTCGACCCCACGAACGACGTTTTCTGCTGCTTCGACCGCGCCCACTTCCATCTCAGCATCATCTTCAGCCCAGCATATGCACTCGGAGATCCAGTCTTTGCAAGAACGACATGCTCTGGAGACCGGCGCACTGCTAAACGCTCTCGCAGACTCACAGCGGACGACGAAGATGTTGCGTGAGGAAAACGCGCAGCTGCGCGAGCGCCTGCAATTCCTGGAGGATAAACTTGCGGGTGCAGAGGACCGCATACAGCAGCTGCAGTACTCTCAACCACCCCCCATGCCCACCTCCCGCCCACACTATAACCGGCGGTTCGCGAGCCCCGTCCTATCAGATAATCGAACGCTTCCCACCCACTCGCGCCGCGGTTCTTTCCTTCGTCCGCAACCCGAGCCCTATGCCGACCTACTCTCCTCCCCCGAACCCAGCTCTCATTCGCCCGATACGCCCCTTGACCACTCCGAGACGTTCAGCCACCCACATCGTAAGCGAACGAGCATCGCGTCATCCGTGTTCGCGCCCGTCCCCAACAACATGTCTATGATCATGCAGGAAGAGGGCGTTACGCCTGAGCCCTCCGTCGGCGGTCTGTCCTTGAATTCTTCACTGCACTCTTCACCGCCCGGCTCGCCCACCATGGTCCTCGGTCGGGTGCAACCGCCTCCAATCAACACGAAGGCGAGCCCGCGGGGGCCCTTCAATCACACGGCGAACAAGTCAATATCGTCGTCTACAGGGAACATCTCTCCGACGACTGCGAACTTCTCCATGTTGAGTGGGTCGCCAGGCAGCTTGAACCTTCGCCCCGAGCACGAGCTCCATCTGGGCGACATGCCCGACTTAGACCTCGCTGATGACGGGCTAGAGGACTATGGTGAAGATGACGATCGATGACCTACTGCTGCCCCTATGCCCCACCCACTCCTTGCCTTCATTGTTTTCTGCGCATCCACCACTTTCCATCACCTGCATCTTCGTCTTCGCGTGTATATACCCCCCGGAACGGTCGGAACTCACTTCTCTTCGTCTTCGGTTGTGGATGGTTGGACAACTTGAACCGCTTTCGTTTTCGCATCACGCTCCTTCTACACAGGTCCCTAGTTCCCCCTTACCTCGTATGCCTCGCATAATATATACTTAGACCGTCCACGCATTGCTGTCGGCGCCCTCTGTACCCCTCACCATGTTTGTCTAGTCGAGCTCCCGCTGTCATTGTACTGTACGTAGCAACCTATTTGTGGATCACGCGTAAAATGGGGGGAAGGGTCTTTTCTTGACGTCGCGACGTTGGGAAATGATTGGCCCTCCGATTAATTCACTTGGCGTAATCGTTCACGTTCAAGCCTCGAGTTGAATACAATACTACACGTCAGAGGCAGTAGGCCATTGACAGCTCACAGGTTTCAAGGTAGATCGTCAGATCGACGGTATTGATCTACATGAGCGACTTGCAAGACCTGGCCAGTGGTCTTATGCTGAAGATCAATGTCAGTCGCTGATAATGATGATGGAGCTCCGACTCCGTCGACGCGATGTGGTGGCGATCTCAACGTCAGCCTTGCGCACGTGCGCTTTGGACACTACTTGACCGCCACTCCTTCAAACCTCTGTACGTAATAGTTCTAATCAAACATCTTGAAGCTGCGATGGGGCTAATGGGTTGTTGTCAAGCTAGCACGTCGCCACACGCAGGAAATGAATTCCGGGACCACTACTACACTGGCCAACATCCGTCCTAGTGACCTCCCTCTGGAGCTGTGGAACGAGATACTGAAGCTGTTATCCAACGTGGACAAGAGGACTTGCCTTCAACTTTCCCGATCTTTCCATGACCTGACACAGCCGCTACTCTTCTCCAACACCAAAATCTGCCTGGGGGCTCCGCGCGTGCCCCCTTGGCGAGCGGAAGAAAAACGCGCGACCGCCTCGGAGCTCACCCAGATGACGGAACAGGCCGCCCGTGCCCACGAATTACTGCAGCATATCGCTGACAACACCGAGTTCGCACACGTCATCCGCGAGATGGCCGTTCATGCATGCGCCCTGCTCGACCCGAACCCAGACATCAGTAAGTCGGTCGACGCCCTGGCGCATCCTCAAAGCTCACACAAGGTGGATCCTTCGCGAATCACAGGTGTTTTCCTGAAGGCGTTTCAGAATTTGACCCATTTGAAGACATTCACATGGCGCTGTTCGCGCCCCCCGTTGCAGCCGCTCTTACTAGAAGCCATCATCAAGGCGTCGGGGCCTACCCTCACATGCGTGCGGATGCCGTGAGTACCGCTCCAGACCATTTTCGATACATGCCGTCTGATTGCAATATTCAGAGCGTCGTGGCAGTGTGTATCTTTACTCGCGCGTTTGCCCACTTTGCATCGTCTAGGACTTGCCAGGGATCGATATGAGGACGGGGATACTGCGGAAAAGCCCTCCGATCCAATGGCACTTGACTCAGGTCTCTTCAAAGGAAACGGCAACACGCTCCGCGGAATCTTTCTTCGTGGACTCGGGGAAGCCGACTTCCTCGTCGCCCCCCTCCTTGCTCAATGTTCTCACCTGCGCGCTCTCTCGATCCACATCACGACCAACAACGCGCATCCTCTCCTATCCATGCTCGGCAACATGCACGACGCCCTCCCAAGCCTCGTCTCGTTCAGGCTCGTTTACTCGGCCGGCGTGTACGTATTCCACGGCGGTCTTCCTGCCCTTGCGTCGTTCCTCCGAAACAGGCGTACCCTCGTGCGCTTGGACGTCACACCGGATCCAGCGGCCAAGTTCCGCACTGCGATCGATCCTACGCCGGTGCTCGAGGTCTTGCCGGGGCTGACCGCGCTGAAGACGCTTGGT
Source organism: Trametes gibbosa (assembly GCA_022606055.1). NCBI lineage: Eukaryota > Fungi > Basidiomycota > Agaricomycetes > Polyporales > Polyporaceae > Trametes > Trametes gibbosa. The sequence goes on along the minus strand of JABYQJ010000047.1, from coordinate 130,206 downwards.
ATAGGCATGGCAGTGCTTCACGTTCGCGACGAGGACCTCCGGACCCTGAACCGGTACCTGCCCGCCGGGCTGTCGGCTTTGCTCATCCTCTTCGATGCGCTGAGTTCGTTCGAAACGACCTTGGACACAAACATCTTGATCGACCTGGCAAGTCGTCGCAGACATACGCTTCGCCTCACGCTTCCGGTCCTAACACATAGTACTACCCTCGCTTCCTCCAGATCAAACGGCGTCCGCACCTCCAATACGTGCATGTCTGGCCGCCCCAGCGCGACCAGAACGCGGACTGCTACCCGCGGCTCCTCGAGCAGCCTCTGAGCATGCTGAGGCTGGTCGGGTGGAGACGTCAGCTATGCTCGGTCATACGCGACCCCTCCACAGGGGCGGTAGCGCGCACTGAGCCGTGGCCCGCGGAGAAAATCGCCTCTGGTGCCGCCGACGACTTTGATTGCGCGGACTGGTGGTGGCTTCTCAGCGCGCACGTCACGGACGGGCCTATCGGTGCGTCAAACTACCTGTCGGCATAGGACGACTGCCACAACTAACCTCTGTAGAAACATCGGATGATGACCTGTGGGAGTGACCAGTTCTTGCGTAGCATCACTGTAGCGCTATTGGTATGCCCCATCATTAGCATCATCGGAGAGAGTGGGAATTGACTAGCGGAGTAACTTGGATAACGACGTTGAGGAGATTGCAGCCAAAAAAATACGCACTCCACGGCATTCTTGAGCGCGTAGTAGGGCGTGCTGTACGACCTCTATGTTTCGTTGGTCAGACCTCCGCCGCTCACGCGCTAGCCAATCAAACGGTCGTCCCTGCACACCACGACACCACGGACGAGCCAGAGTCGTCGCCGTCGCCGGAGGACTTGGCTTTATCGCCCGTCCCCCTGTCGCAGCCGCAGACGATGGATTCGAGCGCCTTCTGGGAGATGCCCTGCGCCGGTCAGTGGTGCGTCCGTTTTTGACGGTGAGCAGTGTAAGGGTTGCCGAATCTAGTCTCGGGGAGTCCTTGAGAGGGAGGAGCGTATCCTCCGTGTCGGGTGTGTGAAAAACAGCGACGATCGTTGGTCCAGTCGACACTGGTTTTGCCGCCACCTGTGTCGACGCTCAGAGATATAAAAAACGAAGAGAAAAGAGAGCGAGCGGCGGCTCGTTCAGCTCCGAACACACTCACCGCGGCTGACGACTGCGCACACCGAGCACGCTTTCAGAGCCTGACCACGCCCTTAGCCCCCAGCCTTCGCTCTCAACAACAGCCACGCATGACATTCCATAGCAGCAGCGCCATGGCTATCAGCGCGCTGCGTGACAGTGCGCACATCCCCATAACACTACCTAAGTCCTCTTGTATCTCCGATCGCGCGCAAATCATGTCTGCATTCCCATCCGAGCACCACCACACCACCACAGCCCGCCCGCCCACGTATGTATCGATACATCCAAGTCGCTATTGTGATACAGTATTCCCACAGCGCAGCTCTACAATCCGAGCCCAGCGCGCCTACACCGCGCACCCGCTGTCCTCCCCCATCGTGCTCCCCGACCGGCGGCTTCCCCCGTCGACCTCATCCCGCTTCCCCTCCCACCCCGACGCGAATCCAGAGTCCCCCGCGGTCGACCGCACAGTAGCTGCCAAACCCGCCCCACAGTCCTCACTCGTCAGCACGCACGCACACACACGCACACAGAAAACACACGCAGAAAACACGCGCAGAAAACACGCGCAAAAAAACACGCAGGCTCGAAGGCTCACCGTCGCTGATATGCTCGATCGTGACGAGGACGCCCGGGGTGCGGCGGTGCGCCGCGCGCGCGAGCCCGGAGAAGCGCGTCAGCTCGATCGAGGGCGAGCTCCCGAGCGCGCTGTGCTGCGCGGCTTCGCGCGAGAGGTACGCGCGGCGCGGGTTCAGGACGAGGCGCGAGCCCTGCGGGTGTTGTGTGAGCCTCGTGCCCGGGGGGGGGGGTAAGAGGGGAAGGGATGGGGGACGTACGGCGAAGGAGAGCACGACGAGGAGCCATCTGCGGTGGGGGCGCGGCCGCGCGAGATGAGCACGGGACACACGGAAGGAGACAGAGGAGGAAGAGGAAGAGGCGCACGAAGGGGAGTGCGACGTACGTGTAGCAAATCCCGGTGAGGGTCGAGTGCACGTACTTGTAGAGCATCATGTTGATGAGCATGACGAGGAAGATGAGGGCGTACGCCCACGTGCCGTCGGTGACGAACTGCTGCAAGACGGGGCCTTTGCCCCATCCCTGCCGCACGGCGTCGCAGAACCTGTACATCGTGAGGGAGAAGAGGACGGTCTCGAAGACGAGGGACACGATCCTGCGGACGCGGTCAGCAAGGGGCCTGGGGACACGGAAGCTATGGGCTGCGGTACCAGTAGTACTGGAAGATCGCGGGGCTGGAGGTGACGTAGCATTCGTCGTCGTATGTGAGTCGCGGGGTGACGACGGCGAGGACGTAGCATAAAAAGGTGAGTTCAGCGAGGAAGAGACTCGCGAGGACGCTGAGAAGGGGGCGGCTCCTACTGTACAGCGCGTACACTGTGCGCAGTGCGGTTAGAATGCTGCTTACGACAGGAAGATTAAAGGGTGTGTTCTTGCCTCGGGTGATGAGGATCACGTCTACCGTCGTCACGATAACCTGCAAGAGAATGCCCTGGACGACCTGCCAAGCTGCGCACTGTCCTGGGGTGAACTGGAGCCCCGTGCTTCCGTTCACGTTAATGGCAAGCAATGCCCTAAGAATAGATCGTGAGCGTCGCATGGGCGTAGCGAACGTTTGCGCCGGAAGAACTTGCAATTGGACGAGCCAGGGCAAGTACCGCGCGACGAGATACATCATCTTTGCCGGCGTCCAAGCTCTTCTGCTCGTGCGTCGTCAGTCGCCGTCACTCATGAAAGCGCGGGGCGTCGCTGACCTCCAGATAAGGTCGACCTGTACCGTGTCCAAGAGTAAGGTATGTTTTCCCAACACGCTTTGCTGATGTGCGCGCACCTCTTCCGAGATCATGATGAGCACGTCCCAGGTCAACACCGTGACGCAGGCGACCTCGCTATAGCTCAGGTCGCGCGCATTGGTGTAGACGAGCTCCTTGCTGAGAAGCAGCGTGAGCACGTTTGCGGATCCCATCCTCTGCGCACATCGGCGTTGAGGGGCTAGGCGGCGCGGGGGTGGCAGGCTGCCTGGTGGCAAGCGAGGGGAGGGAGGAAAGGCAGGGGAGTGCCGCAGCAGCGGAGTGGGATGCAGGCGGCGGCGGGGGATTATATGGCTCGGGCGTCGGATGCAGGGGATCTGTCGCCCGCCAGAGAAGAGCTGTCGCCCACTCCGAGCGGATCGGCGATAGAGCAAGCACAAGCTCGCGATCACGCAGCCGGGGCAGCAGACGACCGACCGCGCACACACAGACGTTATGTACTTTGGTAAAACCCTTCCGTTTCCGCACTGGCAGGGTGCGACCCGTGGCCATGCGCGGAGTTGGTGCACGCGAGAAGCAGCTTCTGTTGAGCGCAGAGGACGAGGCGCACGCCTTGCCCTCCGACAGCTTACCGGAGCGAATTCAACCCCAGGCGCCCTGCGCATACCCGGATAAGCCATCGATAACACCGCGAGGGCTGGGGAGAGCAGCGGAGGGCTACACAACACAGAGGGCTCATGCAGTCGCATTGCGGGGCTCTCGGTTGTTGTTGGCGGTCGGGGCGGATCCATGCAGAGTTGACACGACGTCCCATAATGATATTCGGACTTCCTCGCGCAATGAAGCATGACATCGCGAACGCATGATTTTACCATTCGTCGATGGCAAACAGTCAAACCCTGTCTGATGAATGGGGCCGCCAGGCACGGCGATGCCACTGACTTCGCCCTCTCATAGCCAGCCTGCTTCTTATCTTGCACGATGCTGCGCAAGGCGAAGAAAAAGTAAGCCTGGTAGATGCACCATGTCAGCTGGAAACGAATAAAGCTGGAGATGGCGATGAGCTTCTGACGTACGTCGCAGGATCCCAAGCAAAGGGTTTCGCAGGGCGAGAGCGAGAGCTGTCCATGGCAGACCGTTCCATTTGTACAGGACTGGCGCATTCTGCGGTTCAGAACATGTCGTCCCTGCGTATATCACTGTCAGGGCATGACCAGTCCCGAGCGATGCTCAGAGTGGCCTATTGAAGCTGCGCTTCGCAAGCAAGGAGCCAAACACTAGTTTATACAGATCTCGAGTGAAGCAATGTGCCGACAAAGTGACCTGGTGGTGCTTAGTCAACGAACAGCAAGAAACTTTGGTGACAATGTGGGGCAAAGCATGAGACGCCCGATAGCCGCGGGACGTGCGGAGTTTGAACTGTATTGAAGACACACACTTTGTATACGAATGCCACAACAACTCACCTCGAATGGGGTTGGCTCGCTTCATGACCCTTGGTTCCATACACCTCAAGAATATTTCATCGTATGTCAATGTCCATCGTTTAGCTCAGCTTGGATAAGTTCTTACCAACGCTAGGATCCACGCGAGACGTTTGCCAAGTTGAGGCCGCTGGTAACAGCGCACACACGGCAGCGAATGTTACGTGGTCTTTTCGTCGAACACGTCCCTCGGCAGAGCCAGTGTGCACATCAGACGGCAGCCCGTGATGAGATTGCGCTTCGTGAGCGCGCCGGACCTCTTCGTGGGCGATTGTGTGTTACGGCCCTTTCAAACTGCCCGGGGGCGCTACGACCGAGTTGAAATTCAGACAAGTTGTGTGGATCGTGTGGGAGCATGGTGCAGCTCCTATGATCTCCTCGGCGAGTCAACGTCTACACCCGGCATTGGTCAACAGCCACCCACAACAGGGGGGAAGAGGGGTCATAAAAATGCACGGGATCTTTGCCCTACGAGCAGTGACCACTCGGAATCCGTATAAGTAACAACTCGCAACTCAACGATGCCTTCCTACTATGCGGTCGTCGGTGCCTCCAGAGGCATCGGACTCGAATTTGTGCGGCAGCTTGTACGTGCCCGCCAAGCCATTCCATTCATATTCCCCCGCTGACGAGTCTGCCACGAGCAGGCTGCACGCGGGCCAGACACGGAGGTATTTGCGATAGTCCGCGACGCGAACGCGCCTCACCTCAAGCACGTCGCGCAATCTCATCGGAACGTCCATATTGTGCCCGGAGATGTTGTCGACCATCGCTCTCTCCAGGTGAGCCCTCAGCCTCATTTCCGTCACCGCGAGGACCGTCATTAACTTTGGAGGTGTAGCATGCTGCAGAGGATATCGCCGCTCTCACCGGTGGCTCCCTGGACGTCCTCGTCCATACCGCGGCGCGCATGAACAGCGCATTGAACAAGGCCATAGATGAATAGTACGCACCCCCCCACCGTCCCAGCCGCCTTTGTCGCGCAGCGTACTCACCTGCACCATCTACAGCCAAGACCTCGACGAGCTCGACACCGACTTCGTCGAATCCGTACGCCTCCATCGCTGCTCGTGCCCCACCCCCTTCTCATCCTCATCCCAATTCTCGCAGTTCAAAGTGAACGCGCTCGGGATGGTGCACAGCATCACCGCGTTCCTGCCGCTCCTCCGGCGCGGCCCCACGAAGAAGATCGTGCTGCTCAACACCGAGGGCGCGAGCCCGTCGCTGACCGTGCGCGCGGGCTCCGCGGACGTCGCCGCATACTGCACCTCCAAGGCCGCGGCGGCGATGGTCGCCGCAAAGTACGCCGCGCGCCTCGGCGCAGAGGGCTTCGTCGTCGTGTCGCTCTGCCCCGGGGTCGTGGACACGGAGCGCACCGCGGTCGATCCTGTCCCAGGTGCGTGCGCAGCCATCAAACTCCACTTGTTGTTTTTGTGGGGGGAGGCAATATTGACGTGCGTGTCCGACAGCGGGGTTGTCGAAGCGCGAGGTCGTGGACAGGATGAACGCCGCGGGCCATCGCGTGGAGCTGCTGACTCCCGCCCAGTCGGTGGAAGCGCAGCTGGGCATCCTCGCCGGCCTCGACACGAAGAGGAACGGCGCGTTTTTGACCTACACCGGCGAGACGATCGGCCTGTAGTGCCTTTGACCGGGGCCGTCTGTTGGCGCCCTCTCATCGGATCACTACGAATACAAGCGTTCGTAGCGTACGCTCCATGTATCGGAAGGTAATACCAGAGGTGTCGCCGTGATGGCATGGGACTGCAGTGTGGCACGAGGACGGCTATTGAACAATGAGTGCTGCTACCACAGCGGGCTCCTGATGCTGTAGTTTTCTGTTTTAGGCATCTCGAAAAAAATCGTATGCGGTGCTATCCGTGCCGCTCACCATGATCGTGACAGTATTCTTTCATACGTACGCCGTTCCCAGTCGACAAATCCAAGTTCATGCCTGGATGAGTGCGTGAATCGTCATTCTGTTTGATCTACCACACTTAGCCATGCAAAACTGATACAGTCCAACCTAGATCCACACCCGTTTGTGAACAGCCGTACCAAGCTGCCGCCGTGAGACTGCGGCTCAGATGACGCGGTCGTTCGGCCGGACGCTGGTTCCCCCCGTTATACGCTATCCCCACAGAACGTAGGGGATAGGTTGTGTGTCTACCAGTACTATCTCCGGCTTCATTCCATGCCCGCGACTGTGTTGGGATACTCGCTCACAGCTTGTTAGAAGATAGCCAACGAACGAGGCGAGCACGAAGCCAAAGTTTGGATGCGCAGCGGCGCGGTGCTATATAGCGAGTGCAGGTCGTGCTGCCCAGTCTCAGCATCCCCTGCGATATCCTCTATAAGCGTTTCCCCTCCGCCTCACTCCTCACATTTATATTTAAGACCCACATGCCTGTCTCTTACGCTGTCGTCGGGGCATCACGCGGGATCGGCCTGGAATACGTTCGTCAATTGGTAACTCGCCACCATCGGCAGCCTGTTTACAGTGTAAAGTCAAGTTACCGAGCGCTGACCCTCGTTCCGACGTCTACAGGCCGCGCGCCCTGATGTCATCGTGTTCGCGGTCATTCGGAACAAGAAGTCGAGCACGCATCTCGCCGCAGCGGTCGAGAATCTCAAGAACGTCCACGTCGTTGAGGCGGACGTCGTGGACTACAAGTCTCTAGAGGTACGTCGCTCGCGACCCTAGCCAGCGAACCCGACTACACGTATAACATCATGTTCTCTGTGTAGCGTGCCGCGAAGGAGATCGCAGCGGTCACCGGGGGGACGTTGGACTACCTGATCCACAATGCCGCCCGCATGGACATCGGCAGCATCCTCCGTGGATATGACGACTAGTAAGCTCCCGATGCGAACCCGTGTTCTACGACCATCTGACGAGACTTTCCGCTCACAGTGAGAACGTCGACGCGCTCGACGCAGACTTCATCGATGCCGTACGTTGTCCTTTTCCCGATCGCTCTCCCATGTCCTCCCCCCTCCCCCTCCCCACTCATCTCTCCACCGCCCCAGTACAAAGTAAACACGCTCGGGGTGATCCACGCCATCCGCGCCTTCCTCCCACCCTTACGCGCAGGGTCATCGAAGAAGATCATCGTGATCAGCACCGGGGGCGCGGTCCCCGACGTCGTCTTCCAGGTCGGCATCGCGAACATGTGCGCTTACGGCGCGACGAAGGCCGCCGCCGCGCTCGCCACCACCAAGTGGGCTCTGCAGCTCAAGGAGGAGGGCTTCGCCGTCGTGTCGCTCACGCCCGGCCTGGTCGATACCACGGACACTTACGGCGAGTCGGGTGGGTGTTCACACGTTCGACATGCGTATCGTCCGCCGATCGCCTTCCAAGTTCTGGGATTGGGATTGTCATCGCTTTGCGCTGATACGTCGTGTTCTTACAGGAGATCCGGATGCGAAGGCGGCGCTGGAGAAAATCTCAGAGGGCATGGAGACGTTCTTGCTGGAGACCCCAGAGCAGTCTGTAAGGGCACAGCTGCAGGTGATCGACCACCTGACGCCGTCCGACAACGGCAAATTCCTCTCTCATCGTCCACAGAGCGTGTAGAATTTTTGAGTTTACGGTGATGTTCGATCTCAATTTATCTTCATGTGGTTGGTTTTCACATGATGTTGCAACGAGGAGTGGCAATATTCTATGAGCCACGTGGTAGTGTCACATACAGCCACAATTGGAATTAGCGCTCGCAGATCGCATCGGTACCAAGCGGTCAGACGTAGTTGGTGACTACACGATTTGCTCACGCTCTATGTCTCGATAACTGAGAGATGTTGGGTACGTGCATTGATATTCGCTTGGAAGTGAACAGAAGTTACGATAACCTTGCTCCAATGGTCTCTAGGAACAAGTGGGATTCAGATTATCAGGATCATCGTCACGCACTGCAGCAAGACATTGGAAACCAGGGCACTCTGCTCGGTTGTGGCTGGTATTGAAAAGTGACTATGTTGATAAATTAAGCGAGGCATACAATATAAAGCACGGTCTGCTGTGGCATTCGTCAATGCAACCAAACGCATGCCGCAGTAGGCTTTCTTTGTCCTACCAAAGCCTTGCCCTCCGGGATCCAAGCGGTGAGTGTCGCACAATGGTCATATAAGTTTAAATTGAGAACATCCTCTTCTTGCACTTGACCACTAACTTGACTCTGCCTAACAATTCCTAACCTGCCTCTGAGTCTCCGCGAATCTCACAATGAGTACTAGTGGCACCCAGGACGGCAGCACTGAGACCTCTGCGTCCATCTTAGCCACATGCAAGCCATCTACAAGGGATTCTTCATCTCAGGCGAGAAGATCGAATCCGTTTTGTACGATGCAGTTGATGTGCTCATCTGTTTTCACCTATACTATCTAGCCCAGTGTTCCCTTCAATCGTTTGGCGGCCGTACACGCCGATTGCCCATGCTATGCAGATCCTCGCTGTCAACTCGCTGTTGCTTTCCAGGAGGCTCGTGAGTATTGGAAGAGGCATCCGGACGATAAAGTACGCAGTGCGCTCGTTTGTACGCAGGTTGGACCCGTAGCTGAAAATGGCCCGCACCTTCGCAGGAAAACGCGCCAAACGAGATACACGAGGTAAGCATTCCCACAGTCATGTCTTTACCCAGATTGTGAATGCAAATGAGACAGTCCATCGAGCAATGGCTCGTCGAAAATCGTCTGCTTGAGGGTCCACCTCGTACGATATACGAGGTAATATCATCCTTAATTCTTCGAAGGACACCACTTACCCGCCGGATCTGTACTTACCTTATATTCGTCTAGCAGGAGCCAGAGGAAATATCGGTTCCGGACAAAAACCCCACAAGGGGTGCAGCTCGGAGATTTCCTCGAATCCGGTCGCTCAACCTCAGACGCCTCAGCCTTCCCACCGGACTCGGAGAGTCGGCGGCATTCGCCCTCCCACTCCTATCCCCCACCCGCGTCCAGCGTCGTCATACCGATGGTGGGATCTCCGAATCAAAGCACAAGAAAGGCCAGGAAGGTCCTTATTCTCTTATAAATCCAGCCTCTCCTCGCAATCTATTGCGAGTGTTCCGTTCGGCGAAACGCAAGGTGCGTCCCGTGCCGTGTCTCCGGGTCCAGAGCCCAGCCCAGAGCTCACCCATTCGTAGCGCACCATGGATGCCCAGACTGCACGTTCAAACAAGCCAACGTGCGATGATGCGAGCCACAACAGCTGCACCTCAAGCGGCCCGCCCTCAGTACCTGAGACAGCGTCTGCGGAACAGGAACTCGTGTCTGAACCAAGCGTTCCGTGCGATGATATCTGTGAGGTGCGCGACCCGGCGGAAAGGCCGATCGCGATCCATTGCGTCGCTGACGCTGTGTGTAGGACGCTCTGAGCATATACGAAGACGCCCTCGACGTGCTTTTCCAATCCGGTGCATCGACCAGCGAGCGCTGTACAAGCGACGCCGCGCTCTCCCCTGCGGTTTCCCTCCGCGACTTCCACACACCGAACTCAAACATACAGCAGGTACGGCGAACCGCACGCCTACATGGCGTGTCCCTGTGCCAGTGTTGACGCCCCAGCCTCCGCACAGCTCGCCACCGAAGCCCCTCCGGCGATAGCAGACACACACGCTGAAGTCGCGGCCGACGCCGACGCCGACCCAGCATCCAACGCGCTCATGTCCATCCTGTACGAGCTCGACGCGTTCGCCGAACATCCACGACACGCCGCCATTGCTGCGTCGCACAACGATCCGGAGTACGTGCGTTTCTGGGAGGCGTTCGCGCAGCTGACTGCACGAGAGATCCTCCTTGCTGTGTACGCGCTCCGTGCGGGAGCGTTCGACGAACCTCACATCATGGTTGTCGGGGATGCCGGTCCGGCGGGTACGGTGGTAGCGATCACTCTGGTGCTCTGGGCGATGAGCGCATCTGGCCTAGCTGTTTATCTGTATTGTTGCTCGTCGTAGACCCCAGGAGAGCAAGAAGGTACTGCGTGCGATCAACGTTGGCTATATCGTCTCTCGGTCAGACTGCACAGAAGACGTAGAGCAAGCTGTTACATGCGTAAGCACATTGGGATCCGTCCACCCGTCCAAGAACACATTGTTTTACAACACCACATCGTCCAGCCAGTAGTACACCTCAACCATGTAAGCATCCGTTCAAGCGCGGGGCTTCTCCACGGTCACCCAGCTGTCCCTCTTTGGGAGGCTTCTACAAGTACGCGGCTCCTCAGTCAGATCACCGCAGACGACCTCACGGAGTGGACGCACCCAGCCTTGCCCAAAGTGAGCTTGACGGTCTTGACCTCGAAGCCGTGGAAGTTGAGCTTTACGGCGAGAGCCGCGTCCTCCGTCTGGAGCAGGTTCAGCTCCTCCACTTCGTCCTCCAGCAGGTTCGTCACGACGGCTTTCACAACGGGGATGTGGCTCGCGATGTTGAACTTGACTTGCGCGTGACCACCATAGGCCTCGTAGAGACGGAGCACGACTGTGGGTGTGGCCGCATCGTGCTTGCTGAAGTCGTCGTCAAGACCGCGCTTGACGGTCTCTAGGAAGACGTTCGTAGCACCCTCGATGCTGAAGCCAGGCTTCGTCTTGAGAAGAGGCGCCTCTACAGCATCCTCGAGGAGGCGAACTAAAGTCGGATATGTCAGAGTCTGTAAGACCGTAGCCGCGATGAGCTTACCATGCAGAGGAGAGTTGAAGAGAATGGCCGCAACGGGGACATCCGACTCCAAGAACGATCCTTGGTGAGGCATCACGGCCCAAGAAAACTCGTGCTTGCCTATACAAGCATAAGCTCATCAGCATAGGCTTCGGGTATACGGTGATATGAGCGAACCCTGGTCCTGCTCAGCGTCCGGGGCCGTCGCCGCGCGCAGAAGCGAGATGCGCAAGACATTGCCGCGGCATGAGAAACCATACTTCGACTCAGAAAGGATGGCAACCCCGTAGCCGAATTCGCTCAGGTCAGCGTACTGCCGGTAACATTCAGAATTTGACAACATTCTTCGAGGATTGACAGATAGATGGCACACTCACCTTGTGACCACAAACTTCAAACTTCGCCATATCCCAAGTCGTGTTCTTGTGCGTAGGCCTCTGAACATGACCGAACTGCGTCTCGTACGTGGCGTTGTCATTGTGAATGTTGAGTGGGAGCTCAACTGCGTTAGAACATTCAGCACTCGAATCCGGTTGCAGATATATCATTTTATCGCTCACATTTGAGGAATTCATGCCTCTGGTGCCAGTCAACTTCCGCGTCAAAGCGGAAGAACGAGCGAGAGTTCTTCTTCAGTGAGGCTACCGATCTGTTAGTATCTCCGCCGAACTGAAACTGGCCAGAGTGATCATACCGGAAACTGCATCCAAAGAGATCTGGAGGCCAGGGTTTCAGTCAAATGGATGATAGGCTAAAACGGTCTCCACATACCAAAACGTTGATCGTGCTTTGACCGTACTTCACTTCGGCCTTCAAGGACGCACGCAGAGGGCCCTCTGCAACGACCGAGACGTTCGCAAAGCGGAGTTTGTTGTACTTCTCAAGATGATGAATCTCGACGTCTGCGGGCATATTAGCATGTACGCCCTAATAGGGTCATTCGACATACCCCAAGCATCCCAGTAGTTCGGTCTGTCGTCGAAGATCACTAGGCCTCCGGTCTCGCCCTCGGGAATGAGCTCGCGTCTAGGTTTTGAGATCAGAAAGGCTTGTTCACACGTGGCATCGTGGAACGCACTCGAGGGCAACATCCCACAGGCTAGATATTCTGCCATCAGAAACAGTCAGGTGAACGCTAGCGTTCTTTAGGACGAAGTGATCCTCCCCGAGGCGAGAGACTAAAATGTATCAGCAAAATCAAAGCCCCGCACTCCATAGTAAAACTCACTGGACACCGGCTTGCAGTCGGCGTACATCCCGGTGCCGTACGATAAGCCACCTGGGGCAGCGCAGTCCATAAGAGCAAGTCCAGTCGTTCCGTCCTTGGATGCCTGCACCACCTGCGAGCGCAGCCGGGAGGCCGCACCCACCAATGGTACCTCGACAATGTCGCGGCGGGGGAAGAAGGTCGTGTTGTAACCGACAAGGGTACCGGTCTTCTTTGACTTCATCGCTGGATCGGAAAGGGAGACAGACGGCGGGAAGATGGCCTTGAACGCCTCTTCAATGAGCGACTGTCCCTCCTTGCGCACTTCGGCGTAAAGCTTCTCCGCGTCATCGTACACCATGCCGCTGTACAACATCAGTACTGCGTTGGATGGATCATGCCATAATCGAACTTACATAGCTGAACCGGGGAGCACTACAGCGATTGAAGCGTGTCAGCCCACATTTACCTCAAATACTCATTGATTGATTACGCACCATCATGGACTAGAGCAAACACAGTAATCAGCATAACAGGTCTTGTGTCGACAACATGATACGCACATTGATTCAGCAGGACCTTCTCCCAGCAGTCGTTGATTCTCTCGTTGGGATACACGTAATCCGACTTGTGGAACCTGTAGAGACTGGCAAAAGTGGCCAGGATCTGCGGTCACGCGTGGCTGAGCGCCCCGTCGACAACGGAGGGTTGCGTGCGACTCACCTCCACATCGCGAAGGAGGATCTCGGATTTCCTGTTGCCCTTCTTGATGGACCCTGTGGGATCTCGTTGGGTCGACTCTCCAGCATGTTGGCGCAAACTACTTACCATGGGAGGTGTAGGTTCCACGATGGAACTAGACAAATCGTTCAATAAGTTAGGGGGACGCTTATGTGGTTAACGTGGGCGCACCTCAAGGTACAATTCGCCGCTCCTATGAGTTCAATGACGTGAGCCAACTCCCCATTCCCCGATCTCGTATCTCGGAGCTGCACCCACCAGTTCGGAAGCTTCGTGCCAGCCGCTGAATCTTTGGCGAGCACCTCGAAGAATTCATCCACGGAGTGTCCCATATTTACCGGGGCGATGTCCCGAGAGTGATTACCGGTCGCCCGAATGCGTCGGAGCTGTAAGGGAATCAGAACGTGGCACCGCGAGAGTCGTGCGAGATGTCCTCACGTTCTCCAACATCTTCTCGAGCGGTCCGCCTCCACCATCACCGTTGCCGAAGACAAGCAGAGAGACATCAGAGGATTCGAGGTTCTACCGTTGATGAGTACATATATGACATAGTGGTTAAATCATTGTATACCTTGTGGTTCGTTACGCCCTTGTTGATGTCGCCAACGGTAGCTTGGGCAGTGTAGGTGTCTTCGGAGGCCTGATCAGCGGGAGGGACTCGAAGGCTATACAGAATTCGGTTAACGTACCCACAGGCGTCATGTGGCAGAGAACTTGGGTGCCGTCAATACCCACCCAGTTGAAAGTAGAGTGCGGGAAGACATTTCTGATCACAGATCCCAGATGAGATTCGAGCATGCTCCGAGGTGTTCGCTCAGCTTACATGTTGTTCCTGATGTGAGGGTGGCATGTGTACACTTGTGTGAGCATTGTTCACGCACCCACCGCCATACCGTGAGGAAGCGCGATGGTCAGACACTCACCAAGAGAGCTTCTGCGTGAAGAAGTAGTCCATGTCGGCCAGCCTGATCAGCTGCGGTAGCGCGCCAGTGAGACCGAACGAGTCAGGCAACCAGGCAGTCTTGCAGCGAACGCCGAAGCGCGACTCGAAGTAGCGCTGCCCAAGAATAAATTGGCGGGCAAGGGCCTCTCCAGACGGCATGTTCGAGTCGTTCTCAACCCATGAACCACCAACGGGGTGGAATTTCCCTTCCTTAATCTTCTCTTTGACGCGCTCGAAAAGCGGAGGGTACAGCTAAGTCGTCGTTAGCTAACACCCAACCTGGTGGAAATAGGGCCAACTGAACCTGCTCAAGCCATTTGTATTGTTGCGCTTGACTGCACGTGAATCGATGCTCCGGGAAGCGATCCATGAGGTCGACCTGCGTCGACCAGGAGCGCGCTACCTTCTGCTGCGTCACCCGATACGGCCACAACCTGAATGACGATGGAGAGGTCAATGTCAAAAGAGGCCTTGGCCTAGCACCGCCAACTGACCAAGCGGTGTCGATGTGACAATGTCCGATACCCCATATCTGGGACTTCTCGGGACCCTCATCATATATCTTCGCACCCTTCTTCGCCCAGCCCTCTCCAAAAACCTGCTCGGCTAACTTCCTTGCCTCCAAGAGGCTGGAGGGGTCTCCTTTGTCGAATGCGTTCATGATAGCATTAGCGGTTGTCAGCGCCTTGTTTTGCAAGGACGTATTGCCGGGCATCGTATCAGTCAACTCGCGAAGCGTCTGGAAGTCCCACATCAGGTGCCATGCATTCATATTGGGCACCACGATATCTGCAGAGGCGAGTTGGAAGTATCTGTTCATCTGTGATACAGTCAGTCACAATGTTCAACGAATGACATAACGATGCATGCATGCATACGTCGGGAGGAGCAATGGTGTCTCCGTTCCATGGCACACCGAACATGCCGTTGCAGCTCGACTCGATTACGATTTCGTACTTGCCAGCCTTGACAGCGCTACGAGGAATGATGTGTTCGACGCGTCGATCGCCTCCGTAACCCCCTGTGATGCCCTGAAGAGGGGTGCCTTCCTTGGTGAAGATCATGGCCTCACACCCGGGATCGAATTCGACTTTAAGCTGATAAGCAGAGAGACCCGCATGCTCTGCAGGTAAGACTTACACTGCACGCGTTCGTACTGCTCCCAGTAAGAGGGTATCGTAAGGGAGACTTTCCACCAGTGATTCGTCTGCGACGCGTAAGCAGTGTACACCATGTATTCCTTTCAGTCGGACATACCCCTAAACGCGCATTAGGACGGTACGATAGCTTCTCTGTACCAATTACACTCACAAGATGGTCCAAACGACTCCCCCTTCTTCGTTGGCTTGAACTTCTGCTTCAAGGCCTCCTCGAAGCTCGGCTTCGACAAGCCCGGCGCGCTCCAAACTTCCAGCTTGACATGTTCCTGATTATCAACTCTGTGTGCATACAGCACCGACGATAGGTTGACGTCTGAAAAGTGCCCGCCGTTGAACGTGCCCAGGCGGTCCTTGGTGAGATGCTTGATCCACTTCGCGCCTGCCCCTAAGTTAAGCTTCGGGTAGTCTTCCGACTGTCCGTGCGAGTGTCCGTGGTGGTGTCCGTGGTGATGTGCCATGACCGAGTCGTCGTAGTCGTCGTGGAGGAAATGGCAGTGGGTGTTGGGAACGGCGAGCACGCCGGTCGTCGTCGTCTCTGATCTCGTTAAGCGCTGTGGGGTAGCCGGCCCGTATGTCCGATGCAAGCACAATCATTCTGTGACAGAAGTGCCTACGATGAAGGCGTTAACTTTATAAGTACTGTATCTAGCCTAGTGGTGCGAGTACTATCAATATCGCACAGAAGTGTCGCGATTTGTCGCGTACACAGTTCAAACCAGAAACATCAATTGCTATCACTTGGATTAATATTGTCCGCCGTCCGAAGTCCACTTGAACGGTTCTACCAGTAGTTAATAGAGGGAGCCTAGGAGCATTTATTCCGAAAGGAGATGTTCGCTCAGGCTGTGTAGGATGTATCAATGTAAACAGCAAATACAAAGCAAGATCCGATGGGCGTGGGGTCATGTCATCTTAGACACCTACGCTACAGAACGCGCGAAGTAGCGAGTTAGAGCTTGCAGTTGATGCAGACAATTTCCCCACCAGCAGCCACAGCCGCTGGACTATCCTTCACTTCTATCACAATTCATGAACAGTAGCCTAAATCGTACATCGTCGTGCGGTCATAATCATCATGAGCGGTCAGGAAATCTCCGTCCATCCACCCTCGGAGCGCACCAGGCCCCCCAAAGGGATGGGGCAGGGCCATTCGAGCGCGCTTAGGCGAGGGTCCAAGTGACACCGTGGAGGCGGCCAACGTCGAGCGAGGCGAGCTGCTGGAATGCGGTGGGGGTCATGTCGATGCTGCCCGGGGCGCAACCTGCACAACGGTCCGTCACGGTAAGGGTGACGGACTTGCCGTTTGCAGTCGCAGTGAGCTGACGGTTGCAAATGGGGTTCGTGTTGGGGTTGGCAGTAGCACCACTGAAGGACACAGGTTAGATTGTGAAGGTGGGACAGGGGAATAGAGATGGACACACGGGAAAGTGTCGAACGTCGCGGCATCGATGGCGACGATGAAATCGCTGTCGGTGTTGAAGATACCGCAAGAACCGAGGCCAGCATCGTAGAAGGTAGCTGTAGAGGGCAAGACTTTAGTGTTATGCCTAAAATCCGAACACCGAGCAGCACGCACCATCACCAGTGCCAGTGAGGGCCTGGACGAGGGAGAAGCTCGTGGCGGAGGCGACGGCAAGGAGGACGGTGGAGAAGCGCATGTTGACTATGAAAGAGTACGAAAGGGAGGAAGGCACCGGGCCAGAAGGGAGAGCTGCGATAGAAGTGAAAGTGGGTGAGTTACAAACTGAAGAACAAGAGAAGCAAGAGGTGCCCCTTTTATACCGTGGTCGCGGGCGTTCAGCTCGCTCGGTGCCCGACCGCACACGAGCGGAGTCGCGTCTAACAGCGGATACACTGGCGGCCATCAAGGCGAATGATTGATGTTGCTTCAGGCCAGAATCAGACATCAACGGTAGCATCGCCGTTGATGTGAAAGCGAGAACACTGTGCGTGATGCCGCTGAAAACATCCAATATGCCGTCCTTCGCTGGGCCTTTATAATAGTCAGTGATCAACGGATAAAGGAGTTTGTTCAGGTATAAAAATATTCATCATGCACAAACTACAAGGATTTACATGCTGCCGCGGACGGGTAGTCCTCGTAGTTGTGGCGTTTGTACGGCGTTACAAGGCTGCGTAAGGCTTTGTTGTTAGTGACCGGTACCTAAACACGTACTTTCAAAGACCATCTGGGCATCGTCGAAAGCGCGTTCGAAGCCGCCATTTGCAATGAAACTGTTCGGACCAGCCAGCGCCTTGCAGTTGTTCCCAAGGCAAGCAGATGATGCGGCCGCGACCCGGGAACGGCAGCACACAGCCTCATAAGGGTTGGGCCGTCTGAGGTGGGTACGTGGCTTTTCCTGAGCGCGGTGCTTATACGCAGGACATACGTCTGTGAATGTGAGCTCCTTTTCATGTCCTCGGCCAATATAGAGTGCTTACCCGAGTGATCAGATCTCTTGGGCCCATAAGTGTCTCCTGGGCCTCAGCCGCACGACGTTTCTGCACCAGTCAGAGCGATGCGCAGTATGCGCCTCAAACAGCCACATCATAAAGATGGTGATGTTAGCGGCAGAATATTCTGGATGTACGCCAGTCTCAATGTTAAAACAGCATGACATTGCAACGCTGCCAGTATGCTACCAGATTTTCGGTTAAGCCTTCTACTAGAGCAGAAAACAACATGCGATAGAAGCGGTGAGTACTTACTGATGACAGTTTTGTCAACGTTCAAAGACAAGTACTTGACGGGACTGAACGCGAGATGTAAGCGCTAAGCGCTCATGCTTGCTCGCATGGAGCGCACGTGGGCAACTAAACGGCCTCACCGTGGCGGGACCGAAAGGGGTTCTGGTCGACGTTCGCATTAATGGCTTAGCGCTTAACAATATGCTTGTCGTTGTCCTTCGAGTTGTGTGATTCTCGCCACCTCCTCGTCCTTAGCATGTTCAGGCTCTAGTGCTTGAAAGTTACCATTTACTCCACCGGCACATCGACGCCACTCATTTAGACGGCATAGTCTGTGAAGGTGCGAGGTGCGAGGCTGCAGGACGCCTGACGTACTGCGACCAGCGTAGTCATCCCGGTGAGTGCTTATTGCAGAGCTTCGGATCACGAACAGCCATGCAGTTGTGTGGTTTCATGTAGCTTTGTCCTCGTACTTGGCATTCCGAAAGCTCCCGTCACCTTAAGATATAACATAACACACCAAATACGCGATCACACCTCCCGCTGCACTATCATCGCCCCGATGATATTTTGTATCGGCTACCCTCTTCTACGACGAGACACTTACCATTTAATCACATCTCAGAATCTCAGATGGACAAAGTCATCAATGTCAGTTCCCCAGAAAACTCTCCCGGGCAAGATGCCGCTCTGCGCGCCACCCGTGTGAGCAGAGCTCGCTCGCGCCAAAAGCGACCCTTTCCACAAGGAGCCGTTATCGAGTTAAGCGATTCCGACTCGGAGGAATTCCCGATGAACATATCCCAGTCGCAGCCGAGTCGATCTCTCAAGAAAGTCAAGGTACGAGCAGAGCCTGCTGCAGGTCCCTCTCACAGGCGCGGCGAGCCATCGGCTGCTGCGGTACCACCTCCTCTTGCCATATATCCTCAAGCTCGCCGGTCACCTCCGTGCGAGCAATTGCCTCCAATGCCTGTTCCTCAACAAGCGCCGCTTGAAGCACAGGATAACCAACATCCATTCAAGCTGTTTGTTGCACAGATCCTAGAAATCATACCTGACGTCTTGCCGGCACATGTATATTCGCTCGTCGAACAACACTATCCAAACTATCTGGACAAAGTCGTCGAGCCTGTCTTACACCAGCTCATTGAGAACCCTCAATATCCTAAAGTAGCTGCGAAAGGCAAGGAGAAGCGCAAGCACGACGACGAGAACGACCAGGCGACACGTTCCGTGAAGGCCAAAATCGACTATGGCAGTAAAGATCGCAAAGTGGTTGACAGCCCACACTACGCTAAACTCGCCTGGGTAGGTTTACGTCCCCGTACCGTACACATATATTGCTGAGCTATCGCCGTTGAAAAATAGGAGCGTTTGATGTCTGATTTTCCTAATATACCCACTGCCCACATTCGGGACACATGGACCCAGCACCGCATGTTCTATGCCCCAACATTCCTAGCGTTGAGGCAGCACCAGACGCTTCAGCCTCTCCCATATAAACCTATCTCGCGTCCACGCCCAAAGGGTAAGGGCAAGGCTGTAGACCACTTTGACGAGGAGTTCGAACGTGAGCTGGGGTGGGTGCAAGAGACCATCGAGGAAGAGGAGACGAAGAAGGCGGTGGAGCTCGCAGAGAAGCGCAGAATGCAAGAAGAGGGCGGGATCGAGTGTGGCTGCTGTTTCTGCGAATACCCATTCGTGCGTAACCTCCCCTCTCCCAACATGTGAGGGACATGCTCAAATTCCGCGTGTCGTGAATAGGAAAAGATGGTGCAGTGCCCCGAGGCGCACCTCTTCTGCATGTCGTGTATGAACACGTACACCGAGACGAAGCTTGGCGAGCACGACTTGCGTATCGTGTGTATGGACCAGTCCGGTTGCAAGCTCCCTTTCCCTGATAGTGAGCTCCGGCGGTTCCTCTCACCGAAGCTGCTCGAGCTCTATGAGCGTGTAAAGCAATGCAAGGAGATTGAGGCGGCGGGTTTGGAGAACCTCGAGGAGTGCCCGTTCTGCGATTACAAAGTCGTCATTGAGAACGAGAACGAGAGGTTGTTCAGGTGCGAGAATAAGACTTGTGGCGCGGTCACATGCAGACAGTGTAAGAAACCGGTGCGTGTGTTCGTGGCAGGCAAGCAAGGCACAAAGTATTTACGGGGATGTACAGGACCATCTCCCGAAGAGTTGTCAAGGTAAGGTGTAATTGCAGGACAGCATGTGATACTGATCTACGAACACTGAAACAGAGGTCGCCAACGACAAGAAGCTCGACGTCCGTCATGCGATCGAGGAAGCAATGAGTGAGTCTCGTCTCAATATTCCTCCTTACGTTCACCGAACATCCTTCAGCTGCTGCACTCATGCGCAACTGCCCCAAGTGCCAAAAAGGTACGTCCCAAGTAGGGGCCTACATGCTGGCAGAGAACTGAGACTCGTCCTCGCCCAGCATTTGTCAAAGAAATGGGGGTACGTTGCTTATCAATGTCTGATCTTAGACTTAGCACCGTCCCCAGTAGTGCCCACGAATCGTCGCTGACGCATCCCTCGTTTGCAGTGCAACAAAATGACGTGTCCAAACTGTGGGGCCCTTTCATGCTATGTATGCCGCCAGCTCATCCATGGGTACGAGCACTTTGGAAACGTCAGTCCGCACCCCCGCCCTTCTGCCAAGGCACGGGCTGACCCTGCGTGTATCCTTTGATCGCAATTACTCCTAGCCTCCACCTTATACCACTGCCAAGGCCGATCCGACGAAGTGCCCGCTGTGGGATTCATCGGTAGAGGGACGTCATAGCGATGAGGTACGTTGGGCATCATTCTGTCGCCCATGTTCCCTGGGTTCTAAAGAACAGCCGCTTAGGTCACTGCTGCGGCCAAGGCGGCCATCGAAGAGTACAAGCGTACCCATCCCGAGCTCGATGAGAAGGACCTCAAGGTGGACTTACCTGCGCCACCGCCTGCCGCTGCAAGCGTGTCCCGCGCAGGCGTACGCGCTCATGCCCACGCGCATCTGCCCATGCCGCAGGTCTACTGGAACGACGCCTTGCAGCGGTTTGGCGCGGGAAGGCATGTTCAGATGGCGCTCTTCGAGCCTGCACTCCCCGCGCTCCCTCGACTCCCCAACCAGGCCCGCCATGCGGTTGACCGCGAGCGCGAACAGCGGGCAGACCTCGTGCCGGCGCGGCAGCGCCACAATTTAGACCGACATGAGGCACGAGCGGCGCGACGCCGTGCCGCCGCCGCAATACATGCAATGCACCGGGCTCCGGCACCTATCCCCATGCCTCTCCCTGCGGCAGCGCCAGCCCTTCCTCCTGCTCCCGCAGCGGTGCATAACGTGCACGTTCACATCCACCACAATCTGCCCCCACATAGGCCGGCTGCTCACCCAGCGCCAGCACCACACCCGCATGTTTGGTTTCAAGCTGCACCTATGCATGTCTTGCTACAAGCCCAACCCCCCATCCTCCCACCAGCTCTCGCCCCGGGTCCAGCTATACTCCCTGCTATCCCTATGGATCCAGCCCCACTGGCACTGGGACGTGCAGATGCTCACGTCGCACCACCGGACCTGCCAATAAGAGCACAGAGAAGGTCAAAGAGGGCCGAAGGAAGGCAGTAGTTCCGGTCCCGAACATGTCGCTAACCCGAGGGCGACATCGTGACAACAACAACCGACCGTCGAAGGACTTGGGCCGTGGAAAGCGGGGATCCGCTGCGCCTCCGGTCCTCGTATCACGTTGATCGCATCGCGACGCAGCGCAACGCGTCAACGAACGACATGAGCGACTCCGGTGCGCTGCTTATCGTCATAGTCATTTTTATATCATAGAGAACAAGCCACTTAATTACTGCACGCACAGGTGTGATGCAGTGCAGGTGCGGGTGATGACGCGTACATGCGCCTGATGCAGCGAACCCAGCGAGCGTGCAAGAGAATCATGCTGCTGGATCCTGCATCTCGGGCTTGCTTCAAATGACTGTAAGTGGTAGGTTGGGAGGGCCGCCGCGGTGCTGGCCAAGCCCGCCCCGAGCCACCCCAAGCCTTGCCAAGGCCTTCTGGTGACGGAGCCCGGGGCAACGGACGCAACGATCTTCGATCTGCCGTTTCGTATGGTCTCAAGGGCTCACGCGATTTGAAGCCTTGGAGGTTGCTTTTTTCCCTACGCCTCCTCGTGTCGTAGTCCGTTTGTGTTTCGCGGGTTGCAAGGGCCCGGAGTGGCTGGACTTGGCATTGCGACCTGCCTATACATCTCCGTTGGAAGCGCTGCTGCATACAATACAGGGCGTTGGGAGCATGTCATGATATCTACTGCGATCGAGGGGAGTGTCGGCGCAATCCCATTGAGGCTTGACCGAAATGGAGCGAACACCAGCCGTGGCGGAGGTGCACAGCCACCATCTGGACGGGTCTCAGACCGCGTCTGCCCGCGATCTCGCTGTCTTCCGCCCTCATCTCCGTTCGCCCCACTCCGGTCGAAGAGCTCGGGGAGTCGAGTACAATCCAGTCAGCAGTGCGCCGACAGCCCGACGACAACAAGCATTGTGCGCATCGTGCGACAGGTGCGAGTCGAAACCCCGAACTAGAAGATGTGATGGTGCGTCTCGTCTCAGTCCAGGATGCACAAAATCACGCATGGAGCCCCCGCAGCTCGCGGACGCGGCGAGGCGAGGTATCATAGCCGCGCTTGCCGCCAGGAAGCAACGGTGGCTCCACTGAGAATGTGAGAATCAGTGTCCGCGCACGACGCTCAGCTTGGCCCACGCCCGCGATTGGACGGGCGAGGCTTGGCGGGGACGCATCGCCTCGAGCGAATCGACAATCGAACCTTTGTCCGCGATGGGCACCCGAGCTTGGGCTGGTGCTCGCGACGCTAGTCGCACAGGCTGGGCACCCGGCAAACAGGTCCAGCCTGTATTTTTATATATGACCGAAGCAAGGCTCGCCACCTGCTCGTCCGAGCACGCTGCGCGTCTCCGTCCACTGCCTGGTGCGCGCACATTTCTACCCTTTTCTTTGCATTCCTTGCCCTTCTAGTCTTGTCTTGTCCCGGCCTCGGCATCTTGAGCATCCTTCCACTCCTTCGCCCCGCCGTATATCTCCAGCTCCCATTCGCCTCTGCGTCTTCGTTTGCTCCTGCCTCCGCTGCCCGTCATGGACTATTATACATCAAACACTTACCAGTCTCACAACGTGGATCTCCCAGAGAGAGCACCTGGGTATGTCCAACAGCCGACTGCGCCCCCAACCGAGGTGAAAGTCAGCCACCTCGCCCGTCGTATACACGGATGGAGTTGGCAAGCCGTACGTCCCACTTTCTTTGTTACCAAGCGCTTGTGGCTGATCTATCCGTAGTTCCCAATAGGGATGGGCACCGGCGCGGTCTACGTGACACTGTCGGGACTGAAAGAGCACTCGACTACGTTGACGAACGTTGAGACGTTCTTCTACTTCCTCAACATGGCACTGTTCCTGCTGAACGTCACCACTCTCGCCATCCAACTGTTTGGTCGGTTTAACCAAACTACGAGAGCTCGTGCTTGATACTCACATACGTTTATTTAGTGTACCCGTCCCAGGCCCTGCGTCTGATCAAGGATCCTGTCAAGGGCATCTTTGTTCCGTTGGTCGTGCTGTCCTTTGCTACGATCCTCATCGGTACGATAAAATACGCAGTGCCCACTGGTCACGTCCACCCTGGGTTCATCTACGTGCTCTTCTGGTGAGTCTCCGTGGGCTTTGTGGTCGCGGTGGGATGTGTCAGCTCATCGTTCGATAGGGTCTATGTGGCGTTGTCGGTCGTGGTCTGTTTCCCTATGCTTATGGTGTGGTTCAACCGACCGCACGATCTGACGACGTTCACCCCGGCTTGGGCGTTCCTGGTGAGTGAATGGGATGGCAGCGTCCTGGAATGAGACCACTAAGCGTCGCATGGAACGGCCACAGATATTCCCGATGGTAAGCAACCACACGACCCGACGACCATCGGAGGACCAGCTGACCGTCTGCCCCCGCAGATGCTTGTGGGCGTCGTCGCGTTCAATGTGCTAGACGTTATACCGCCGAGCGAAGAGCGGGCCATCGGAGTGCTCCTCACAGGATACGTCTTCCAAGGTGGGTTTGCGATCGTTCGTGGTTCTCGGAGCCTGCGCACTGCTTACGCGCACATACTGCACAGGGCTCGGCTTCTTCATGACGTTCTTCTACATCTGCATATACATCATCCGGTGAGTGACCCTCCGGAGTGGGCGCCTACGCGGTTGTAGTTGACGTCTATAACCATATAGGATAATGACCGTAAGCGCACGCGCTCCTTTGGCGCCCGTTCCCCTCTGATGTCCGCGCCAGACGGGGTTCCTGGATGGCCACCAAGCGAACGGCGCATTCGTCGCATGTGGGCCCCCGGGATTCACGGCTCTCGCCCTCATGAAGCTGGGGCAGAACGCCGCTGAGATGTATGTCTTCTACAGCTTCTGCTGCACGCAATCTCTGACGATCTCCGCTCGATCGGGAATTCGCTCGCGCTTCATGACGCTGGTCCTCCTCTGCCAGTCTGCCGCTCCATGGGCTGGTCAGCGAACAGGCCGGGCAGATATGGTACGCGACCTCTGTCATGGGCGGGCTCATGCTCTTTGGGCTCGCCGTGTTCCTGTTCGCGTTCGGCATCCTGCCATACTGGTTCAAGGTGCACAAGCACCTCGGCGAGATTCTCGGATGTGAGTAGCCCCGGACGTCAGGGTCTCGTTGGACAAATTCGAGCGCTGACGACGTCGTCCCTGTCAGGCTGGGCGCTGACTTTCCCGAACGGTGCGCGGCCCCGCAGGCTTGTGATTGCTGATCCCTCGCAGTACTGACGCGCGCCGCGCGCCCTCCTCAGTGGGCTGGATCTCGACCATCCGCGTGCTCGGCGACATCTTCAACCTCAAGGGCTTTTTTGTCTGGCACCTCATCATGGCGTGCATCATCACCGTGGTCTGGTTCGTGCTCTTCGTGCTCACCGTCCTCGCCTTCTGCAAGGGCAAGATCTTCCTCGCCAAGAGCGAGGAGGTGATCAAGGACTCGGTGGAGCACAAGCTGCCGCTCTCCCCGAGCTGGTCGCACACCTCCTTCAACAAGGAGGCGCACAACCACGTGTAATCTCCGATTCCGCAGGCTCACACTCGCGCCCACGTGTACCGCCTCTCTTCGCAAGAGGAGGGAGCATGGCACCCGCGCCTGCGCACGCAGTGTTTGCTTTTCGCCAGATTGATGCTGCGCCAGGGGATGTCGCTCTCTTCAGAATGCTCGCCCCTCTGCGACATTCCCGCGAAATGGACCATGGACACTTTGACCTTCACCCGATCTTGACTTTTACACGTACACGGACGATACGGACGATCCCGCGTAGATAGAACCCGAGTTCTCCTGCAGACGGCAGAAACCTAGATTTCTACAGCACACACTTTAGACCGCGTACTACTATTTCGTACCTACGCACACTGCATACAATGTCCCCGTGTTAACTCCACACATTTCCCATCTCACTCCCGCCCCCTCGGGCCGCCTCTTCCCACCATACGTCCACCTCTCCCTCCCCCTTGCCGATGGACACTTCTTGCCTTACATACGTTACACCATCTTACAGCGTTGCGCAGGTCCCGCCGCGCAACAAGAGAATGCCGGAATTCCACCAGCCCGTCTGCTTCGATTGCACTTCAAAGCGTCGCCCCCGCTCCCCCGATGAAGCCGGCATAATGCGGGGCCTGGGCGACGGGCTCTGCGGCACGGACCGGTACGCGTGGTCTTCCGAGGCGGCCTCCCGCGTGAGGGCAAGGGTCGCTGTGTGAACCTCCCGGGCCTTGGCGCGCGGGTGCGGTGATGGCAAAGTTTTTTGTGCGCAATGTGTTGCCATGTCTTGGACGCGAATGTGTGGAGGCGTGCGCTGCGCAGGTCATGACGGGTGGTCAGGCCTCCGCGTCGATGGGCGTTTGAAATGCGCTTTCGTATACCTGCAGGTGTACCTCTCACGAACCCATAGCCCGTCGAGAATAGGGTGTCTGCTTGATTTCGACTGGGCCTTGCACGAGGGCATGCCCGATGCTCGTAGATGAAAGGAACACGCGAGCGGGTTGTACCACTGGACAGGATGGGAGATGCCCAGTGCGGGTTGACGTCCCATCTGGCGAGTGATGGCAAAGGGGGGCGTATGGGCGAAGAAATGAACGGGGCGCCCACATCGTGACTTGCCGGCAATCCTGGACGGCTAGCGTATGATTTGTATTCGACCTCGTGCGGCGCAGGTGGAGAGGATGGGCAGTGGCGCGGCCAGAGGAAGAAATTTTTGTGTTTCTGCTGCGCGGGGGAATCCTCCGTGGGGGCCGGGGAGAGGGGAGGGGGAGGTGGTGGTCGTCCGCGAAGCGTGGAGGAGCAGTCAGAGGGAGTGCTCCTCGCAGTAGAGGACGAGCACAGCTTTGGATCGCAAATCTGGAGGGCCCGATGTTGAATTTGAAGCAGGCGCCCGTCAATCTGGCCTGTTTTGGATTTGTGCAATCCTCCCCGTGCCCGCGCCTCTGTCTAAATCTTGCGCCCGCCCCCCTTGCCTCCCGCACTCGCGACATCGCCGGAATCCACAGCACTCGTCCGAGAATCTCCGCGCGTCATCGCCATGTGTCGCACTCTGGTCGCTTGCTCGACGTCCCCGCGTAAAGTCATGTGTCGAACAGTTAGGATGCCGCACCGAATTCGTCATACACCCATGACAGCAACGCTAGCGGGAGAAGGCTGCGTGCGTCCCCACACGGACCGCGCAGCTCTAGTCGCCCGGAATTGAACCTTGTCCGAGCCCCGGCAAGCCCCCCTGTGCCAAACGCCGTCGTCGACAGCACCTCCGACCGTCATCGCACAATCTGACGGTCCACGACCGTGAACGGTCGCGCGGAAGGCGAGATGCAAACGGCAAGGCTGGCAACGAACACGTCCAGACTCGCTTGCGACGCAGCGAAGGAGGTGTGTGCGCTGCAAACGGCGCATCATGCAAACTTTTCATCGCCTCCGCCAGCCTCGCCGGCGGCTGCAACAATGTCCCGGCGCCAGCCTGCTGTACGCCATCGGACGAGCGGGGGTGAGTGTGCCATCGCGGATCCGATTCGTAAGCCTTCGCGTCCACCCAGAGCTCACGCCGCTCAACAAGTCCATCTTCATCAGGATGGTACATGCATATCCGCGTCCCATGAACGTTGGATCACTGCCTTTTTTCGGCCGTCTGCTGCCGGCATCGTCCAAGCGCCCGTCCATGGCGTGTCTTCTCATCTGACGCTCCTGGGCTTCGGACATGCTATGCTCCTTAGGCGGACTTCGAGCTCTCGTCCGGACACTCTCTGCTCTTCCGGCCGACAATTACTGATCGCCCCTTGCTGTGTTTGTCCTCCCGGCGTCATCGCCGGCTGCACACACTGACACCTATCCTCCCATCGCTCTCTCCGTCCAGGCGATCTCCGACTCTCCGTACCGCTCCTGTGGGGGTGTGAGTGCGCAAGGTGTACCAATCGATGCTATCTCCCGGAGGCGTGCATGCCTTCCCCAGGCGCTCGCATGGGTTCAAAATGTCGCTACCCGCTTGCCGTTCACGACACCCTGCACACCTCCCCTCGGCCTCTTCATTCCATATAATCCCCTCTTCCCCCTTCACTCTCGTGGCAGTCGTGCCTGTCCAGCTCCCCCCTCTCCGTCGTTCACCTCGCTCCCCATGTCCTACAACGTCACCCCTCCCCCCACCGCCGCCGGGCCCTCGGGCTCCAAGGCATTCCACACCATCCTCGCCGGCCGCAAATGCTACCGCGTGTCGAAGGAGAAGAACGAGGTTGTGTGGCCGCCGCAGCTGGAGGCGGCCCTGATGGAAGGTCCGGGCGCGCCGCCGGCGAATTTACTCGCTCTCCGCGTCGGCTCCTCTGACGGCGGTTCGTTCACCAGGACTCGAAAAATATACCCCGGCCGAGAGCAAGTCCCCGCGCGGCCTGAGCCGCTTTCCGAACCGCAACAAGTTCATCGCGCAGTACATCCTCAACAAGACGGGCCAGATCCGGACGGCGAAGCAGGTGGGCAGCCGCATCCAGCAGCTGCGAGACACGAGCGCGGGCAAGAACAGTAAGTCCCCCCTTCGAACCGTCCACGGCCCCTGCCCCCCCCCCTTCCCGCTCGTCCCCCCTGGTCGATGCGCCGCCGTCGGCCGTTGCGTGGAGACCGAAGTGCAGTTTTGCTGACGTTGGCCGCCGCCGCCGCCCTGCTCTAGTCATGAAGGCGATCTCGGACCGCCACTACGAGATGATGCACCCGACGCGTCGCAACAGCCCGAGCGACCAGCAAGACGCGCAGGGGCTCGGCGTCCCCGCCCTCACCTTTTCCGCGGGCGGCGGCGGTCACCCGGGGGCGGCGGCGGCCCCCCCGTCCAATCCTCCCGTCATCCAAGTCTACATCAGCGTCCCGCCCGCGCTCCCGAGCCCACCCAGCACCGCGACGACGTGGCAGGCCGCCCGCTGCCAGCCGGGCGCGCCTGCGTCCCGACACACCCAGGTGCACACGTTCGCGAACACGGTGCAGTTCGTCGAGCCGCGGCTGCTGCGCACGATCGACCCGACGGTGACGTTCGCGTCGTGCTCGCCGCTCCCGCTCTTCTCGCGCTGCAACGTCTACAGCGGGGACCGGATCGTGCACGTCGGCCAGCCGGCGATGATGTCCGTGCGCGCGTCGGACGACGGGTCGTCCGTCTACTTCCACTCGACGGACCTCGTGCCGGGATACTGGCCCACGCTGTGCGGCTGCGACGGTGCGTTCTCGTCCTCGTTCCCGTTCGATCACGGCCGCTGATGATGACGCGGCAGACCTCTCGCCGTTCACGGTCGAGCAGGAGATCACGAAGGAGTCGATCGAGTCTGTGCAGAAGGCGACGACGGTGATGCGCATCCACTACCAGTTCATCCAGTCCGTCTCGGGCCAGTCCCGCCCGCTCTCGCCCTTTTCGCTGACCGCTGAGGTGCGTGTGCGCTGCCGTCCTGCGTTTGCGTTTTCTGGGAGGACACACGATGCTGACCGCCGCCCCGTGTGTGTGTGTGTGTGTGTTTGCGGCAGTTCGAGTACGGGGACTCGGACAGCGAGATCTTCTTCCTGCCCGGGCAGCAGTCGTCGCTGAGCACGGGGTCCGAGAGCCCGCTCCCGAGCGACCGGAGCAGCTCGCCGTCGCACAGCATCCCCGCCGGGTTCAGCAGCCAGCCCATAAGCCCCGTGAACTGGGTGCCGCACGCGCAGGAACCGTGGGCCGCGTTCGACGCGGCCGTGCCGTCGGGCTTCTATGGCGTGCAACCACCACCACAGCAGCAGCAGCAGCAGCCACAGCAGCAACTACAGCAGCAACTACAGCAGCACCAGCAGCAGCAACAACAACAACAACAACAAGCCGCGTACCCGCCCGTCCACCAGCACCACCAGCACCACCATGTGCAGCAGCACCCGTCCCCGCCGGGGCAGTTTCTGGTCCCGCGGCCGTACTGAGGCGCGTTCGCGCCCGGGGCGGTACGCGCGTGACAGAAGCGCATGTGCTCTCCTCCTCTTCCTCCTCCTCTTCCCCCTCTCCCCCCCCCCCCCACGCGCACGCGCGCGCTCTCGGCATCCATCGCACACATACATACACACCCGATACCATATTTATGTTCGCTTGTTCTCTCTTTCTCTCTCTCTCTCTTTTTTTCTTTCTCTCTCGCTGTCCCCGTCCCCTTCCGACTCACGAACCATCGACCATCGACCACCTCATCGTCTCCCGCCCGTCGCGCATCTCCATCCGGCCCATCTCTCCGCATCGCTCTCCCGCTCTCCCATTCTCCCATTCTCTCGCTCCCCTGTACGAATAGCCTTAGACCGGACACTCGGGCCCCGCGCTCGCTCCGCACGCAGCATGTACACTAGACCACACCGTGCCGGGGGGGGGGGGAGGGCGCACCCCCGGCAGCATCGCATCCAACACGTATACGCATCTACACACACACACACGTACACGTTGACGCACGTGCATACCCTAGGCGGCGGGGCGGAGCTTCCCGCTCGGAAGGTTTTTTTAAAGTGTTTTGAGTTTTTTTTTTATATGTGTGGAGTGCTTGCCCACCGTTTTTTTGGCTGCGGGGCGCAGCGCGTGCTGTACGAGCGCGCTAGCGAAGGAGGGACAGATCTGGGTACGCGCGCGTCGTTCAACGCGGGGCGCGTCTGGCAAGGTACCGTAAGCGTCCGGGTATCATATGTATCATACATCATGATTCATCATCACATATCATATCATATCATATCACATATCATATACGGCATACATTAGCACGAGCACGTGCGGTTCGCGACGTCGAAGCACTTTGGGAGCCTTTTGCGGACGGACGGGGGCGGCAACCCTCCGAGCGTCCGAGCGTCCGACCCAAGCTCTTGCGATTGGGTGCAGGCCGGGTCCGACACGACGCACGCTCCGTGCTTTTCGTGCCCTGCGTCCCCGGCGCTCGACGCTCAGAGCCGTGGCTGGCGGGTGGCGGGCGAGGGGATGGCTGAGGAGGACTGAGGTTGTTGATCGCGGAGGGGGTTCTGCGGCGGTGCGCGGACTCGATCGTGGGATCATCGTCGTCGGACGTCGATGGTGTGATAGACTGCCCTTGGTCGGTTCGCGAGACCGCACCCGGGTGTTCTCTGTCTTGTGTTTTGCGTCCTGTGTTCTGCGTCCTGCGTTCTGTGTTCTGTGGTCTGCGTTCTGTGGTCTGCGTTCTGTGGTCTCTGTTCCGCGTTCTGTACGCATGTGGTCCTGGGCCTGATCCTGGGCCTGGTCCGAGCTGGCGTTCACGCTGGGCGGCACCGCGGCGGTGCTTCCACCCGTGTGCGGCGACCCGACATGGGACCGGGCTTCAGCTTCAGCTTCAGAGCTCGAGGAGCTCGGGACAGCGGCGGCCCACGGACGGAACTGTATTCGATTTTGAAGACGTCGATCAGCGCGGGCAGAAGCACTCCGGCGATTTGAACCCCCACTCCGCCCACGCGCACGCCCTCCCTCGAGTGCTCCCTCGCTGATTGATGAGCTGGGTGTGTCATGCGATGCTACTAGGCTCCGTGCACTGCACACGAGGGCCAGCTCTCTCCGGCCGGACGTGCACCGTGTCAGGATCGGCAAAGCGAGGCTCGGTCGCCCGCGGGGCCGCTGTCAGATCTCCCATCTCCACCCACGGCCCATGTGCGCCTGTAGGTCCTGTCCCCCCCCGCGCGGTGGCTGCGTACTACACCTCGAGAGCGAGAGGCGAGAGGCGAGAGCCTATGGCCACGAGCGGTTCGTGCGCCCATTCCCCCCGACCGTTCGGAATCGGAGTGTGCAGAAGCGTCGTCGGCGCACCCTCCCGCCGTCCTCGCTCACTCAGACGCATGCCCCACGTTGCGTCTCCCCCCCCGCGCCCGCCGCGTGATGGCCCTACAGGGGCTCTCCTCCCTCGTTGGGCTGGGGGCCACCGGCGTTGCGGCCAGCGCGGCCGTCCAAACTCCCCACACCTGGGGGGCTGCAGTGGCCAACCCCTGTCGGCGCAGAGGGTGGTCTGCGGGCGTCCCGGTGTGTAGTCGGACTGTCCGTCCATGACAGTGACCCGGGACGTGTGCAGCATGCGACGGAGGGGTCCTGCAGTATTCTGGGCGGTGGTATGTCGCACAAGAGCGGCGGAGATGCGAGTGGTTCTGATAAATTTGGACGGGCCTCCGCCGAGTCGGACGTAGCCTCTCAGACTGCTCGTCATCCCGATGCTGAGCTGTAAGAGAGCCAATGTATTATTGCCCGCATAGACACTTCAGGTGTGCGCAGGCGCACGTGGGCGACATCACGGATGTGACTGTGCCTGTCACGCGCGTCTCCCACGTGATCGCGTCGTCATTTTCGGCCAACGCGGCTCCCGATCTCGATCAGCCGAGTCGAGTGAGGGCGGGGCCGGGACGAGCGTCTTCGACAGCCTCTCCTCGTCGTCTACCACATCCTTCTCGTCGTCTACCACATCCTCCTCGTCGTCGGCTGCCCCCGCTCGCCGTCCCACTCAGTCTCACACCCGTCCGTCTCGTCATCGCACACCCACCCCGCTTCATGCTCCCATAAGCACACCGCCTCCTCCGCAATCAGGTCCCCGTTCCGCTTCTCTCGCACCGCTGTATCGCCTACGCTCCTCCACAACTCCCGAGCGCCAGCCAGCGTTCATTAAACAATCGACGACAGCGCAGTGCCTAATTCCGTCCACACATGTCCTCCCAACCCCAGCAAACCGAGCCTCCCGTCCAACCTTGGCACCGCACCCCGCCCCCGTTTCCGACCACGCAATACGTCCCCAACAGGGCACTCGACGACATTGATGGCATCGCCTACGCCCTCCACCTCTTCCTGGGCTCGCACATGATCGAGTCCGAGCAATACTGCCGCAAGTACGACCCGAAGATGTGAGTGCCCAGCCCCGCTCGACCGCGGATGCCCGCTACATCACATGCAGGGAACGGCTCTACTTCGCCACTGGCTTCGGCCTTATCCAGTGTGTGAAGGGGCTGATGTCCTTCGAAGACGAGGTGCGCAGACCCAGCCGCAGCCGCCGCCCCTTCCTGCCTTCCTGCCTTCCATTCGTACCCACCGTTCTCCCTGACCCCCACAGGACCTGGTCGATGCCATCGCTCACGTCCGACACGGCAACGCCATCGCCAGCCAGCACAGGAAGCGGGCGGCTTCGCTGCCAACCCGCCTGGCTGGCCTCGTCGTGGGCTCCCTCAATACCTCCGGCGTCGGCTTCATCAAGAGCATGACACCAGTAGAGCGGCACGCCGAGCTCGTCTATGCCGAAAGCTTGTTCGAGAAGGTGTGTGTCCCCCCCTCCACCATATGCTGCCATCACGTTTGGCCCGCTTCCTCTGTCATTCCTCCCCGCCGCCGCGTACCGCTTGTGGGAGCGTGATATGCTCGCCGAACACCGCTGTCAGTAAATGACCGGCCCCCCCCTGTGAACAACTTGGTCACCGACCGAGCGCGGTGCGGTCTGGCAGAACAGTTCTGTACCGTCCGGTGTGGTACACAACTGTTGTTCTGCATCATGTTGCGGCGCGCGACACACGAAGGGACCCTCGAAGATGGCGCTCGCTCGCTCGCTCGCTCGCCTGCGCGTCGCGATAGATCTCGCGTCCCGAGCCGCGGCCAACTCCGTCGCCCTCCTGCGCGTTTCAACAGGACTGCAGTCCCCCCCCGCCCGCGCGCGCCACTCGCGCGGTCGTGGTGGGGCGGGACCCGTCAAGGTCAAAGTCGTCGTCGTCGTCGTCGTTGTCGTCGTTCGGCATCTTGAGAGTGCGCAAGAACACACACACGCCCCGCGTCAGCCCGCGGGTTCGCGCGTTGACGTGTGCCCCGCGCTGGGCCTGCCAGGCGGCGCGGCGAAGACGACACAGCATGGGCCTCGCCAGCCGGGCGCATCCTTGAACGCCATCGCCGATGTGTCGAAGGGGGGTTAGGGGGGGTAGGGGGGGCAGAGGCAGGGACATGTGCGCGATCGCCTTCCGACGCGCGTCCCAGTCCGATGCGTGACGGATTCTATCGAGATACGTCGCTTCGCGCTTCGCGCCGCGCACCGACGACGGGTGATCCTCCTCCTCCGCGCGGAGGAGGAGTCGTCGTCGCGCTGTGTCGGCGCTCACGTTCCGTCCCCCCCCATCTCCGACCGCGAACGGGAGAAGGCGCAGCGCTGTCAGTCCGTCCGTCAGTCCGTGCGTGCGTGCGTGCTCGCTTCACGGGATCGGTCGCGCCCTGCTGTAGTTGACGGGCCACCGTGATCGGGCAGCATCGGGGGGTAGGGGGTAGGGGGGGGGGTCCGTAAGCCAAGCCCTGCAGAGTCCAGAGCCCCAGGGCGTCGCCGCGTTCTGCAGGTGGGAAGACGTCTCGCGCGCGCCCGGGTGCTTGGGTGCTTGGGTGCTTGGGTGCTACACACGCGCGCACGGATCCGTCATCTGTCAGTCAGACGCATGGCAGATGAGCACCATCAGGAGCGGCGGATCGCCCTTCTCGCGTCGCGTTGGGGGGCGTTCGCGGCGTGGACTGCGTGGGCTGCTGCCGCGGCTCAGATCGTCGCGCCCTGCAGTGGTGTTTCTGTCCCGCGCTCGCGGCGCCTTTTTGTCTTTGTTTTTCGTCTTCTTCTTCTTTCTGGGCGATGCCTCCCGCGCTCGGGACACCATCGCATGATGCGTGGATCGATCAGCAACAGAGCCTGATGACGAGCGACGAGGACGGAAGGCCCGTCCGCGCGCCTCCGCAGCGTCCCCCGTCTCCACCACACCCTCTTCTCCAGACCCGCGCCCGCCGCTGACCGGCCGCTCCGTTTCAGGCCCTGCTCGGGATCGTGTACTCTGGGGACTGGCTCGCGTTCATCAAGGAAGCGTGAGCGTTCCATTCTCCCCGAAGGCGACAACTGTCCGCTTACCCGCTTACCCGCCCTGCCCCCGCCCCCGCCTCCGCCCCCCCCCCCCCCGACCCCCGACCCAGCCTGAACATGCGCACCACGATCAACATCTACCGGCAGCTCGGCAAGTACCTCGACGCGGTCGACGCGGAGGCGCAGGCGCGCGGGCTGGGCCCCGAAGACCGCGCCGTCGACGCGCACTTCCGGTCCGGCGTGTATCTGGGCGTCGGGGTCTCCAACCTCGTCCTCTCGCTGATGCCGCCCAGGCTGCTCGCCGTCGTCGAGCTGTTCGGGTACCAGGGCGACAGGCGGCTCGGCCTCGCCTCTCTCCAGAGGGCCGGGGGCTGGTCGGCCGCGTCAGACGTGCCCGCCGTCGGCGCAGGTGCGTCTCCTCTCACCCTTCTTCGTTTGCCTCTCCGCCTCGGCGCGCGCGTTCCCGCAGAGGCGGAGGTCGCTCGTCGCCGCCCCGTTCCGTGTCGCTGACTGTGTGACTGTGGCGTGTGCGTGTGTGTGTGCGCGCGCGCGCGGCTCAGAGCAAGAAGGCTTGCGGCGCACGATATGCGACATGGCGCTCCTCATGTTCCACCTCGTCCTCTCGAGCTTCACGTTCGACGGCGTCGACATCCGCATGGCCCAGAAGATCCTCGACTATCATGCCCAGCGCTATCCCAACGGTACGTCCCGTCGCAACCGCTAGTTCTCGACATACGCTTTTTCGTTCCCCCTCCCCCCTCCCCCCCCCATACCCGCGCGCTCCCCCCGCGCGCGCTTATGGCCGCGCCCGTCGTGTTGCCACGCGCTTCTTTCCCGTTCCACCTGCCACTTGTCACCCTGCCCCCTATCGTCCATCTCTCGCGAAGTGCACCGCGGAAGCTGACGTCGGAGCCCCTCCTCACCCCCCCTTCGCCCCTTCGCGTGCGCTCCTCCACAACAGGCGTGTTCTTCCTGTTCGGCCAGGGCCGGCTGCACCTGTGCCGCGCACAGCCGGCAGCCGCGCTCGAGTGCTACCGGCAGGCGCTCCGCGCGCAGGACCAGCTCCGGAACCTGCACCACGTCTCGTTCTGGGAGATGGCCGTCGCGCACCTCGCGCTGTGGGAGGTCGACGAGTCCCTCGCGTGCTGGCGCACGCTCGCGGCCGAGGCTACCGTGCGTCGTCCCCCCTCCCCCCCCCTTTTGCCTCTTTTTCGCGAATTGTTTTGCGCTCACCACTTACCATTCACTCGCTCACTCACTCGCTCACTCACTCGCTCACTGCGGGACGATCGCTGCGTTTGCCCCTCCCGCCCCCTGCTTCCCCCTCCTGCTCGACAGTGGTCCAAGTCCGTATACGCATACGGCGCCGCAGCCTGCCTCCTCGAGCGCGAGGACGCGACCGCGGCGGAGGCAAAGGAGGCGGCGGCGCTGATGGCGCAGGTGCCCGCGCTGCGGCAGCGCATCGCGGGGAAGAGCATCCCGCTCGAGAAGTTCGTCGCGCGCAAGGCGCGCAAGTTCGCGCAGCAGCGCGCGCGCCTCGCGCTCCCCGCGCTCGAGCTCGCGTACGTCCTCGGCGCGCTCGCGCACGCGCCCCGCGCCGCCGTCCTCGGGCGCATGCTCCCCCGCGTCGCCGCGTGCCTCGAGGCGCTCGACGCGCACGCGCGCGACCCCGCGGCGTATGGCCGGCGCGGCGACGGCGAGGGCGACAGCGACGGTGAGGGCGGGGGCGGGGGAGACGGTGAGAGCGGGGGCGAGGGTGAGTACTGGGACGACCGGGCGCTCGCGCTCTTCCTGAAGGGCGTCTGTCTGCGGTACGTCGCGCACCCGGACCCGGACGCGGTGCTGGACGCGGCAGAGGCGGCGTCGGTGGAGGAGGGCCGCGCGGCCGCCGAGGCGGGCGCGCGGGCGGCGTTCGAGGCCGTCTTCGAGCTCGGCCCCAGGGTGGTGTACGACCACTATTTGGTGTACTGTGCACGTAAGTGGGCGTGAAGGGGGAGGAGTGTGTGAGGCACGCTGACAGCGGGCCCCGCCCCGCACCCCCCCCTCCCCCCTCCAGATTACGAGCTCGCGCGGCTGCTGGCGTGCCAGGGAGATAAGGCGAGCGCGCGGGTCCAGCTGGAGCTCGTGCTGTCTGGTGAGCGTTCCTCGTGCCTCGCCGCGCGCGCGCGCGCGCCTGTGCTTCGCTCACCCCGGAGGACGTCGCAGGCAAGCCCCTGGAGGTGAACGCTTCGATGCGGAAGGTGCGTGCTCGGACTGGACCCCGGGGCTCGTGCTCGTGCTCGTACTGATGCTCGTGCTGACCTTATCCGTCCTCGTGTCCGACCGAGCAGGGAAAGTACAGTCTGGAGGTACGTGGCGCTGCCCTGGACTGGTCGGATTCGTCGGTGGGGGGACCGCACGCTCACAGCCGCCTTGCGCGTTGCGCCCGTCCAGAACGCGGTCCGCATCCGCGCGAACGCCGCCTTGGAGGCTCTCGAGCACACTTCGCGGCTGTAGAACCCCCCCCCCCCCTCCTACCCCCTTCGTCGCCAGCGCAGCGGCGTGCAAGTCACAGTCGGGTTCGGAAGGTCGACGCTGGCGCGCCCGTGTCGCCGGCCCCCGCGCGCGCGCGATACCGGAAACAAGACGCGCCCTCCGCTGTGGGCCGCCGCCTTACGACGACGACGACGACGACGAGGACGACGGTGTACGGGGCGTCGATGTTCTGTTGTAGGATACGATGGACGTGCGTGTGCGGGGGGAGAACGTGGGTGCTGGGATGTGTGTTTGCTTGCTTGCTTGCCTGCATATAGATATATATACATATACGGGCTCCGTCGATGGATGAGCTGGGGCCGATACCGATAGCGTTCACTGGCACCCTCGAGAATCGTCCTTTCCACGCGTTCTTGACTCTTTGGATGGTGACTATCTGGACTCCCAGGCCGCGAACGCCGCCCCGAGTCTCTTGCGTGTGTGTGTACACGCACGGGGCGAGCGATCGTGCTGGTGCGGCTCCAGCGGCGCCGGCGCGGTGACTCGCCAGAAAAAAGTCGACGGAGCCGGTGCAACGAGAACTTTTATACGTATTGATCCTTCCATGTCAACGCATATACGCGGTGAGCAATACATCATCCTTGCCTCCGACTTCTAGCATCGATACCGATATCTCTGCGTGCATACAGGTACTGGTGGCCCATCATGCCCACGCTCACTGACATCGATATCGGCTCATAGTAGGAAGTATGGCGCTCTGCGACGCGCACCCCGCAAGGGCGGTCTACAGTACTACGGCCTGCAGTTTGGGTTTCTTTCGAATGCCTGCCCGCATCGGGGACCGTCACCGCACTGGCGAACATGCAGCCTGAGGACGGCCGCCGCTAAGGAACGTGACCGTCGGCGAACATGCGTCCAAGGCTTCGTGTTCCGGGTACTGCATTCGATTGAGCTCGTAGTTCCGCTCGCGGCTGCCCTACCCTGCCCTGCCTTGCCCAGTTCCACTGCCCGCGTGGTCGAAAATCACCAGTGCCAGGGAACTAAGGAATTGGAGGAAGCGGGCCTGCGCTGCCAGTAGATGCCAGTGTACCGCCCCCGAGCATCGTCTTCGGAAACTGGACCTCCCTACTCTCCATCCTGGCCAATGCGTTTCACTCCACTGTACCACACTCTCTCAAGACAATATGCGCCTCTCGACTGCCCTCCTGGCCATCGTGTCCACCGCCAGTCTCTCCCTTGTCCGACGTGGATTTTTATCACCGACCATGGTCTGTCGTTCTCCATGCTGGTCATGCATTCGGCGTGCTGACTCCATCCGCTATGGATTGATACTTTTTGCCGATACAGTGCCATCGGCATTTTTTTTTCCAATTTTTACCCCTGCTGCTGTGATCATCGATCCCTGCTGGCGTTGCGATAAATCCGCTCGTCAGCGGATTGCATGGCCCCAGAGAAAAAGACTAGACGGACTTGCACGTGCACTGCATTTTCGGGACACCCACCTCGTACGTCCACTCCATCCATTGCCGCTGATACCACTCATCGGATAGTCAGCCTGGAACCGCCTCGGACGAAGGGCAGAGGAGAGTTTTCAAAAACGAAATTGCACTCGGGCCAAATCGTGAGACTGCGCATGGATTCTCTCGAGCTATGCCGAGCATGCTTGACCTACTGCAATCGACGTCGGGACATATTCGACGCCAAGTTCCCGTCGTGCGTGTCTCCCCTCAGGCTTCCTCCTCCGGGACTCTTTCGCCGTCCCATTTTCCTACTGGTTTATTGCACAGTGGTGTTACCGGCAACCCAAGCACCAGTTTGTTGTGCAAGTGCAATCGGCACCGCTCATCGCGACGAGCCCGGGGTGGAAACTTGAAGTCTTCCACCCTCACGGTGACCCACCGCTGCGTGGGTTGTGTTCCGGCTGGCAGCACCGACTTCACACCCCCCTGCGTTTCAGGAGACTTGTCCCACTTGAGGTCGGTCGCCTCTATAGCGTCACCCGGGCAGAGGTCCTGCTTACGAATTGTGACCAACTCTATCAGGGGTGGTAGCGGGGAATCTCCTCATAGCTCGCGACGATTTCGATAGTACAAGGACGGCTGCGAAGGCCGCGATTTGTCTGCTCACAAAATCGTACCCATGGCACCGATATGTGGGTCGACAGCGATGACAATATTCAGAGGAGATAGTTTTGTAAGAACAGACGTCGAGATACTACAATGCGGGTGTTTGATACACGGTCTGTGAGTCTAACGGCTACAAGAAGCTAGGTTTACAATATAAGAATCGGAGGCAACACGGGATCTAGTGGGGGGCTGATACACATGTCGACGATACATCGGCCGTCACGAGTGGCGCTGAGATTGGAGGATGTTCCACATTCTGAGTGTTGAGCATATTCGCAGAGGTATAGTGCTACTCACCGAAGGATGTTAGCGGAGGTGTCGAAAGTGAGAAGCATGACCATGCACCACGATGGTAGACGCACCTGTGCAGCTATCCGGTCTCCCTCTTCCGGGTGTCTAGAGTTTCCTTTCAAACAGACATTTGCATTCCTTGAGAATGCTCTTGAGATGCTCTGCTAGCCAGACTTGGCGCCTCTTCGTCCCCGTGGACGAGATCGGACCCAGCATAGCCCGCGAGAGAGTCCAGTCCGTTCGTCATCCCGCTCGAAAAAACGTAGACTTCGTCCACGCTGCTCTCATTGGGTTCACGGAGTTCTAGGAGGTTGAGGAGGAAGCGCGAGATGAGCAACGGGGTCGCCCTATCCGCCATGCGTCGATCTCAAAGTCAGGCAGTACTTGTGAGGCACGAGCTCTTTGAGGCTTACATGTCACGCAAGAAAGATAAAACGGTCGCGAGCAGCGTGAAATTCTATGTACGGCGAGTGTTAAATCAATCATGCACCTTTAGATAGACACAACCACGTACTGTTTGAGTGAGTATCACGGACAGGGTGTTCAAGATAAAGAGAATTCTATACACGAAGTCAGTGCGCGCAGTCACGCAAGGTTAGAACTTCACTTGCATAAAGAAGAATGTGCCTGTCCACACCGCTTGTTTCAATTACGATGGCGACCGAGTGTAACAAGCCCTGCTTACCGTTCTCAAATAACACCCCGCGCAGCGTCTTGGTCCTGCCTTCAGAACTGCACAGGGTGCGGAAATCCAGGACGGTGGACTTCCACGTAAAAAATATGAGCAGGCTTTCGGACAAAATGATGCTGGAGCGAGAGCAGGTGGAAACTGGCCAGTCGTCCCGATTCAGTGTCAGGCTGCGGGATGCATGTATCGAATGGAAAGACGCTTACGACTGAGCGATTGCGTCAGATGGTGGACAAACTGAGTCTGGACGCGACGTACATTACGAGGGTGGTCGCGGTAAGGAAAGACGTCGCGAAGCACCCCACTGGCCCAGGGAGATTGACTACTTGTGATTGAACGTTGATGTACTGCGGTGTCATCATCAGCTACGGTGTTTTCCCGACGCATGCTGGCTAGGATACACACCGCGTTCACGACAATCGGCGCTATTGACAAAGCCAGTGTGACTGCAGCAACATACACGTTCCTCCCCGAAAGCGCATGCGCTCGTAATGCCGCGAAGGCTGTGTAGTGCGTTTACCGGTCAGAACTAGCCGCATCGGATAGTCCGAACGAGTGGTGCTTACCAGCCCAGATGACGTACAGCAGCAGGTTGACTACATACTGCGTATACACGAAGCCATGACACCTATAGCAATGCATCAGCTCGTGAGATGAGCGACGAGGCAGTCAGGCACTGACGTCTGTCAATAAACCATAAGTCATCGTCTGCAGAAGCGCAGTGGAAAAGTGAACGAACCTGCTCATCAACGCTGTTGATAAGCACGATGGCCGCGATATGTCCCAGGGGCGCAATCACCCGCGCGGAGACATACAACACGCCCGCGACATTCATCTTCCTGGTCCACACGACGTCCACCTCGCGTCCCACACTGATCAGCCAATCGTATAGAAGTACCACTTGAATTCAGCATGAGCGTCGACGACCCCGGTATAGAAAGGGCACCAGGCGACGTACCCGTGGTGGAAACGATGCACATATTTCTGAGATACAGATAGGTAAGTTTAGGTCTGCCGGTGAAGACATACGCACCCTTGCCACTGCTGCTCGAGGGCCAGCGTCAGCTCCCCAAGCTCTGCAACAGACATATTGGACGACATAGGGCGGTTGGGGAGTATGTTGGCAGTTGCAGTGAAACAGAGGCTAGACGGTGAGGGCTGGAAACCCGAGGGCATAAGACTGCACAGAGTCATAGGGTATCGCGACGCTTAAAAGAACGGAGCACAAGGAACACTTAATTCTCCATGTGTGCAACCCGGTGATTGTGGGCAGATAGATGCTCATCGGAGAACACGGGCAGTCACCGCACTCCACCAGCTAGAGTGGCGGGAGAAGCTGCAGTTGAGGTCCCCGTACGGCGACGCCTAAGCTAAGCTTTGTGACCGATGCGATGACCGGATGTCGTATGGGGGAGAGTATAAGGCGTGATGTCGCGCAAATTTGCGATCCCGCGCTTCCTCCTCGTCGGTGGATTGAGTGTGTCTTCCATTGACAATCTTTACGGGCAAATGATGTTTATAAGGCTGGGCGTATGATCTCTGCAGAGAGATGCATGGACTGACCTCATGTAACATGAGCTCGCGATTTCTACGACGACTCGGACTTGAATTCCATGGACATCAGCGAGGCAGAAGAGCGATGTGCACATGTACCGCGAACCTCGAGACAATCACGCGGCATCGATAGATGTGCATTGCATTGTACAGCCTAAGCCTTCGCGAGGACGTATTGTGGTCAATGCATATGATGATATCTGGTCATCATGAACTCGAAGTCTAAACAAGCGCTAGAGTGTCCGTTCTATCGTAAGTCCAGTACAGTCTATATGTAGGGTTAATGTATCGGCGGTAAGTAGTGTGTGTCCGAGCCTTCGCTGTCGGAAGCGTGATCGTTCATACGAGTCCGGGGCTACTCAAACAAGTGCGAAAGCCGTCTATCCGACGTCATTCAGGCCCCTCGGCTATAGCCACGTAACGAGGTGGTCGAAGAACGACGAACGGCGGGTGGGGCTCACAAGACGAGGCTCGACTGTGCTGCCCAACCGGCGAGAAGAAGTGCGGCGAGAACCGGCAGTGAATCAGACGCAGTGCCCACCCACCCTTGTGGTGCAGCTGAACTTTGCTGGGTGGTGGTAGTTGCCAGGTTCGAGCATGCTGTGCCCGCCTTGGTGAGCGCAGCAGTCGGCATGAGGACCTGTGGCGGATTTTTTGTGCATTGAATCAGAGGCTGAGGACAGCAGCTCTCAATGAGAACGCACCTGAGGGTTTCCGCCCGATCCCTGGACAGTGACGCCGCCCTTGTCGTCGGCGTTGACCTTGGTGCAGGTAAGGATGTCTACCAGTTCCTCGTTGGCCTGGAAACCGGCATCGGAGACGGTCCACTTCGGCGTGGAAGAGCTCCCGCCGTTGGTCAGAAGTGTGAGCATAGGGGCCTTCGAGATAGCCATCGTGGACTCCGATCCTGTAGACAAGAACTTCACCTGGAGGCATTTGCGACATGTCAGACGCAGACTGATTGAATGGGCGAGAGCCATTAATGTACATACGGCAGTTGTGAGGTAATCGCTATTCGCCGCAATCGCCGCTTTGCGAGCAGCATTGAGCGTCTTGACATGGGTGACGAGTGGCTTGTCTTCAACGTATCCAGACAACCATAACCTGGATCCATGGGTAAGCTATGATCTGGCACAACGTGTGAAGGGACTGACGCTTCGCGGTTAGCAGGATCAGGACCCCCAGCATACGATTGCTCCTGGCCGTAGTAGAGAATCGGGATTGCGTCCTGAATGAACGGCCAGGTCATAGCGTTCTTGATCAACTGTACGTGATTGAGCATGTCTTCGAGATGCTACGACGCTTAGACACGTACAGCATTGTCCTGGGTGAGTGACTGAAAGCGAGGCTGGTCATGATTCTCAAGGAACGCGCCGGTCATGAACTCTCCGTTCTTGTACGAGGTTTGCCCCTGCTGTACAGTGGAAGCCAACGCGGAGAGATTCCCGCTGGTAGTCTGGAAAGCAGCCACGAGCGGGAACCACGTAGGATAGTCAAGGACGCTATCTATCACCTCTGTAAAATCTTGAGCATTATTGCTGCACCTGAGTAAGATCAAACATTCTTACGAGTGTAGGCTGAAACGTAGCTGGTCTCGTTGTGCAAAACCTCCCCGATCGTAAAGACGCCCGCGGATTTGGCGAAATCTGGCCAAAAGTCTTTTCGGACGTGCTTGACAGTGTCGATACGAACACCATCCACGCTGTAGTTGCTGACGAGCGTTGAAATCCACTTGTTCATTGTGGTGACAACGTTGTCATCCTCGGTGTTCAGATCGACGAGCGGGACATTCTTGTCGCCGAGCCAGCATTGCTCGACTTCGGTCTGATTATCGTAATTCGAGACAAAGCACTCGGAGTGGAAATCCGACTGGGAGGAGAAGGGCTGGAATGTCGAATAGTTGGGGGGATCCGCAGTCCCAACCATG
The DNA here is from genome assembly GCA_022606055.1 of Trametes gibbosa. Classification (NCBI taxonomy): domain Eukaryota; kingdom Fungi; phylum Basidiomycota; class Agaricomycetes; order Polyporales; family Polyporaceae; genus Trametes; species Trametes gibbosa. The sequence goes on along the minus strand of JABYQJ010000047.1, from coordinate 86,920 downwards.
TGGTTCACCACGACGTCGACCATGAGGTACATACCACGAGCGTGCAGCGCAGAGCTGAGGGCCTTGAGGTCATCGGCGGAGCCAAAGTGGGAGTTCAACGAGTTGATGTCTTGCGTCCAGTAACTAGGAGAGGTTTAGTGACCAAACGTTCCGTCCCATCTTCCGCTGCATGTGCTACCCACCCATGGAAAGCCTGTCCATAGGAAGTATTTCCCTCGACATTGGCGACTACGGGAGAGATCCAAACGGCGTCAAAGCCCATGTTCTGGATGTAGTCGAGCTTCTTCACGACCCCCTGCCAAGTGCCCCCACAGTACTGACGCTGGGAGGTATCGCATGAGGGGCTCGAGCCATCCGAGGTCGCAAAACGGTCGGTAATCAACTGTACGCAACATGAACTTCTATTTTCTCGGCTCAGAGCAAGAACATTACTACATACTTGGTAGATAGAGCGGCTGCGCCATTGGTCTGCGGTTGCCGCAAAGGCAGAAGAAGCCAGGAGAGAGGTGATGAGGGCAAACTGTTTCATGGCGGGAGAAAGTCAAGGAGCGTGATGAATTTGGTTCGCGGTACGAATGATGTATACAAGGCTGAGACTGTCATGTCATGGTTGTCGGCGCCGTCTGTCAATGATGGCGGCTCTGAGAGATAGAGTGTGGCATACCTGTGCCAAATGTCGGCCCGCGGAGGGCTTTGGCGATGGTCGTGAGGGAGTGGGAGAGAAGGGAGAGGTCGGACATGTTGAACGTCAGGGTGGCTTATATACGCCGTCAACGAGCCATTCGATCGAAGTGGCGCACGTAGCCGAGACTGTGCCGTATACGGGCGCTTAACGTTCCCGGTCACCAGCGGCGGTGCCCATCTTTTCACGGGATATAACATAGAGAATTCCTGGAAATGCGCGATTGATGCATGCAAAGCTTTCTGCGTTCAAAACCGTGCATGAATCGGCCCGAGGGAGCTATGGATTGTAAACTCACCCGCTCCAAACTTGCTCGCCTGCCTAATCTGGACGGGATTAGTCAGGTGCAGTGCTTCACCCCTTTTCTGCTCCGAGCCTTGGCTTTTCCAAAATCCTCCGGCTGCCTTGGCCTAGAGTTAATTGACGAGTCTGGATCTCTATGCCTTCACTGCTCTGGGTCTCCCTGCACTTGATACACCGTCAAACACCATCTCGCGCAACCACGCTTCAAAGTACCTCTGACCATGAAGCGTTCTCAGCCCGCTTCGTCGGACTCGGACAGGGCCGAGTCTGCACACGCCAGCAAGAGGCTCAAGGTAGACCTCGATGCTGGTGAGAAGAGCAAACACGATGAGGAGGGATGGACCAAGGTGGAGAAGCGCAAGTCGAAGAAGCAAAGGAAGTCCGAGAGCAAGCGTGCAGGGGTGCGTTCTGCGCAGCCACTCTCCAGCGTATTCAGTACTCATGCATATGTTCAGGCAACAATCCCCAAGTTCATGTATGCAAAAGGCGAAATATTGAGGCGTCGTGAGGCCGTCGGCATCAACGTATGTCCAACATACTTTTCGGTCCGTCCACTGAATCATGTTGCTGTAGGATATCCGCGAGCTGGTTCTCCATCTTGCAACAGATGCTCCCCCACCGAGCTGGGTGAGAGTTGAGGTATGCATCGCTGACCCAGTCGACTTGAAGCGCATGTCAATCTTCATGAATAGAATTCCCGCTCGGTCACGAAAGTAGTGGCGCTTCTGATACCAGGACTGACGCCAGATATCCTCGCGCTGCCCCCACTGCCCACGTCTGCCACCTCAAACCCGAATGTGCCGCTAGCCGTCCCACTACCTCCCGTGGACCTTCCTGAAGGTGGACCTCCTGGGGTGCCGTTCATATCGTCCACCTTCACCTACGCTTGCCCGACCCGCGCGCCCGGGGATCAAACACGCATGCACTCCGTACTCAACGCATTTTTTCAAGGGCCCGTCACCGGAGAAGAGAGGAAGAGGCGACAGGCGGAACGTGTGAGCTGTAAGCTCCGCCTTAAGGTCATAACGCTGTCAATCTTCATTCACGTATTGTGTAGCAGAGCGCGCTCAAGGGAAGTCTCCACTGCGTTACCTCCTTACAAAAGAGCAGATGATCGAGAATGGTTACCCCATGCCCTCGTATCTCGCCGAGACGTTCGAGAAGCCGTCGGGATGGGTGGAAACGAAGGTCACCACTATAGATGATGTCCTACCTGCACCGTCAACGGGTGAGATCCCGCGAATATATGCGATGGATTGCGAGATGGTATGGCATCCTGTTCGGTTCACAATACGCGCACTGATGCTACCGCAGTGCATGACCGACGAAGGCAGGCAGCTTGCCCGTGTCTGCCTCATTGACTATACGTCAGGCATCGTGGTTTATGACCAGCTAGTCAAGCCTGAGAAACCTGTGGTCGACTATCTCACCCGGTAAACAATCGATCCCTGTACCTTCACTGAGCTGCCCGCTCATCCCTCTCCATCCAGATGGTCCGGTATAACTGCCGAAGCGCTCAGCACGGCCACTGCGACGTTTGACGAAGTGCAAAGTCACGTCCTCTCTGTCCTCTCTGCAACACCCACCCCCGTTCTGCTGGGGCACTCATTAGAGTCGGACCTCAATGCGCTCAAGATATGCCATCCGCGATGCATAGACACCGCCATCGTCTTCCACCACCCGCGCGGGCGCCCTCTGAAACCTGGCTTGGCTTGGCTCACAAAGAAATGGTGTGGACGTGAGATTCAGAACCGCGGGGAAGGCGGACACGACCCAGAGGAGGACGCGCGTGCGTGTCTGGATCTGTTGAAGAAGAAGGTCGATAACGGTGCATCTCAGTAAAGCAAAAACATTTGTGTAACTCTGCTCAACGCGTCGCATAAACCAGGTCCCGGATTTGGCGAGTTCAAAGTCGACATGGAATCAATTTTCGAGCGGATGTCGAGAGCGCGCCAAGGCACCGTGCGAAGCGCCGTAGTCGACCATGGGAACCCATCTGCGTGGCACGGCCAGAAAGCAACGTCGTGCATCGCCTGTCAGACCGACGACGAAGTACTCGACGGGCTCGTGAGCGCAGTCGGATCGCACCAGTTTCTATTCGCGCGCCTCACTGCGCTAGCCGACGCTCGAGGGTGTACGTCCTCCGCGTCGCCTCTGTTGATCTCGACTGATCTGACTCTACAGGGATCACGAGCAAGTCTGTGAACGACGGCCCCGAACCTGCCCCTCCGCCCCCAACAACGGATACCTCACCGACAGAGCTCCGTCTCGCGCTCACTGCTCTTGACGCGCAGCTGCGCAAGCTCTATGCAGCTCTGCCCGCGCGCACCGCCCTCGTGATCTTCACTGGGCATGCGGACCCACGCCGTATGTCCGAGCTGAACGCGCGCAAGGCCGCGTTCGAGGGCGCGTTGAAGATGGGGAAGAACGCGGAGGACTTGGGGATGGACTGCCGCTGGACGACTGCGGACGGGCGCGAGCTCGAGGAGGAGGTCGAGAAGGCGAAGAGGGGGCTGCTGTTTTTGGGCATCAAGAGCGGATGAGCATCATTCGTGTGCGGCGTCTGCACATGTACTCTGGGCGCGAGGCCTCTGGCTATGTTCATCTTCAGTCTGTCTGTTCATGATGCTAGGTGATCACCCCACAAAGGCTCTACCCGTCTGTGTTGAAGGGTTTGACCGATATCGATACTGCATTGATGGAACAAACTGTACACTGAATTGCTACAACTAAGCGTACATCCGAACACGAGAGAACACCTAGTGGTACAACACCCAACAGAGCAGTCACAATCAGAAGCCTCGCGTAACACCCTTGACACGAAGTGTCTCTCCTTTGAACTTGCCTCCTCCCTCCACTTCTCGCCACCCCAGCGCCGGCCGACCAACTTCCGACTTATACTCGCCATTACTGCACAGCTGCCGCCCTCTCGATACACCAACGATCAGGTCTTCTCCTGTAGCCCGTAGCCACTCCAGCACAGGCTGCCTCACCCATCGTGTGCGGCCTTTGCGCAGAACATCAACGCCTTCGCGGTCCGACGCAAACCATCCCAGATGGCCACCTCCCCGTGTTACCACGAGCGACACGAGCGGATTCCCGCCTACATCCACGGGCAGGTCGCGCACGATGGGATCGTCGTCCGCGTTGATCGCGAGCAAGGGCACGCGTACGTCCGACAGGACATTGTGGCTCGACGCCCATCGGTAGAAGTCCCCAGGAGAGTCGAAAGAGCATGCACCGTCCGGATCGTTGTGATGGTCGACCTTGGCATAGTATGCGTCGAAGTCCCAAAGCGTTGGGGCGGGGAGTGCGAGAAGGGAGGGGAGCGCCTCGGTGAGCTTGGGATTGCGGGCGAGCTTCTGCTCGTGGGTCTTAATAAGTGTGAGCATGTTCTGGGCGAGCGTGCGGGAATACATGCGGTCCAGCCAAGTACCGTTTGACAAACTACGGCTGCGAATCAACACTTGCATTACGAAATGGGTACGTACTTACGCACTTGTAGCTGACCGAATGTAGGTCCCAAGGCTGATCATGGTAGTCGCGGTCAGCATTCCGAGATCACTCTATAGTCGGGAGTGAAAACCATTACTCACACAACCCAGGGCACATCCTGCGACAAGCCGACTCTCGTCACCCTCCTGCGCAAGATACCTTACGAGCACGTTTGCTCCAAGCGAGAAACCCAGCCCGATGAGCCTCGCTTTGGGGTACTTGTGCGCAATGTACATGAGCGCCTGCCGCGCGTCGTCCGTGTTCCCGCCATGATACAGCTGTTCGCTTGTTACCGGAGTCCCCGCGCATCCGCGGAAGTTGATGACGACGGCACGGTATCCCAAACCGCCTTCTGAGATGGGGGCGGTTGCGGGTGCGACGATTGATCTGACATAGGCCTCGTTCGAACCTGTCAGGTCAGCTGTGTCAGGCGGGGCACTATGGTAGCTAGGAGATGTCTGACCTCCGGTGAGCCCGTGGAAGGTGACGACGATGGGAGTGTCCCCCCGCAAGTATCGCTCGTCATCGGGTGGCGTGAAATCGAGGGCGCTGAAGAAAAGATGATATGGGCCACTGATAGGTATATCGCGGACAGGGGTGGTAAACTTACAGTGTACCTCCGTCAACCAATCGTATCAGCTTTCTGTACGATTAGTGCGATGGTCAGACGAGTGAAGGGTATCAGCAATCGCCCATGCACTGACCTATCATACAGCACTCTATCAACGGTAGAAAAGTCGCCGTACACACCATACGCGGTCTGCAAATGTCCACTTCCCCGACAGTCAATACGCAATCTGGAGGAGGCTATCGTACCAAAGAAAGTATACTTACTTGAAAAGTAATCTTGAAGCGTGATATCCCTTCCGTAGGCTGGGACATTTCGAGCGTACGAAGGTCCTCATAGACATCCTCTTGACACCGCACTTATCATCGCTGACGAATAAAGCATTGGCCCCGCGAGCACCGCAACCGTCCTCAGCGAAGCATATCCTCGGAACGTGTGAATGCAGCACGCTCATCCCCGCTAGTGCGAGGTATGGTCGGAACGCCTCACGAAGTCGTCGCGATGCGGAACGCCACCATCGTACAACGAGCCAAACGACATACAGACCGAGTAGCGTCAGTCGGGTCGTAGGCTCCGCCGTATGTCGAATAGCCCTGGCAAGACCGACGAATATTCGAGGCCCTGAAAGAAATATGTGCGAGGCAAGGATATAGAGCATTGCGTTCGAGCCTCGCAAGAAGATGTGCGCGGTCGCAGAGAGGATGGAGAGGAGTGGATGGAGTTGCGGACGGGTCTGCAGGGAGGTTGTAGCCCAAGAATCGAGCCGATCTTTGCCGGCGTGGGGACCCGCGTAGGACGTCTCTGCATATGTACGGCAGCACCGCTATACATCGCCATGTATCGCAGTCCGGACGGGTGGCTTCGGATGCTTTAGCGAATGTGCGAAGCATAGTGAACGCCAACTAGATCCCTATAGGGAATTGAGAGGCTTCCAATCAGCAACTCTGTAGGTCCACGTTTTCCCGATCGTTCACAGACTAACCGCGAATGTCAAGATGGGTCTTGGGAGGACAATGAGGCACACTAAGCAGTGTGATGCATCTTTTGCCGACTCGTGGGATTGGTGAGTGCGTCAAGAAGATACAACCAGTAGCCCGCCTGCCAGATAACTTGTTGATTTCCACAGTTCGTATTCGCGCGACATTGTGTGCTTGGGCGTGCTAACACAAAGAATCCACTGTGACTTGGAATGAACAGATGTTCAGCTGTAAAGGAAGACGTGGCCGATAGCAAATAAACGAACGATACGGATGCACATGGCGAACGAGCCGCAGAGCGTAATACCACGCATCTTCTGAACCCTTGATCGATGTCAATAAATGGTGAGCGATGGCTCAAAAGTTCGATCACAGATATTTAATGACGCACTTGAACTACTGCAACGTAACGCCTCGTTAGGCAGCAGGCTGACAATACATTGCACGTAATAGCATTCAGTAAACCGGTACGCTACTCTTGCCATGGAGCGATTACATTGTCTGTATGGAGGCGTTAGAGAAATATGAGGATATATATCACAAGAGTATTTGTTTCTCCAACGTCGACGTAATTTATCCAGGTGCAGTGTCTGTAGGCATTAGCCACTGAAAGATCAAGCGAACCTTCTTCCGAGATGACAGATGCACCATCACTGAAGCAAGCATGCACGGCAAAGCCGACGGTAAATCTTACTGAGCGACGATCGCCACATGCCATGAGGAACAACACGCCTCCTGCCATGCACATCAGGTCAGGAGTGCTTGACCGTCAGGGATAGACGAATTTACTGACGTATTGTTGATGGCAGGAGACAAATACAACGTAGACCACTGGAACAACGCCAACTACATCTGGTGCGGCTGGCCAATCAGTATGTAACCACTACGGTCATGCCGTCCAACGTACCAGAGTCTTCAACTAGATCTAGGCCCCTAGCGGTACAGCACCACTCATCACTTCGTATAACCCGTCAATGGGTCTCCTACCTAGATGATCGCTCCAAAAACGCATAATGGGCTCCCATTCATCTCTGGACCTGGGCATGCCGTCGCCCTTCATCTTCACCTCTTCGACTTTTGCAAAACCCTTCTTTAGTCCTGTGACAGCATCAGAAGGCATTGCAGTGTCTGCTGGAGCAGGGCGGTGGAATATAAGAAGTGGGGTCGGGCATTGTTTCTGAACAGTGGGGTAGGATAGTAGAGGGCCAGATATACTAATGACGGATCCCAGCCAGGGTAGGCCCGCCGAGCTGGACGCCGAGTCCATGGTGGAGGAGAAGGATTTTGGGTGAAGTGCTTGTGCTGTGCGCCAGTACCTGAGCGCAAACTCGGCGGCTACGCTTCCGCCCTGAGCGAAACCGAAGAGGTGTATGCGATGTGGTGGCCAAGCACAATCCCTGACAAGGTGTTCAACAACTCTGGCAATGAGCTCGAGTGCTGGCGTAGGATTTGGCTGTGCAAGAAGTTCTCCAAGAGGATCGAAGGATGTGTACCACTGGTACGCCTCTTCGTATAGAAAGGGGATCCTGTTATGCTTCAGGTGAGCTTTGCGCCTCCGGATTATATATGCTGCGACGAACTTCTCTGGCGCACGCAAGGCCAGGGTAGCTGTCTGTGGTAGACGCAGCGAACGGCCCAATTTGGCAAACGGAAGGTGAGTGTCACCTGCGAAACGACCGTGCGTATGAGTAACTTGATGGATATGTGCATCAATGAGGTACCTAAGCCGTGCAGAAGTATCAGCAGATTCTCGTCGGTTCCATCGTCGCTTGCTGCATATGCGAATGGAACTGGGATAGCAGGGGACTTTGGAGAAGTCTTCACCCTCGAACTCGTCTTCGAAGACTCCCGGATAGTAATATCGCGCTCCCCAGACATCATCAGAACGCAGTAAGATCGGTAGTGTGATATGACAACATCCAATGCGGTGTGGAACACGTTGTGACGATGTTCAGTAGACTCGCTCGTCGTGGTTGGTGGCGAGGAGGATATCGCCGGCGCGGCGCGAAGAACGCTGCCTATGCCGTCTTCTCTTCCCCCCTCATCCTGCTGTCCTCCCTGTGAACCTCCGAACTACTGCCCTAACGCGTCATCTGCTCTGGCCATCTCTAGCCACATATAAGACGCTCTTTCCGAACTCCTGGTTATCTTCGGCCTACGATGGCTACGTTCGACCCTGATAGATGGCTCGCACAGCTAATGGAATGTCAACATTTAGCTGAAGCCGACATGAAGGCTCTCTGCGACCGCGTACGCTCGATACTTCTCGAAGAATCAAACATCCAGCCAGTTTCGAGTCCAGTGACTATTTGCGGCGACATTCATGGCCAATTCTGGGATCTGCTTGAGCTTCTGCGGAAAGGCGGTATGGTGCCGGAGACAAGCTACATCTTTATGGCACGTATGTGCCCCTCAAATGCACTCTGAAGGCCTGCTCAGCTATCGAACAGGGTGACTTTGTCGACCGTGGTCACTACAGCTTGGAGACGGTCTCTCTGTTACTGGTCCTCAAAGCAAAGTCAGCGCGCCTGCTTCCTGGGCGAGTCTTGCTGTTGAGATAGCTTGGCAGATATCCAGACAAAGTCACTCTACTACGAGGAAACCACGAGAGCAGGCAAATCACACAGGTGTATGGGTTCTATGGTATGTAGTCACCCCGTCTCTTACAAATCATTAGACATAATCGTCGTGCAGACGAGTGTCAGCAGAAGTATGGGTCGGCGTTGGTCTGGAAAGCATGTTGTAGCGTTTTCGACTACCTGAACCTAGCTGCGGTGCGCACTCTTCTCCACATCTCTACTGTTTTAGCCTGAACCTTCCTAGATTATTGACGGCGAAACATTATGTGTACATGGTGGCCTATCACCAGACATACGCACATTAGATCAAATTCGTGTACTGTCAAGAGCGCAAGAGATCCCACATGAGGGCGCATTCTGTGGTGAGTGAGGTATGACGCAGGGCGGATGGAGCATATAACTTTAGGCGTTCCGGCTAGATCTCATGTGGTCAGATCCTGACGATGTAGAGAATTGGGCTGTAAGCCCTCGTGGTGCCGGCTGGTTGTTTGGAGGGAGTGTAACCCAAGAAGTGCGTTCGAGCTCATTGTGTTTGGTACATACCTCACCTCGTCGCTCATCTCATACACGCAGTTCAATCACGTCAACTCCCTTCGTTTGATCGCACGAGCTCATCAACTCGTGCAAGAAGGGTACAAATACATGTTCGATGAACAACTGGTCACTGTGTGGTCTGCCCCCAACTACTGTTACCGCTGCGGGAACATGGCCTCGATCCTGACGATACGACAAGATGGCGAGCGTTCGTTCACTGTATATGATGCTGCACCGGAAAACGAACGTGATAAGGGTATGCGAACGAGGAGAATGGTGCGCGCATTCCATCCACTTGCCCGCTTGGTTGAACTGAACCACCACGCAGGGAAACATGCCGTACTTTGTCTAGATGTACCATATCGTGATTTATTTTGTTTCTTCAGCACGACATGGTCCACAGTGTTATGTCAATCCCGGGTCCTAGGTATGACACCGTATCATGAAGGCAATCCGTAAATTTTGCTGGACAATGAACTCATGGGAAAGATCGTCACCCATGTTTGTGCCATCTCGAATAAGTACGTCCTAAACATGTCATAGGTTGAATACCAATCGTACAACATGTCTGATAGGAATAATGGTGCGGGCATTACGCTACATCATAGGGCAGCGCATTGCGTACACGGTCAACATGCTCAAGCCCGACATCAACGCCCTCGTGTATGCATTTTGCAATCAGCATCGCGATATCGTGCCCTTCGGAGAGTGCGCCATGAAGATAACCTTTGGATGCAAGCGATCATGCTCGTCGCCAGTCATCTATGCATTGTTCATTGCACTCACCGAAGTGCTTCTTACTAGTCGCTTCGCCGGCAAACCAGAGGCGTTGCCCCACATTAGCACGCAGGTTTACCTGGTGCTCGCTCAAGAAGTTCGCCGGCCAGTTTGAGAAGGAGCCGCGGAACAGCGGGTCGCTATTCCACCGCTTGAAGTGGAAGTCCACTGGATCGGGGATCGTCGCATTTGGGTACATGGTTCTGAGCACGGAGAGGACCTCTTCCTGCACCGCAAAGTCCGACATCGACTCTATTCGGCGTGAGAAGTCGCCCTGCAAAGTCAGCGAGGTGTGGAGATGACATGGTAAGTAGGCAATATCGATGCAAGGGTGAGATACGGACTGTGACGGTCGTCATGATAATCCCACTGCCCAAGAACAGCCCGGAGTGGTCGAGGGACTGCCAGATGGGATACCTTCCCCGTTCATGATCGGCGTACAATGCCATCTAGTAAGTTTGTTGGTGAGTCATCTAGCCGTATATCCCTTTCGAGCTCACCTCCGAGTCGAACCAGAACTTATGCGGGAATTGGATGAAAATTTTTGTGTAAGTTCCCTTTAATTTGCGTGAGGTGCTGCATTCAAATGCAAAATACAGGATGGGGTACGCACCATCGCCATGCTATGGATGGCCTCCCGCTTCCACTGTGGTAAGGGAGGCACAAACTGAACGTCGTCGTGCTGCAGCACTCCTAAACTGAACGTGCACAATACGTAGTCTCCCACCAACTTGGTCTGGTCATTCAACGTGACCACGATGCCTTGCTTCGACCTTTCAATCAACACTACAGTGGAATTCAGCAAGACCTTGGAAGTGTCCAAGAAATCATCTGCCTCCTCCTTGATGAGCGCTTTGAACCCGCGTTGATCGATCGAGAGTAAGTTGTCGTGCGAGAACATGCGGAACGTGTGGTTGTGCGCCTACTGAGTCGTTAGCACAAATTTCTGCCTCTAGATGTCAGGTTGGACAGGTTCGCCGTAGGTATGCGTTATGCGTCCCTCGCGTCAAGTCCCCACCATGAGCATCCTGATCGCCCGATGACACCAGGAAAGAAGCGGATATTCACCCAAGCTGAAGCAAGCCAGGAAGTTTCTTCGGGGGTTGCACCGAATTCCCAATCAAACTGGTAGTACTCCGCAGCCCTCGCGTGCGGCGTTTCCGGTCGAGCGCCTGAAAGCGAGTATCCGCTTCTTGCGGTCATGTCGACGAGTCGCTGAGGAACACGTGCGCCTACAAGTGGATCAAGTGGTCGGAGAGTGTCTCCTCCGAGACATACAGAGGTTGGGCTTACCAGCCAACGACGTCAATTTATCAAACTGATCAATGGATTCTTGTAAGATGTTCTGAAAGTCGACGGGCCCCGAGTAATCGTACGTCTCTGCGCCAGTGATTAGAAATCTCTTCATGGGCGCGTATACTTCGACAGGTACTCACCGACACTGCCGAAGTAGTCACTTGGGTGCAGCGAGATATTGTGCTTCCTCGCGAGCGTCCAGATCGGATTCGCAGGACCATCGCCCGTCTGGGTCCCTTGTACCCAATTGGCGCCGACCTCTACTGTCCAACGGTTACCCTCGCCACCGAATTCGTGGCTCATCATTCTTCCACCAAGCTCGGGCCCCGCTTCGATGATGACGATGTCGTCGATACCCTGTTCATGCAACGTCCGTGCGGCGATCACCCCAGCGACCCCGCCTCCGAGAATGAGCACCTGGGCGTTCTTGTGTTCAAAACCGAGAACGGCCTGCTTGATCGGCACAACAGAGGAAGCCAACGAACCGATGCATGCCGCCAGTAAGATGAAAGATAAGGTGTACGTCCAGTGAAACATACGGAACTCGCAGCTGCAGCTCGCACGATGTCAATGAGGGGCTTGGAGGTACGTCAAGTGGCCGAGTTCATGCACGGTAACGCACTTATATGTGATTTGCCTTGACACCTCGTGAGACAGAGTTCTCCTTATCAAACTCGTCACTTCCAAGGCCAGTCATATCCGTGCTTCGGGTGTCGTTAGAAGCTCGCCACACCTTGCCGGACATAAGTGCGATGACAATACGAGACATAAAATTGCCGCAATTGGTGTCCTTTACCGCCAAGCGCACGCCGTGGTGACCAATGGCCACCAACACGCTGTGCCACAACTTTGGTGGGCGTCCTCAATTCTTCATGAGTTATGCTCTGAGCTTTGATCCCTGTAGCTTCTGTTCAAGAGCGAGGTTCACCAGCATCGGTCGAGTTCTGCGCGAAATCACTATAAGCACGTGTACTGGGAAGTTGTCCGAGAAGAAGCGCTTTTATGACATCCAGACGTGCCGTGCCATAAAGGGTGGTAATGCCCGCACACGACTATGTTGCAGGTACGGTGAACCTCGGTCACTGCGATAAGCCAAACGTTATGGACCGGATCTAGTATCACGCTGTCACCATATCTCAGGATTATCGGAACATGTCCGTCGAGCTTCCATGCTGGGCGCTGAATGTTTCGACTTGGGAGGCGGTCACAGGTCAACTGCTTCACCATGCACCCGGTGGTTCATGGTAGGCGCCGCGCCGCATCTATCTTGAAGTGATGACCATGTCCGCCACAAAGCTGATAAACTCAAGGGGACGTTGCGGCGCTCGGCGTCAGCAAAGGATGTACGGCGGAGATAAAACCCTGACCCGGGACGTCTGTTGTGATCTCACGGCAGTAACGTTTGTCAAGATTAGAGGCTCGTATACCTACCTACTTGTGACTCGCTGACAGTATGGCTTGCAACACAAACGCCATACCCAAACTTCTCTAGTCCGTGCATTCTTGGTCGTTTCCAATTGACACCTTCGCTTTGAGTTCGCTGATGAAGTCTTCCTGGCATCGCCATAAAGTTCAGGAATGCGTGATTTGCCTAGATATGGTTCTTCAAATCCAGCAATCTACTGCGAAGTGCTCAAAAGCAGCCGTTCACAACTGCAGGGGCTCACAGCTCTGGTATGTAAGATGATCATCAGCGAACGCGACGAACCCCGGCTATGAACTTTTGACATCAAAAATTGCGTGGCTTTGCAACATCTGTCGTGTCTAGTAATCACTCATATTGTGCTGCGAGGATGCACTGTGTGCGGATCGAAATACGCACAAGAACTCGAAGAAGGACGTGATAGAAGATCGCAGCGTCATAAAGTACACATAGTCAAACACGACCTGTAGATGTTCAAGTATGTGTGACTCCCTACAATATTGTCGACTATTGGCTCACGCTACATCAATTCTACTCGACGAATCCTCTGACTTCGCACTAGTGGTTCAGTGTTCTCTTCAGCTACGGCCGTAGCTACCGCGGACTAGTAGCCAAACCAAGGTCACAAGGCCGGGGCGATTCTACTCTTTGGCTCGCTTGTGGTCACGCGCGCAACGCTCGACTGCGCGACAGCCAAAACGGCACGAATTTACACTTTTAATCTTCTCTTTGGCATGACATCTGGGGATTGTTACGGGTTGTTGTTGGCTTCGAGTGGAGGTGATCCATTCGCATGGGACAATGTTCGAGGCGCATACTATCTTGAGAGCTCGTTGAAATTGGGTTGGTAGGGCATTACGGTAGGCCAACCCTTTGTCTATTTGACCCTTTTGATCGGACGGCAACCATGCACCATACTCACTACCTCTTAGGTGTTTCATTAGAATCTGTCAGCAAACACTTAGCAAAGGGAAATACTGAGAACGTTGAACGCAAGTGTGCTATGGATGATATACAATTCATGCTTGGAAGCTCAACAACGCTAGGACCCGGTAGCCAGCCGATGGCTCCTGGACTCTCGCTGAATGGGCGCGGCGCAGTGTACTCCTTTTTTTTCTTTGTATCTGTGTTTATTACCCTCGAGGGCCGAGCCCTATGGTAGGCAATACAGCGCGAGTCACTACAGGACTAGACCGGGTAATCAGTAGACATAAGTAGGGGGGGTGAGAGGTGCAGCGGCCGGGGCCGCTGCGGGCACAGTAGTATGGTATAGGAAGGGCCATGAACAAATAACATACGAGGAGAGGAGGGGCCACACGCTGCGCACACCGCGCCGGCCATACCATGGCAGGGCACCGGGATCGAAACCTGAGAGTGTACCCCTATAATGCGTACATTCTCAGTTGTTCCTCTGATGGAATCATGTTCAGCGCAGGATGGACGCCGTGCACCTGGAGTCACAACGGAGAGCAGCGGACTGCTCCATTCAACACCGTCATGACGTAGGACACAAAGGCTGTTGAAGGCCACCATATGCTCGCTCGAAGTCGCGGAATCACCCCGCCCGAAATCATGCGCTCATCAACCCGGATGTGGGAGGTGTATCACGGCATCGGCAAGCAATGAGGAGCTCGGGTCGCCGACCGAGAACAGCAACCGACAGTCACGTCCCGAAGCTGCGATCCGAGTCCTTCACGAGGGCTTTGCGTCTCTCTACTCGGACTACGCGTCTGCAACCGCTGTCCGCGGCCCTCAAGGCGGTGAATACCATCGCTGGGGAATCTGCTGGCTCTGCGAGGAATCAGGGCAAACACTTTGAGGCTTGCGTTCTGTACAGGTACGGTATGAGCTTTGTGGCGTTCAATCACCCAAAACTGAGGGTCACATTACCAGCTCGCAGTCTAGCCGATATCACAGATCTTTCTGGCCACGTTCTCGGGTAGGGAGGGTGTGGTGGGGTAGTTTCTTCTATGCAACGCCTTACACATCGAAAGACGGAGAACCCTATGATTATGCGGTGTGGTTTTGCGACGTATCACAAGCATCCTCGTGGTTAATTATAATGACATGCATAGGGTATATGCCCACCTGAACCAGGTTCAGTCACGACGCCGAAAATATATTCACCTCTCCCTCAAACATCAACGTGTCTGACTTTGGCTTCTGATCTGAAATGCCCACTACATGTTGCTCGTTGAGCTCGTGCTCTGCGAGATTCATCCTATGCTCTGCGGGTAAGAATAGCGCTAGACGCTGCCGTCTGATGCGTAGTGAGGGTCGCTGGCTATCTGGTAAACTTCCGGCTTCTGAATCTTCATCATCTCCGAACTGCGGCGACTGCACGTACGTTAACGGTTGATCCTTTTCATCTCAACAAACCCTCGCTGAAGTTCGTCAGGTGCTCACGACTTAAGACGCTGTTGGCGTCGCATAAGCCCTGGCACCTTTGATGATGCTCTGAGCAGGACAACACGACGACACTCGTGTGAAACTTACGCAGCTCGACAACGGGGCGCTACCAGGATTCAAACCCACCGCCCGTCCTGCCGCCCAATCAGCTTCTGAGTTAGCAAATACCCTGAATCTTCTCAGCTGCAAATTGTACGATTCGACGAAAGATCTCACACTAGATGGCACATGCTCGAAAAGAAGTTCTTAAATGACTACGCCCGGAAGCCACCTCTTTTCTACTATGATTTCCGTTTGCACCCGTTCGCCGCGTCGCGGTACAAGCACCGAGAGGATGCCATTCGCATTTCACCCGTCCGGGACCGCACTGGAGAGGATATGCGCACCCGCTCAGGGTGAGTGTGTTGCAGCACGTTAGAGGGAAAGGCTCCGCTTTCTGACTTGTAACTCCGGCTTGCGAGTCGGGAAACAATCGAGGCAGAGTCGTAGCAACACCCACTACGTGGGCTTCATTCCCAGAACCAGCTAGGTCCGTCGGCTATCTATCTGGCCTCTCGTAAATGTAGCACACGGGGTGCGCGAGGAACGGACGTCTTCCTCTCCGCGCTCGGATGTGTTGAATGGCATGAGGGCGCGCACAGATCAATTGAAAAGCTATGGAGAGTAGGTTCAGCCAGCCACGATATGCATCAAAGAGAAAATCTCTCCGAGTTCGTTGAGGCCCCCGGTCCCGGGAGAGCAGCTGTGCCAGGCGAATGAGGCCGTGTGCGTGAGTTTAGAGGCCGCGCCCGGACAGCCTGGAGTCTGAACGACGCATCATTCCGGGGTACTCGAAGCGGACAAGCGCATCTGTCTTACAAGCCGCCATCTGCGGAGGAGATCTCGAACATCACAGTGCGTGCGATCAGCGATCTCAGCTTGCCGCCCGGGCGACGAGCGAGTCTGACGCCTGGACGGCCGCTCCCCTGCAACATGCCATACACATCTCCGCTGCCGTACCGTGGCCCTGCCTGATCGTACCCACGTAGTGAGAATCCAACTACACCTCGTACCCGTCTCGATGCTCATATAAGCTCAGGCCGCGGACCCCTCCGCGCCAACACCTTGATTTCCCCTCCCCGTCTCGCACTCAGTGTTCTCGTCCTTCAGACGCCGTGCAGACATGTCCGACGAAGGGACCTTTCCGCTAGCCCGAGCTGAGGTATGTTCAACGATCAAATCTCATCGCCAAGTCTTTCTACCCTCCATCCCCATCCTCATCGAGTTCTGCGCGTTCCAATATCTTGTTCCATATCTTGTTCCCAATGTCTCGATCAAGATCGGGACCAATATTCACCCATGCTGCAGCTCATAGCTCTGTTTCTCGAATCCATGGTTTTCGGGGCGTTCACGGTACTCTATGCCATCGCAATCTGGATTCTTCTCTACAGGGAGAGGCTCCGGGGGAAGTCCAGGCTCAACAGGATGCTCTTCGGTACCACGACCGTTATGTGGATCCTCTCCGTAGCGGTGAGTACCTTGCCACAACATCAGGCACAAAAAACTCAACCAGTACATTCCACAGCATCTAGGAATCGACGTCGCGCGCGCTATCCAGGGATTCGTCATATGGGGCGGGACTCCTGGTGGGACGGAAGCCTTCTACGCGAAAATTAGTGACCCCACTGAGGTCGCGAAGAACGTTGTCTACATCACCATGACACTCGTTGCGGACTCCTTTGTCGTACGTTTTGACCGTGGGAGTTGTATAGGCCTCTCATGCTGACCAGTGGGGAACAGACATACCGACTTTACGTGGTATGGAGCAGGGTTTGGTGGATCCTCATTGTTCCTAGCGTTATGCTTATTGCAACGGCAGGTGTGCATCTTGATTTTATTCCCGTGGCCAGGCTAACGTGGATATCACCCCAATAGTTGCGGGTTATGGCGCATGCGTCGAAATCGGACTGGCAACGGATGGTACTGCAGTGTTCGCCGACGCTCTCCAGCCATGGATCCGCGCGTTCTTTTCGCTCTCCCTCACTACAAACCTGCTTGCAACTCGTAAGTCTGATCTTTCTGATGCTGTTCACATCATTATGTATCCAATCCTTTGACTTTACGATTCGCCCGTTTTCCTCTAACAATCACCTCCTTCCGACTTCAGTCCCGTTCATCGTGCGCAATGGACTCACACCTTTGCAGTTCTTATTGCTGCACGTATCATGTGGTCGAATCGGCGTGTCAAGAAATTCCGAACGACAGGGGCAGCGGCAGGTTCAAATTGGGAGGTTGTTGAGACGTTGATTCAATCTGCCGCGATATACTCCGCGGCGCTCGCCTCGCTATTGGGCACGTACCTCGCTGGATCCAACGCTCAGTATATTTGTGTAGATATTTTGCAGCCGCTCATCGTAAGTCATGTCTCTCTTTCCTAGTTACGCTTCACAAGACTGACGTGCATCTGTAGGGCGTGGTTTTCACCCTGATTATCATCCGTGTCGGACTCGGGTACACGATGAACGAATCTGTCAGCGGTGGGGGTGCAGGCGCGAACTTGACCGACCGCAGCCAGCTCCAGACTATTGGTGGACACGCCTACCCTCTTCAACCGGTCGCAATCAACGTCTCCGTTAGCCGTACTAACGACCGTGCAAGCTTCGATGCATACGACCGCAAGGACGGGCGCGTGGTCGACGACGTCGAGAGCGGCAATGCGCCATCCGAGTAAACACCCGCGCGTCCCTTCCCTCGATTGCCGTCTTCACCCTGGCTTATCGTCCGTGGTCTGGTCCGCGTCTATCTGATATCAACGACGGCCCCGCTATGCTTTAGTTATTTGGTTGTCTTTATTGCTGCAGCCGTCTCCAGACTACTGGATTGTTGCACACTCGACTGCTGTACGCTAGATAATCCAGCCCGCTGGCTGTCCATCATCGTCCCCCAGCCAGCTCTCCTTGACGCTGTTCATGCGCGCCAAAGCACCCTCCTGGCCGTAGCCTCCGCCGCGTTCTGTTCCTTGGCGTTGCCATCCGTCCGCTCGTTTTCCCTCATCGCTCTGTAGCCGCTCTCTGCATTACATCCGTATCTGCACGTCGTCCATCCTATTTCCTTAAGCTGTTCGTTTGCCATGGAATTACCTCCGCGTTTGTATTACTCTTTTCGTCCCGCGAGATCGCGGTTAATGGGACGTGCGGCGCCTCTGTATCCTGCAACAGTCTTCCCGTACCGTTCATACTGTACATATTTACGAATCGTACGTGTGCGAGCTATTTGTAGACTTAGTGAATATAGACCGACCTAGTCGCATTGCAGCGCCTCCATTTTGTGGAACTTGACATCCCAGAGATCGCAGAAGGAGATCCAGGACTATGAAACGCCAAAGACGACTTGAACACGATGTGGAACATCGGGACGCCGTCTTTGAGTCACCAGTGGCGCCATTGAGACTGTATACCTTCGCATCCTTCGGAACGTTAACCATCCCTACTCGAGGTAGATGTAAATACCGCGGCGCACCGCCAACTCGTCCAAATCCCGCGGTCAGGCGCACGGCGGCTAGTGAAGGGCACCTGAAACGGGTCGCAATAGAGGAGCATATGTCGGGCAGAAGCTTTGCGAGTAGGCGGCCGTGACGGTGCAGCGAGCAGGGACGTCAGCGGCGACGGCGACCATGGATTCGACCGTCCCAAGAGGGGGCGGTCCGTCTGTGGCCGCGGAACATCCCCAAGCTCCGCCTTTGAATCCGACCAGTGCGGTGTCCGAGGCGGCTCACGAGGCCCATGGGTTCTGTTGGCCCGGAAGTAACGACGAGGTCGGAAAGTGCTTTCTACGTAGAAATTAGGTCAAATAGTGTCTTGACAGCCGAGACGAAGCGCACCTCTTTACATATCGCGCGGCCCCACCCACGAATCCCACTATATACGTTTGAAGGGATGTCTTTCGACTTCGGCTTTCTATCTATTCAATTACTATACACCTCACAGTGCTCTGACTGATAATGTCCAATACCTTCATAGCAACCTGCCACAGTGAGTATACGAGGAATATGGACTGCACGCGGTGAATCATGTTCGACGGACGTAACGGTACGGTGTGCCGTCACCTCCACCCCACACTAGACACACCCATCATCGTGACGCCAGGCAACAGCGCCCCCTCGCGCTCGAATCGCAAGTCGATCGTTCGGGCGGAATGTAAGGCCTGCGATATCACGACTGAAGCCTGCGTCGGCTCCACCTTCAAGGGGGCCGGGCGGCGGTACTTGCCATTGGGCTGCTGAACATCATCCTAGCAACCACGCAGCGCCGTCCCGGGCAACCGAGAACTCACCAGAAGACTTTCACCCGCCCGGCAGGTTAACGCCAATAAAATTGAGAGGGTGCGAAGATCTGAGCAGTGAGAAGCACTTCGCTACGCCGGTCTATGCTGTTCCTGGCGGCTGTAGGGGTGCTGGGGTGTAGACTTGCTGCAATGCTCAGCTTAAGTAGTAGTGATCAACGCCCGCCGGTCGGGGGCCGTGCGTGACATTCGGCGGCGATAACAACGTAAAACATGGCGAAGTGTTGACAGTTGAACATCGTAAAGGCAGAACGAGCCTAAGCGGGCAGTCAATCGAGTACATTGGGTAGAGGGGCTAGAACCAGCATCGGAAAAATAAGCAGCCATAGAAATTATGTGTATACTTGCGCACCAGCCTCTGCGCGCTTCTTGTCCTTCGCCACGCAGCGCGGATGCATCTAACCCATACGGCGACCCAGCACTTCTCACAATTTTTTACTCGCGCGAATATCTCCTCCTCATGCCGTACACTGCGTCCGCAGCATGCCACGCGTACCTCGCCGGGTGGGATTTTGCATTCTCGGCTCTAGGACTATCCACCCGGTCTCCATGATCAGGCCCTTTGAACAAGGAACTCGCGGAGCCGCTGAAGGCGCTCGGCTGCGCGTCGGAGCGTATCGAGGTCCTTGCAGAACGCGAAGCGTGCGTAGTTCTCGCCGATTGAAACGTGGTCTTCACAGTAAAACTTTGGAATTGGCGTGATGTGCGGGCATGAGGGCAGACCGACTGAGAAGGAACATGATAAGACGTACCTCGCTGACAGGAATCGACGAGACGCCAATCTCGTTTGCCATGAACCACGCCGCTCTATCAGGATACTGTTCAAACCGTAGACTGCCCTGTTTCTGGACGGACGCACCTGAAGTCTTTCCCTCTCCCCTGAACCGAGGCTGGGAAACTATACTCCTCAGGCCAGCGCAGCCGCGAGATATTCTGCCCGTTTTGGCGTCAGCCACTTCTCTTACCTGCCTTGGGCTTCAACTCACCAACAAAATAAAATAACTCCCCTCCGGCCAAGCATACTCCATCCCAAGTCGCTCAAACGCATCAATGAGCACGCCGCGCCGCTCCTCGTACTCCTGTAGTTGCGTCTCAAAGAAGCCTCGCGCACCGGCCTGTTCGAGGCCTGCCGCCGCAGCCTCCTGCATGGGCGAGTTGGTGCAGAAGACGATGCGCGTCGTCGCGGCTAATGTTGGCCCGATCAGCGCGGGCGGACCGACGACCCAGCCTACACGCCAGCCTGTAGCAGCGAAGAGCTCTGAAGGTACGAGAGTGAGCAAGTGGGGCGGAACGGAGGATCATGAAGGGGCGACGTACTGCCTGCGGAACCGACAGTGATGGTGCGTTCCCACATTCCAGGCAATGTCGCAAAGCGGACATGTTCCCGCTTGTCAAACACCAGGCTTTCATACTAGTGTACGGTGTGTACCGCGTGTAGGGTCAGCTTACAGCAGTTGAGGAACGTGGTACTACGCACGACTTCATCTGACATGACAATGAGGTCGTGCGCTTCTGCGAGCCCTGCGATGCGCTCGAGCTCCTTGCGCGTGAAAACCTTGCCCACCGGGTTGTGTGGCGTGTTGAGCACGATCATCTTCGTGCGAGGAGTGATCGCGCGTCTGGGTAGACGGTACATCAACTCTATCGATTTTCTCTTGTCAAAGGAATTCTGCCGTACTGGAGCTCTTCAAAGTCTACTTCCCACGTCTTCTTACCAGCCTTTGTCCCGGGAATGGCCTCGGTGCTCGGATGGAGGGGCACATAGATGGGCTTGCCACCGTTGAACACGATGGAAGGCAGGTACTGGTCGAAGAACGGCTCGAATATAATGACTTCGTCGCCCGGCTCGAGGAACGCTGCCCAAGCGGCATATTGTCCTGGATAAATCATCGAAGATGATTGCTTTATTCTGTTCTGTTGACTCACGCCGCCCGCACCTCTGTGCGGATGACGTCGTCGAACACGCAACTCACCTTCATTCGCGCCGCTTGTGACGACGATCTCGGTCTCTGGGTCCAGCTCCCGCCCGAATTGTGGGCTGTAAAACTCTTTCAAGGCCTCCCGGAGACGTGGCCTCCCCTTCGGCGGCGAGTAATGGTTGCCCTCGGTAGACCGTAGTGCCCCCTCCGCGGCCTCGCGCGTCCACGATGGAGGAGGAAAGTTCATGTATCCCTGGCCCAAATTGATGCAATCCGAGGGTAGGTTTGCAGCGCTGTGTGGGCGATACATATGATGTTCGGGGGCAGGATGATAGCTGAGAGAACGGACGTACTTGAACACGGACCAAACGTCGAGCGCGAGGGCACGGCCATCCTTCAGGCGTGATGCGAACGGAAACGTCTTGAGCTTCTTAGCCTCTGCCTCAGCAACAGACATTGAGATGCAGGGACGCGAAAATGGACGGGAAAGCGGAGAATTTGGGGGGCCTGGCACCAGCTTGCGAGAGAGCGAACGGCAAGGGCTCGCAGGGCCAGATAGGATGTTCGCAGCAACGCTCCTGAACCGCATCTATACAACCAAGCCAAGTCGCGAATTTCCGGCAAGAGAGGGGAGAACACGCGAAGATAGCGAAGGTTCGAGTCGAGCCCCGAGCTTGAGCCTACGGGTATTCGAATGGCGTGCTTGGGTCGCGGGCGGACGCGTGTATCGCCGGACGGCATGTTGTCGACGAGCTAGGTATTCAGAAAATATGCCGTATACATTACTTCGAAACAATGAGTGGTTCCCGATGTTCATAGACAAGTGCAGAGCAGATGTGAGCGGGATCGCAGGGACATGGATTAGGTTTACAAGAGTTTCCAAGGAGTGATATTGACCGGGTGTACAAACGTCATCTAACCAAACAATCTGCGCTAAGTAGCTAGTAATAGTATCCGGACTACTATCGATAGGATTCAGTGCAAGAAAGGAACCCAAGAAATACGGTCGGGGGCGGCAGGGTGTAGCGCCTCGCTCACTGTTCACCCATTCCAACTCCGACTCTTACTAGACTTATACCCTTACCCCACACTCCTTACTCGATGCTCCTTTAGGATATGCTCTCCCACGGCCTTCGTATATAAGCCTACGACCTATGTAGGGCGAAGCCCCAGTGTTCTCGCAATCGACTAGACATTAGTCCTGTCACCTCTGCCTGAACCTCTTCTCTTGTCGCGTCACCGGCTCTCCTCGACTCGCGAACGCGACATATTTTTGACAGTCCAGTCTACTCTCTCGAACACACCTCGCTTTACTTGATACCTCTGGTTCCGTCTGGGTCGCCCTCGAGTCTGATCAACTCGAACCTCCTCACGGCAACTGGTCCACTTCCCCCTCCCAACACTACCCCCTTTGAACAATCCTCGATGTCGACCCGATACAACCTGCGTCGGCCTCGCGCCGCGTCGCCACCTATGGAGGAGGTCGCTATTGGTGAGTTCGTACCTGCTGCCACCGAGAACGTTGACAGCGCCGTTGGTCTTAGCCCCTTGACCAGCACTGCGACTCCCGAGAGCCCTCGCCTCGGCGCCGAGCGTCGTCCCGGTCTGACCTATAGTCAGGCGGTCGCCTCGAGACCTACGAGCCCGGTGCACAACACCGGGGCCTCGGATCGTACTGTCGGTACAATAAGCAGAAATATACTTGTTACTCCATCTACATCTCCCGCGCGTGCGTCTTCGCCCGCGGCAGCTCCTCGTCGTCGTGTGACTATTGAAGAGGTCACTGATGAAGAGGCCAACGGACCATGGATAGAGGTCCGTCGCCGTCGTCGTGCCCATAGTGCGGGGTCGCTCCCCGGCTCGCCGTCACGACCACATCACGGCCTGACTCGAGCCCAGCGGCAGACAGTGCGCCGGGCTGAGCAGCGTCTCGCGCCCACAGAGCGCGAGCTCATCGCTCGTCGAATGGAGCACAGCCAGACCGCGGACCGGCGCGCTGAATCGACGAGCTCGGATTCTCGCGGAGAGGGTCCGTCAGATCCCAAGACGAAGGGAAAGACGGTCGACGCGCGCAACTGGGGCGCGGCCGGTATACCGTCCGATGAGCTCGATCCTGACACGCAGGAACGCGAGCTCGACAGGTACTCCATCAATCGCTCGATGGTGAGCGGCGCGTCGGACGGCTTCTCTGCCGACGAACGGCGCGATATGCTAGCATACTGGAAGGCTCACAAGGCAGCCGAAAAGGTTGCGGAGACGTCCGCCACCCGCAACACGGCCGTGCCTCTGTTCAGCGCCGGAGTGCGCACTCAGATAACACCCGCCGTACCTGACAATGAGCACGGGGCTATCAGTCGGCGCATGGAAGAACTGCAGCGCGAGCTAGACGTGCTGCGAGCTCGAGCTGTTCCGACGGTGCTAGCCACCTCGAGGAAGCACAAGCACAAGAAGAAGACCCGCCTGACTGGGCAGGAGCTGAGTACAGACGACGACGACTGTTACCGTCCCGACCTCGCGAAGCCTCGAGCTCGTCAGTCCGGGAAAGGTCGACAGTCTTCGCTTCGCCCCGTTGCACAGCTGGCACCCGGGAGCTACCTCGGTCGTGCATTCGAGCACTTGATCGGCGGCGGCGACCCGGGCGACTCTCCGAGCAGTTCCTCTCCAGCGTCGTCGAAGTCTTCAGTCCGCAAGCGGAGCCGAAGGCGGAGACAGAAGTCCCCTTCATCGGATAGCTCGTCCACAGACTCGAGCAGTACAGACGGCGCGGCCGTACGCTCAAAATCAAAGAAAAAGCTCCGGCTCAAGCCCGAGAAGCCTGAGCCGTACGACGGGAAGCCTGATGCGCAGGTCTTCCATAAGTTCATGCGGCAGACTATTGAATACTTGTCCGCGTTCAACATCGAGCGTGGCATGGTCGCGTCACAGGTTTCAAACTTCCTCAAGGGGAATGCATACCGCTTCTGGGTCACCTCCGTCGAGTCGAGGTCACCGCAAAAGTGGAGTCTTCGTAGATTGTTTATTGAATTATTCAACTACTGTTTCCCTGTCGATTACCGCCTACAGATGCGCGAAAAGCTGAAAAGCAGTAAGCAGGATACTCGGACCGTACGGGAGTACGTACACGAGCTCGAGAACCTATTCTTGATGATCGGATTTGTCTCCGAGCATGAGAAGGTCGACAAGCTTTGGAATGGCTTGAGTCGACCTATCCAGAAAGAGCTCTGGAAGCGCGAGCTTAACCCGACGAGTGCCACCTGGGACGAGGTCCGCGAAGGTGCTGAAGTGATCGAAATCGCCGAGCGTGTTGGGCAACGTATTGACCGTCATGACCGGGACCGCAATGGGCGTCCGAGTGAGCCGCATCGTCCACGCGAAGGGCGCGATACTCGTGATCGCTCACCAAAGGCCAGTGCGTGGATACCGACTCGTGGCGGGCATACACGCGGCCGTGGTCGTGGTCGTGGTGCGCATGTACCGAACGAGCGTGGGCAATATGCACAAAGCAGATCGCTGCCCGCAGAACGGCAAGGCTCGAGTGTAGGCGGCACATGGCAAGTGCGGGCGAGTCAGCCATCGTCGAAATTATCCAAAGACGAGAAGGATGAACTGACCGCTGCCGGAAAGTGCTTCCTGTGCAAGAAAGCCGGCCATTACCAGCGCGACTGCCCGACGCGCGACCGAGTGAAGTCGGAAAAGGCAGGCAAGCCACCTGGTGTGAGCTCGTACCACATGGGCGTGTCAAGCACGCAGAGTCGCGGTCGCACCGATAGCCTTCGCGCGTTGGCGGCGACGACCGAAACAACAGCCGGCATTGACCTGTGTGTCATGGGGATGCCGCTGGAGGGCAACTCGGACGATGAGCCTCTCAGCGGGTCGGACATGCCACACTCCCTGGCACCATCTGTAGACCGAGAGTCAGCGCCGTATGGATACATCCCGAAGCGCGTGGAACTACCTATTACAGTCCGAGAAGGACGCGAACCGACGCAGCTAGGTGACCTCTACGCTATGCGTGCGGAAGAGGTCTTGAACCGCTGCGGACCGTACTGCTGCGAAGCTGCTGGCTTTGATGGTGGGAACGAGTACAACGCAAACGTGTACCGCACGACGGATTCATTGCATGTTGTGATGCACTACCGGTTTGACACATTAGTCGAGACCGCGCAGTTGAAAGATCCTGAGTTTGACTTACTGCGTTGGTACCGACAAGTGGTTGTGAATTCCTTTGCACAGGAGCATCAGCAGTGCTTCCTGTCGACGCGCGGCGAACGCATGGGCAACGCACTCGCCATCGGTGCTCGTCGAGTGCTGGAAGCGACAATTCCGTGGCCTGAGTCGGCAGCTGCGGATGTATTGCGCTTCACCTGCGTACAGCGCGGGCCGGCATTGGTGCGGATATACGACCTGTATCTGAGCCTTGCTATAGACGTCCCGACGCACGTACTAGAAAACACTTACCTGGACCTCCCGAACTACTATGCAACACATGTATGGGAGTACTTCGAGCCTGTGCAGCCAGCCTTCATTCTCGATGACCTGGAGGGCGAATTAATTCACCTCTTTCGACGACCGGCACGCGCAAACGGTATCACGAACCTTGAGCTCAACGCAGTCAGACCACATGGACGCCCGTCATGAGACAAGATTCCGACGGATGGCCTAGCGGCACTCCAGCGCAATGCGGCAGTTACTCGAGACTTCAAGAGATTGATACCGGAGCCCATCGTGATTGTCGTCCACAATAATGGGCATCCAGCACGTGCACTACTTGACTCCGGCTCGTTGTCGGACTTCATGTCCGCGAAACTGGCGCACCAACTCGGAGTGCAGGTCTTTGAGCTCGAGAAACCATTGCCGGTGCACCTGGCCGTCCAAGGCTCACGTGCGAAGATTAATTCTGGATGTCGAGCTGTACTTGAGTATCAGCGCATCAAGGCAGACCGCTACTTTGACGTCGTCAACTTACTAAATTATGATCTGATTCTCGGAACTCCCTTCTTGTTCCAGCACAAGGCGTTGTTCAGCTTCAATCCTACGACGATTGTAATTGGAAGCTCACAAGCCTTGCCTATGGAAGGGAAGTCTGTCCGAGTGCTGCAATCGCACGCGCGGACATCCTCAAAGATGACCTCGAGGCTGCGCGCGAGGAGCTACGTGAGTACGCGGCACCTATATGCAAGGAAGCGAGCGACTCACCTCTGCCCCCGCTGCGTGTGATCAATCATCGTATCCCCTTGATAGACGACAGTAAGGTCTATTCTTGGCGACCTTCAAGATGTCCTGACGCCTTGCGTGCACTCTGGATAGAAAAGCGAGACACGTACCTCAAGTCCGGCCGCTGGCGCATGACGAGCGCACGTAACACTTCGCCGATGCTTCTCTTGACGAAGCCTGGTACTGGCGTAAAGGGCATTCCGCCGCGTCTTCGCGTGGTATGTGATCTTCGTGAGCGCAACGCAAACACACAGAAAGTTAGCTCACCTCTTCCTGATATGGAAGGCATCCTTCGGCGCATCTCGCGACGACCGTACCACTCCCTTATTGACGGGAAAGACGCCTACGAGCAAATCCGGGTAGAGCCAGAGGATGTAGAACGTACGGCCATGACCACACCCGATGGGAATGTCGTCAGTCTAGTACTACAGCAAGGTGATTGTAATGCAGTTGCTACTTACCAAGGATTGATGAACCACATATTTGGCCCATATATTGGTGTATTCATGGACGTATACCTCGATGACATTGCCATTTACTCGGACACCCTAGATGACCACTTGAAGCATGTTAAGCTTGTCACTGATATCCTGAAACGCGAACAGCTTTACCTCAGTGCGAGCAAGCTGCACTTCCTTTGTCGTGAGATGAAGATCCTCGGCCGCATAGTTGACGAGCAGGGCATCCGGATGGATCCCGACAAGGTCGACTCCGTGTTGAATTGGAAGGTCCCTACAAACAAGGAGTTATTGCGGGGCTTCCTAGGTTCAGTCGGCTACTTAGCTGATGATATTGCGACTATCCGCATACCGATGGGCATCCTGACATCCCTAACAAGTGTGGAAGTGTCCTTCAAGTGGGATTACACACATCAGCGAGCATTTGACGAAATCAAGCGCTTAGTTCATGCTCACCGAGAGCACCATTGTGTGCCACTTGATTACTCGTCGGCAGCACCACCCATTTGGCTCGTTACAGATGGCTCACATGGTGGCATTGCGGGTGTTGTCACCCAAGGCAATGACTTTCGTACGGGACGTGTCGCTGCATTCTTCTCGGCAAAACTTTCATCGGCGCAGATGAATTATCCTGTGCATGAAGTAGAGATGTTAGCAGGTGTCGAAGCGATGCGACGGCATCGTGACATCCTATTGGGGTGTCCATTCACCTGGGTGACCGATCACAAGGGTCTCGTACACCTCCTGAACCAGCGCCACCTCTCAGGGCGCCAGGCCCGCTGGTTGGAACACATATCCGAGTTCAATTTTCGGATTGAGCACGTTCTGGGCGTGGAGAACGTACTGGCAGACTGTGAGACTCACGTAGGTGCTTTACTGTCCCTTTATCCCGCTAGAGTAGCTTGGTCCGGGCCTGTATTAGGCGGCGTACTCCAGAAGGATGGTGGGCAAGAGTAAAGACTTGGCCCACCAGACGCCCGAGTCCCGAATACTCGGACGCCGTACGCGAGTAACTATTACATAAGAATCTCGTGTATAATTATTATTATCGCTAGCTCTTAAGCTAATGGGTGTTCCCTGGGCTGCCCTTACACTCTCCCCCCCTAGACCCGATACCGGGGCGTATAATATAAGTAAAGGCTGCGAATATAAGCAGCAATCGCGCTTGGATGAGGTTGGGTCAAAGGCGACGGGCAGCCAGCGTACGCTGACCGTGCCTTTGAAATTGCCGTGAATACGGTCCAAAATCTACCGAATAGTCGGTCGAGTAAGGGTAGTAGCACATCGTTGGCCAATATCAGCCTGGGGTCTGTATATATACAAGGCCGCGAATATAAGCGGCGTTCGGCCAGTTTGGGGTGAGTTGTCTGGCTTCCAACTATTGTATACAAAGTCATGATTGACTCGTGATGATGCATGATTTGCATAGGGTTTTGTTGATTTTTGATGTTTCGTATTGGACGACGAATGGCCATGCTGTGGCCTGCGCGGATGGTGACGAGTGGTCGCAAATATAAGCGACGGGTAGCCCTGAAATGACTAAGTAGGCGGGCTACTACAAAGTCTTGCTGCGAATATAAGCAGCGCAAGCCCATGCTAAGACGACACACTGGGCAAAGGTGTGTCGAATCGATCCAACTGCGACATACGGCGGCGTTAGAGACGGGTTTAGAGGCGGAGACGACTAGTTCGGGGCGGAATCGCCAGCGTTAGCGAGCGGGGTGCTAGCGGAGGATTGTGATCCATCCGGGCTAGTGGTTGGCATGCCGGCGTTGTGCACGGTCGGGGCCAGTCCCTGGCTAGGACCTCCAGTCGCTGGCCCTTCAGCCATTTCCGTGTCCATCATCTCGGTGACGGCTCCAGCGGGCGGCCCGACTGTCGGGGCGATCGGCGCCGGGGTAACCATAATGGCCGCCGTTGGGGGAGCCGCCGCTTGAGCAGTTTGCAGCTCGAAGAGGTTGGGCACGGTCGGCACTTCAGCCACTGAGTTGATTCCGGGGAACGCGTGTTGGAGATCGGTGTAGTCCCGGCCATGGAACAAGGCCCGAGCTCGCCACGCGGACATTTGCACTCGATCGGCAAGATCATACCCCACGCCCGCACTGGCGTACCATCGAGCGACGTGGAAGACGGTAAGCTCGCCTTCCCGGTAGGACCCGGCGAATCGCACATCGGGCGAATATACTGGCTGGCGCGGGTAGTGCCCGTGTTGGATGATGTGCCGGTACAATCCGGGAACCGAGAATAGCTCCTGCGAAAGTGATATCCACCGTCCTCGGTCATCGACCGATACACCTCGGCCCACTGGCCTGCGAATCATGAGATGGAGCTCTACGTTCTCGGGCCGGGGCGCTCCGTCCATAGTACCGTCCGCTCGTTCCATCCATGCGGGTATCCGGCTCTGATGGAGCGACAGCCATTCAATCCAGCGGCTCACCGCGTCAGCGAGTCGGGGCTGGTTGATCCGTGGCTTAGCTGGCTCACTTCGAAACCGAGTAGTGGGCGGCGGCAAATGCGCCGTAGACGTAGGGATGAGTCCCGGAGGGGTGTATTGAGGCGAGCCCCGTCGCCCATAACTCCGTACCGGAGCAGTGCCCAACGGCGCGGTCCTCCTATCAGGATTACGCCAGTGCTCGTTCAGCACACGCATGCCTTGTACCCCTGTGAGCGCCGGGTTGTCCGAGATCTGGGCCAACAGATGCTGGATCCGGTGTCGAGCTTCGCCCATGTCGGCGTGGGCCGCGCTCATCATCATCCTCGCGTCTTCGGTGCTCACTGGCACGAAGTTATACCAATGAGACGCCAGTCTGGCGTCGGATTCGGCGGGAACAGCTAGCATGTTGCTAGGCCATCCTTCCGGGATGCGGATCGTAGGCGCGTGTTGCCCGGCCATGGTGAATGCGGGTCCCGTTCCGGGAGCTGGGGGCGGCGGCAGGTCACGCCGAGCATTGCGGACGCGTTGTCGGTCAGATACTTTCTGAATCCGATCAACGTCGTAAACGTCGTCCTCGTCGGACTCGTCCGAGTCGTACGCCGTAAACTTCTCAGGCGCGTCGGTCAGCCGGCTGCTGGAGGGGTAATCGTCCTGTCTGCTGTCATGTCCTCGACGAGGCGGGGTTCGAATTCGTCCATGCCCATGTTCTTGGCGATCACGCCGTGGGCTCATCTCGCGCGGGTCCCGCTGTATATATCCAGACGATCCCGACCCATGAGTCACTGACGTTAATGCAGATGGGGGGCGTATACTTTCCAGTTGTCGCAATAACTGACGCCGTTCGTCCTCCAACTCGCTAATGCGTTCTCTCGCCGAGTTCCGCTCCGAGCGATATCGCTCTCGTAGTTCGCGGTCCTCATTCGCCTGCCGGCGATTCCTCGCCTGTTCTCTGTCCCGAGACTCCTCTAGTTCTTCAATTCTGGCCTGTGCCGTCGCCAGCTCTTGAGCTGCTCGTTCTGCTTCTTCTCTGGCCCTTCCCCCTTCAGAGCGAGCATGCTCTTCGAAATGACGCCAGAAGCGCGCTTGCAATTCCCCTTGTACCGTGGTTTGCGCTTCTACGAAGGCCGCATCGTTGGCCGATGCTCCATAATGCCTTAGGAATTCAGCGCAAATAACGCATCCCACCGTGTGCGCAACTAGCAGCGGCTGTCCCGGCACTGCGGCCCACGATAGCGACGTTAATGGCATTAACGGCGGCATGCCGGGTACCGCTCCCAGTTGCGGAGGGCCTCCCACGTTGGGGCCCACTGTCGATCCCGGCCGAAATTGGCCTCCTGTACCGTATCCAAATCCTAGCTGAGGCGGCTGCATGTACATTCCTTGCGTCATGGGCGGCCCTGCCCCTGTCATGAAATTTTGCGGCATGGCTGCATACTGCGCCTGTTGCGGGAACTGCCCATACACTGGCATCGATACCGCTGGCTGCATAGCCGCATTTGGGGCCATATTGGCCAAGCTGCTGTCTACCGCCATTTTGGCGGGATTCGTCGTTCCCGAATTGTCTTGCGTGTTCGCTGAGTCGCCGGGCATAGTGGTCGCAGAGTCGTATGGTCTACCAAGAGGTGATGAGAGGTGGGAGAGAGCAGGAGAGCGACGGAGTCCTCGCTGGCCAAGTGCCTTCACGCCGGTAATCGACCCTTAGCGGTGAAGTGCTAAGCGCCTGCATCTGCGATCTCAGCGCTTACGCGTCGCGACACGTCCAGTCACACTGCGTCACTCCGCGTCATGTCCACTAATTCGAGCAGAACTGCTCAAGCCCGGCCTTTTCTTGGCTTCTTAGGCAGTAATTGCCAGGTTTCTACTCCCATTAGCTGACAATAGCCGTCGAGCGCCGCCAGGTCTTTACAGTTCTCGTAAGGTTCCCAGGTGTGATCACCTAATGTCCATCGAACATGGAACCGGCACTTGTTACCTTGCCACTCGTGGCCAATGATTTCGTCCACTAGCCACTCCGTGCTATCGTCCGCGCCAAGGTCGTAGAAGGCCCGGGCTTCCCGGTGAGGGAACATCACGTCGTCATTGGGCTCATGTGGCCGAAGTAGTGAAGCGTGAAACCGAGGGTGTATCCTCCGCTCCTTCATTTCTGGTGGCAAGTCCAGCACATAACTCGAAGTATCAGGGTAAGCTTCCGTGATACGGAATGGCCCAATATATTTAGGTACCAGTTTTCGTGCTCTGCCCTTGGGCACCGATAAATTCTTCGTAGACAAATACGCCTGGTCTCCCACAGCATATATTGGCTCAGCGAGCCTATGCTTGTTTGCATAATGAGTCTGAGCGACTCGCGCATCGATTATGGCATCATGGGCAGCTTCCACATTAGCCCGAGCTCGGACCGCAAATTCGCGTACCCCCGCGAATTGCGAATCGGTATTGATTCCGTTCATGGATCTGGGCAAATAGCCGTAGTTCAATTCGAATGGGGCGAATTGAGTGGTAGCACTAGAGGCCGAGTTCAAGGCGAACTCCACAAGCGGTAACTTTTGGTACCAATCAAGCTGGTCGGGAGCCACCGTCGAACGCAATATCTGTGTCACTGACCGGATAGTCCGTTCGCTAAGCCCGTCCGTTTGAGGGTGGAACGCCGTGGACATGAGCAGTTTAGCTCCTAGTAATCGGTGTAGTTCCTTCCAGAACTTGGAAGTGAACTTGCTATCCCTGTCGGACACGATGGATTCAGGAAGACCATGTAGTCGTACTACTTCGCGGAGGTATACCAATGCCAAATCGGCAGCCGTATCCGTAGTCCGGATGGGAATGAGGTGGACCATGGACGTCAGCCGATCCACCACCACCCATATATAATCACAGCCAAACGCAACCGGAAAAGGTCCAACGAAATCCATGGATATGGATTCCCAAGGTCTTCGAGGCACGGGCATACTATGTAGTAACCCCGCGGGCTTATGAGTGGAGGCTTTCGCCATATGACATATACCGCAAGTGGTACAGAACTTATCCACGTCTCGTCTCAACGTAGGCCACCAAAACCATCGACGGACGTATTCCGCGGTTCGCTGAGGCCCTAAGTGGCCCAAAGTGGTATGTGCTCGATCTAGGATTAACTCCGGAATCATCCGTTGTTTAAATAATACCCGCGGTATACACAGTACTTCTTTATATTCATGATTTTTCGTGTGGATCAATCCATCCGTAATCCGGAAGTTTCGGTGATGGTCGGGATTTTCCAATATCTTCCGAAACGTTGTGTCACCGCTATAGCCACTTCTAATGGCGTTCATAAACCCGTCTTCCAATTCTACATGGGGCCGTAGTGGCGGCCCCTTAGTCAAGGATTCGGATAGAGTCGGACTGGGGCCATCATCCGATGATGGGAGCAATACTCGCTCAGGCTGGTGTTGTGCATATTGGGCAGCTTCATCCTGTCGGGCCTCGACCGGCTCTTTCAGTTTACGAGCTGCCTCCTCAGCCGCTATCATGGCCATTTTCTTGGCAGTATGCCTGATAATACGACCAGCGTTCAACTCCAATACTCGAGATTGAGGCAAATCATCCCTGTCAGGATCAAGCCTACTATCGGCATTCGCATATTCGTATTCCTCGAACGTATCTTGAGAACCATCCATCTCATGATACCGGGACAAACAGTCCGCTACCTTATTCAGGTGGCCGGGTATATACGATATTGTATAATCGAACCGCGACAGGTACTCGTACCAACGAATCTGCCGATTATTAGGCCGCGGTACCCCCTTGAGGAATTCAAGTGCTCGATGATCGGTCACTATGCGGATTTTCCGCCCTAACAATTTATCTTCCCATTTCAACAGCCCTTCTAGTATGGCTAGTGCTTCCTGCTCATAAGTGCGGTAGGCACGTTGGGCGCTGGTCAATTTCTTTGACATGAATCCTGCAGGCCGGCACGTTTGCCAATCGGGACCCTGGCCATAAACTGCCCCGACACCGTATAGTGAGGCGTCACAGATCAACCATATTGGTTCAGGCTTCTCGGGGTCTATTGGCCGTAGTATGGGCACTTTGCACGCCAACGCCTTTATAGACTCGAAGCATTTGTCATGCAGCGCCCGCCATATGAATGGCCGGTCATTATGTACCATGTCCGATAAAGGCGCAGTAAATGACGTGACGTCGGGCATAAAGTGTGCCAAATAATTGACCAGCCCTAAGAACCGCTGGACATCGTGGTACGACCGCGGCGTTCGCCAAGTGCGAATACGACTCATTTTGTCGGTGTCTGCATGTAGCCCTCGGTCATCAATGCGATGGCCGAGACAGTCCAGGCTCTTGGAAAATAAATCGCACTTCTTGCGGCTTAGATATAATTTTGCCTTGCGTAATGCATCGAACACGAGCCCAAGATGCTCTTCATGTTCAGCCTTAGTATTGGAGAAGACGAAAATATCGTCTAAATATACATGCACGAACCGCCCTATAAACTCACGAAAAATCGTGGTCATTAGTCTCTGGAACGTAGACGGCGCATTGGTGTCCCCTTGCTGCATAACTTCACTCACGAACGTCCCAAAGGGCGTTGCGAATGCAGTTTTCCAAATATCGGCCGCAATAATGCGAACTTGTTCGTATGCATCGGACAAATCGATCTTTGAGCGGTACTTGGCTCGGGCTACGTCCATTCGAATCTGATCCTGGTCAGGAAATGGCGTCAGGTCATGGACCGTGTTATCATTACGCTGTCTCGCGTCAATTACAGTTCGTAATTTGCCGTCCTTTTTGGCTACACACAGTAAAGGTGCCGCTTGCGACACTGTAGCTGGTTTCCACCATCCTGCCTTTACGTATCGATTGATTTTAGCAAGAAGCTCTGTCTTTATAGACTCTGCGCATCGTGGCAGGTGGTATTTGTATGTTTTTTGTTCATCAATTAACGGGATTTTATGATCCACCTCCCTAAATGGAGGTAGCTCCTCGGGTGGGGGCCTCATTATATCCTCAGTGGCCTTATACCATTTCGTCCTGAGCTTCTCTAGCTCCTCCTCTTCGTCTTCTGTCACGGCAGCCATATAGCTGCTCGGTCCAGCTAACTCTTCCCATTGCCCTATAGCAATCTGTTCCATAACTCTGCCTATTCGGCGTCGATTTTCTTCTTTGGCTGACTTTAGCCTGGGCTCCGACGAATGAGTCGTTGGGAAATTATCCTCTCTGATTACCGGCGACACCTCGTTTCTCGCTCTTCCTTGATGTCGGGTTGGAATTATTACGGCTCTCTTGCCGTCCCCTCCCCTTTCCATACTCGACTCGGAGTGTGCATGACGCGTCCGGGAGGGCTCCACCTTCGTGGATAGCGCCATGCTCTCCTATTCGATAGTAGCGGGTATTATCGGAGGACGGCCTCCTATTCTCTTGTCCTTTCGGTCCATGGCCAGTATTGGCTCCCTGAATAACGGAATGACCGTCCCCTTGACCACTATCTGGTCGCGCCCAAAGTCCAATAACACACCATGCTCTCGACAGAATACTGTGCCCAGAATGGCATCGTAACGATCTATATCGACGACGTCGAAGTAGTGTTCCTGTTTGACAGTGCCTACTGTCAACATGGCTCTCGCCCCAAAGTTTATCCTCGTCTTGCTGCCTTTAGTCCCCAATTGGAGCCCAACTGGCTCTTTCAGATCCACTCGACTAGCCTTGCATATATATGCAAATTCCGGCGTAATTGAATCTGTCGTGCATCCAGAATCGAATAACACGAGCGCCTTGACTCCATTGATCCATAATTCCGCGCACAACGTGCGCTGACTATCCGGCCTTCGTCGCGGTTGAGCCCCTTCTTCGGTAGCACGTCGTACTTTGGCATCGTATAGCCACGCATGTCGCAATCCCTTATCTCTGGCTATGGCCATGCTATTAAGCCGCTCGGCTTCCTCAACACCTGCGATATGCAGTGCCTCTACTCGCATGGCACCGAATAATACGGAGTCGCCATAGTCGTAGTCGATTCCCGACGAGTTATCCACCTCTCCCTCACTCTCATATTGAGACCCGCCATATCCCGGTTCTGACTGAGGGTACTCATCCTCGTCCGGATAAGGTGTCTCATCCATCAGCCTTTCGGCCTCGTATTCCTTTGCTTCGGGCGAATCTCCCGGTGAAATTCCCGGGGCCGAGTGGTCGCCCGCCTCGTGATCTGAGGTATCGTCGACTACTCGCTGAGCGAACATCTTAGGTCCATTAGCCCCATGTTGTCCGAACTTCGGACAAGCGGGGTCGGCAGCGTAATGGCCAATCTGGCCACACGCAAAGCACTTTACAGCGGCTTTGTTTGCCACCGCCTTGTCAATCTTAGCCGGGTGCGACTGTGGCGCGGTCGTGCCCGCCGGGGCAGTTACGGGCGGCTTGAATGCCGCCGTAGCCATTCGAGGTCCTCGTCGATTGAATCCTCGCGACCCAGAATGAGCCGGCCGAGCCTGACCTTTATCCGCCTCCTCCTTGGGCCGAGTGCCCTTATTATCCCCAGCATTCTTGCTGCTACTGGCTGGGGCCGCAGTAGCCGCACGCGACTTTCGACGCATTGCCATTGAGCGCGAATTCTGCTCTAGATCGAGCGCGGCTTGATACAGCTCCGTGAGAGAGTTGTATTGTACCGATAGGCCGTTGTATACGGTCAACAGTTCTTCATAACGATCGGGCAAAGCGTCCATGAATCGTTGTCGCTGTTGGAACTGAGTGGGAGTTTCCCACATACGCTCGGCATGGTAAAGTAGTCGTTCATACAACGAGGCTACTCCGCCTTTATCGGCATGGTACTGGAGATGTTCAAACTCGTGGGCAGCCACCAAGTGTATGTCTCGATGGATGAACCGACGATACAATCCAACGATGGCTTCGTCGAACCACCAGTCGCGTTTATCACGCGATGGAGCCCTTATAGTATTCTGGAACCAAGTGGCGGCATCGCCTCCCAAACATGTGCCTAATATTCGCACTCAATCCCCGTCCAATTCAGGACCTGTGATTCGTAGGGTGCTAAAGTACTCTAACAAGTTTTGAAGCCACACTATAAACCCGTCGGGGTCGTCTTTGCCTTCGAACGCCTTGGGAACGGCTAATTTAGCCACTTTGAGATAGGCGGGAGGCGACGTTGTCGGCGGGTCTGCCACAGCTTCCTGGATCATATCCAGTATTCGCTGCACCCCTTGGATGTCTCGCGGGCCACTTCCTGGCATCAGATAAGCGAGATCATCGCGACCAGCGATCGTGCCTGGTACTTGTCCCCCCGCAGTACTCGTCCGAGTATCGGGAAATCGAGACGGAGCCATAGATCGTCGGGCCCTCAGAGGGTCTGGTCTGGCAAACACGGATGTCGGGGGCAAGGTCGTACGCCTGTACGGCGCTGCAGACACTGAAGCATCCTCATGGCTTTCGCCCAGCCCCGTCCGCCGACGGCGGAGGTTGGCCGAGTCAAATGCCACGCTTCTTCGAGGCTCGGGGACGTCCAACGGACTACGAGTAGTCGTAGCCGACAGCAGCGGCGTGTTATTAGGAGGGGCAGGAGCGCTCCTCGACGGACCCGAAGCATCGGACCGAGCCAGCCCTGCTGCCGCTAGCCGTTGTAATCGGCCGTGTTTAAGACGTTCTTGAGGATCTAGTTCCTCGTCTGATCGTTCCGCATCCGAGGCTGCGTCCAGAAGCTCGCCTTCAACCTCGTCTTCTTCTCGAGGCCATCGACTAGGCGAACTTTGTGAGGCGTCCACAGCGAGGACCTCGCCCTGTGTCTCGATATACCCTTCCGGTATATCCCCATCCTCGCCATCCTCGGCGATCCTTCCCAGCAAGTCCGATACTTGAGCATTAAGCTCGTCCTCAGCTCGCTGCACTTCCAGCCGTAGCGTCGAGAATCGGCGCCGCGACGCTTGCAACAACGACACTAGCTGTAACGCCGAGGACTGACTGATAGCCATATTAGGGCCTTTTATCGGTGAAGACCGAGGGCTGACCATGCCTCCTTGCATATCTTCGACTGCCACGGCTTCCTTGTCTGTCTGACTAGGAGGCCGAGACCTATTCGACACATTCGATACCCTAGCAGAATGATATCCTTCTGTACGGGACGATGGCCGAGGCGCCGCCCTGGCTTTGCCTTTATCGGCCGCGGAAGCCCTGCCTCTAGCAGTTTCCACATGAGCTGCTGAGCTCAATCCCAGCTGACTAGTCGGCCGCGCGTCTTCAGGCGTAGATCCTGGCGACACTCGAGGGAATTGATATGACTCGCGGCGATCTACGCGACTATGCGTCCTTGTGGCGGCCAATGAGCCTGGAGGAATAGGCGATTCCCGCCTGGCTGTACTATGGCCGTAGGCCCCTGCACCACTCGTGGTGGCAGGTCCTGAGGGCGTCGTGGGACGCGATGATCGCGATGGCCTTCTACTGCTGGCCGGGAAGTTCCCAGGGACTTCCATGTTGGTATTCTAAAACGGTTAGTAGTCACTGATGACGTGTACGTCGCCCAGTGAGGCGTAGCTTATAAAGCTTCACGGAAAGCTAAAAAAGTGTGAGACTCACGTAGGTGCTTTACTGTCCCTTTATCCCGCTAGAGTAGCTTGGTCCGGGCCTGTATTAGGCGGCGTACTCCAGAAGGATGGTGGGCAAGAGTAAAGACTTGGCCCACCAGACGCCCGAGTCCCGAATACTCGGACGCCGTACGCGAGTAACTATTACATAAGAATCTCGTGTATAATTATTATTATCGCTAGCTCTTAAGCTAATGGGTGTTCCCTGGGCTGCCCTTACACAGACGCATTGTCCCGCATCTACTCTAATGACCAGCCTGGAACGGTGCGTGCAGCGTCAGAGTATGCTATGTTTGATGACAACAATGGGCCACCTACAGCACTCCAGTCGCATGCCATCTCTGTGCCAGTTCTGGTGGATCTAGAGGGATGTGCGGCAAGTTCTTCGACTGAGGCCAGGATGCGGCTGACACGGGTCCGCATGGCTCCTGCTCGCGTTCAGAGCCCGGCCATTGTTCCGAGTCCACCACCACGTCGTGGGGTGACATCTGTCGCGGAGGGTGTGAGAATGCACGCTGCTCGCACCCTAATGCCACGGTCCAAGGCCGCGGAGCTCCCGCCCGAGGCTGGTCGACTGGAGACAGCTCGTGAATTCTCAAAACGTGTCCGTCTTGTCCTGCATGGTCCGCGCGCAGAACGAGAGGAGGGCACGAGGGTGCCATCTGCTAGCACCCAGCCTGTCAACGAGTCAGTACTTGCAGAAGTCCGAGAAACGGAGGGCGACAAATGCACACCAGGCACGGAGGGCGATAATTGCTCTACCGAGTTGTCGACACCGCCGTTGATTGAACACCTGGCCACCTCAACCGATGGCATACACCTCCAGGATGAAATCCGCCACCGCTACAACGAGGACGCATTCTTCGGCGATATCCTGACGAACCTAAAGCAGCACAAGAACTTCTCCTTTGAGGACGGGCTCGTGCTACTGAAGGATCAAGGCCGGGAACTCCTATGTGTGCCCAATATCCTAGTGAGTGGTCGAAATGTCCGCGAGATCGTGATCTCGCATGTGCACTCGCTGCTAGCTCACCTTGGGCCCCACAAGACGTCCAGCCTCCTTTGCGACCATGTGTGGTGGAAAACGCTGCTGCCGGATGTGCAGAAGTATTGTGATTCTTGCATGACCTGTAAACACAGCAAACCGGCGAATCAGAAGCCGTATGGGTTACTCAATCCACTCCCGGTACCCAGCGCTCCTTGGGAAGCTGTCGGGATTGATTTCGTCGGGCCACTCCCACCGTCTAAGAACCGAGACGGCACCTTCGATGCGATAACCACGATCATTGACCTGCTTACTGGCATGGTTCATCTCGTGCCAAGTCGAACCGACTACCGTGCCCGAGACGTCGCAGAGCTTGTTTTTGCGGAAATTTACAAGCATCATGGTCTGCCAAAAGCGATCGTCAGTGATCGGGATGTACTGTTCACTAGTACATTCTGGTCTCACCTCCACAAGTTGATAGGAGTAGAGCTCCGCATGTCGAGCAGCTATCACCCCGAGTCCGATGGTTCCACGGAGCGTGCAAATCGCACCATATCACAGATGCTATGGCAATGTGTGAGTTCAACGCAGCGCGACTGGGTTACTAAATTACCTGCTATTGAATTCGCCATCAACATGGCGCGGTCAGACTCAACGGGGTACGCTCCGTTCTTCTTGAACACTGGTCGGATGCCCCGACCAATGATCTGGGACCATGCGGCCGCCGACGAGTATCCGGGTGTTAGAACATATGCACGGAAAGTCAAGATGGCGGTAATGGCCGCACATGACAGTCTGATTGCGGCGCGAGTAAAGCAAACTCGCGACGCGAATTGGCGGCGCCGGCCTGCACCGTTCGTTGAAGGTGATCTTGTGTATGTTTCGACTAAGAACATCTCCCTGCCGAAAGGGTTAGCCAGGAAACTAGCACCAAAATACATTGGTCCGTACCGTATTGTGCGCGACTTTGGCAACAGCTCATTCCGGTTAGATCTTCCTGCGTCGTTACGGTGTCGTGGTATTCATGACGTCTTCCACGCGTCGCTCCTGCGTGTGCACGAGCCCAACGATGACCGGTTGTTTCCGGGGCGTCTTGACACGCAAATCTTTGAGTTAGAAGATTGTGAAAATGAATGGGCTATTGAACGGTTCATTGCTCACTGAGGTGCGGGAACCGACACACTCTTGGAGGCGCTATGGAAATCAGGCGACCGGACGTGGGTGCCTTACTCGTCAGTGGCGCATCTAGAGGCCTTGAAGGCTTATCTGGAAGCCAACGGGGTTAGCAAAATCGCCGAGCTACCAGACGGCTCGGGACAGCCACCTACAGATCCTCAGGTTTTCGTCGGATTTATTGACCTAATTCTGGACGAATTATCACACCTTGGAGGTACTATAAAGGGCGGTGAGGAGATGAGCGAGGAGGGGTGTGGGCCCAAACTCACCCGTTTCCGTGCGCCTGCGTCTCCCATTCCTCAATCTCGCTCGCCTCCCATCCCATCTCGCCCCCGATCCTCCCTACCTCCTCGCTTTGCACTCTCCCTTCCTCTGGTTCCTTCCTTCCTATCCTCGCCTCTCACCTCCTCTGTCAATCACATCAATGCTGCCCAAGCGTGTCGGTCGCCTACCCCCGCACTTCAGCCTTGACCCTTGACTCGGCCACCGGGGATGTAGTGGCGACCAACCCCTCCGGCTGGCTCGTCCGCTTCGCGCGGGACCAGGTGCGGCTCATTCTAGCTCTTGACGAGACTCTTTGTCAGGGCGCTTTCAATCCAACCACGGACGCGGTCCCAGCCGGCTACGAAACCTTTCGGGCGCTGTGGAACAGCGACGAAACCA
This sequence comes from Trametes gibbosa, assembly GCA_022606055.1. Classification (NCBI taxonomy): domain Eukaryota; kingdom Fungi; phylum Basidiomycota; class Agaricomycetes; order Polyporales; family Polyporaceae; genus Trametes; species Trametes gibbosa. Next base: position 46,138 of record JABYQJ010000047.1, on the reverse strand, counting down.
ACCAGTACGGGTTGGTCCGCCTCCCAGACGAATCCGACATCATCGTCACCGCTCCTTGCCGGGGCCAAATCCCGCATTACCTCGTGCTCCCTTGTCGCAACGAGGACGAGATGCGCGACCCCGCCACCTACCAGCGCCTCATGGGCATCGCCATGAAAACGCTTCTGCGTGGCGAGGAGCACAAATCCTATCACATCGCCAAGCGCGTCAACAACAAGGAACACCGTCGCATCGCAGCCACTCACGTCGCGCCACATCCGGGCATATCCCGCCCCGTCGTGTCCCAATTTTCTCTCGGGCGAGCTCTGTCGCCTCAGAGACGATGTCCGGCTTCTCGTTCGAGGCTCCGCCGCCGCCGTTCGACTTCCAGGACGCACCGTTCTTCGCGGACGCTCCGCAGAACGTGACCGGGCCATCCAACCAGTCTGCGAACGTGGCCGAGCCTGCAGTCCCCATCGTTCCGCCGTCGGTCGCTCTTGTTCAGGTGGCCCCCGCACCACCGACGTTGACGTCCACTTCCGAGTCGGCCGTGACAAACGCGGGTCTCCCCCTTGCGCAGACTGCCGCTGCCGAGGCCATCGTTGCTGTAGGTTCAGCCATGGCGGAGACTTCGGTGTCGAGCACCACCGAGGGTGGTCGTGCCGACTTGGACGTACCGATGAACGGGATGGAGGGGTATATTAGTGATGGCAACCGTCTCTCGGATGCGTAGACTATCGTGGTACGATAGTCGGAGGGCGTATGTAGCGCCTCGCTCACTGTTCACCCATTCCAACTCCGACTCTTACTAGACTTATACCCTTACCCCACACTCCTTACTCGATGCTCCTTTAGGATATGCTCTCCCACGGCCTTCGTATATAAGCCTACGACCTATGTAGGGCGAAGCCCCAGTGTTCTCGCAATCGACTAGACATTAGTCCTGTCACCTCTGCCTGAACCTCTTCTCTTGTCGCGTCACCGGCTCTCCTCGACTCGTGAACGCGACACAGGGCTATCTCAGCAGGCTTGGATCGAAGGCCGGATGCCGGAATGTCAAGCCTGTGGCTCGCACCGGGATCCTACTAGTACTAGTAGGCGTAGCCATCATGCAAACTTGGAAACATACTGATTCTCAACAGCTCTACGCTGACTCCACTACCCTCTCAAGGCTGGACACCGACGTCTGTGAGAGAACTGCGGGACGGTCGGATCGGTTCCACGAGCTCAACTAGTTCGTCAATGCCAGCCTGCTCGTTGGAAGATAGCTGGATAGTTCCTGCGAAGGTGTTTAGAAAGGTCGAATGCTGGGGGGGCTCAGCCTGGTCCAGATGTGTCGTGCTATGATCATGGGCAAAGCTGAACGAGGCGGACGAGCTGACAAGGTGTGCTCCGTCCTCAAGTCTGGCGCTTGTCTTGCGAAGGTCGAGTAAGAATCGGGCGCTCAGCATAGCGCTGACGCTGCGGCGAGCCGCGTCAGGTAAAGAATGGATGCACGTCTAAAGGCAACTTACGGATCGATGAAGCCCACAATGTAGTTATCTATTGAGCTTGACGATCCTATGGTCTACTGCATTTGTCAGCTAGGTTATGATGATGGAGCTATGTGTTCGTTACCTACCGTGAACAGAATGTGGATCACATTGATAGATGCAAGGACACTATAGTAAGCCCGTTCAGCGCACGATACTCTCCTCAAAATGATCTGCTTCTCAGAAAGTAGATGTTTCCTGACAATTACAACCGGGACAGTTAGTTGTGTGATAGCCAAGTACAAGTCAGCAGGGTGTACCGTAGTTCAATATGATCCCATGTAAAGAACCTCGGCGGAGTGCCCCATGAATTGTTTGTCTTGCATTATAAGCTTGTACCCAAGTGACCACAAGGGCCAAAGAGTCTACAAGGATGAGGGAGACCCGGGAGGCAATGGTCACTGTTTCGAAGCTATCAGCATACGATCGTATATTCAATTGTGGTTCAACATTATCTCACATCTGGAACCGAGGAGGCGCAACTTCATGTGAGCCTGAGTGATACACCATGAGACAGATTCACAAAACTTACGCTTTGAGGAGAAACAGGCTCGCATCCCATGCAATTGCACAATTGTTGGGGGCAGGGAAATTATGGACCCGCTGAACATATATACCACCCTGAAGGGGGCACTTAGGTCAGTGATTCTGACTCTGTGGCTGGGGCTCAATGAACTGACCACATTGATGAAGAAAGGTGTCAAACCAAGCACCAATGATACAATTCCTAATATTTTGTTTCTTCCTGAAAGTGCATATGTCCTGAATGTTGTGAATACTTATGGAATGTGTCAGTTCATTGGGCCAATCAGGGAAGATAGTGAGCTTGTACGCACTCGAGGGGCCGATAATTCCCACAATGTTAAGCACAAAAACCACCCAGCCTGTAGGGAGGCAACTATGATAATATATTTTAAGGTTAATTAGTACTGGCAAGAAAAGGCATATACAGACCTCTATAATGCAGGTATAATTAAAAAATAATCAGCAGGTGTACAAGCCCAACTTGGAGACACACGGAGGTTGGTATAGGGACAAGTGAGTCAAATTGCATCACAGAGGACAATGTGATCGGATATCTGATGGCCACGTAGAGCAATGAAGCCGAGAGTGTGCGAGAACTCCATACAAACTTGATTTCTCTGTCCATGCTGAGTAACATATCATACCAGAGGAGTGCTACAGTGTGTCGTATGACAAAGTCAGCCCCGTGTGATGTTGCGAGGTCATTGACCACAAGTTGATGGACTTACTCGCAATGGCAAATAAACAACTATGGAATTGTTGGCTGTGTAACACAATACCTGCTCAATATACCACAAGGAGTGACATGACTGCATCTTACCTGGCCTGGTAAACCTCTATCACTTGCTCATCAGCTGCTGTCAAGAGAGCATTTGAGGACATCTTGTGCATGGCTTTTGAAAGTCAAAGATGAGCAATAAAACCTCTGAGTCTGAGTGCGAGGATTTGAGTGAGCAACATAGTCAGGCTACTGGGAGGACATATATACCATGCAGGATGACCATAATTTTAGCCATACCATCAAGATTGGTGCACATTCCATCCAGGATGCTTGCTATGGAGACATACAGTGCAGCACAGCCTGCACTTCTAGTACAGCATGATCTGCTTGCGATACATAGGCCATGGTCTACTGTGGTCTACTGACGGTGGCGTTCAGATTGACCCTTGAACAGTAGCAAGTGATGACTTTATTGCATGGTGACCTATTCTGATTACTAAAATTCTATGTTGGGTGGATACATCTTGCACACGGATAAAATCAATGTCGGATATGGAAAAGGTTGTTCCTCCAAGCGCTTATGGTCGCGACCGAGTCCAGTGGTAGACGCCGTGAAAGAATATTGCTAGCAGTGTTGGTGGCGATGCTCCTGGCACTCCGTCTTCTCAAATGCATCGACATCCACGACCAGTGGCTGCCGGACTCGCCAGCGCCCTCCGAAGATGATCCAACACTGAATCCGCTGCAGTTAGGGCATACAAGGCATTCAGTCGCCATAAATCCGTCGAAAGAGCTCAAGACGGTGAAGGGACTCATCCGTCGGGCTGTACCCTGTCAAATCTGCCCGCCGTGGCATCAAAGTTTCCTGCTGCGTTTGCTGACAAATATGAGAATCAACCCGCAGAACACTCCCGATTTGAAGCAGCACTACTGTTCGGGGGATTATCTAGTGCTTTTGCAGCCGCAATTCGGAACATACGGGCGCTGAATTAGCTTGGTGGCAGGCATGGCGGTTCCATGCACAGCTGCGCTCAGCGCCCAGTCGTAGCAGCCGTCGTGTAGGTCGAGCCGTCCGTATCCCACCTCAACGCCCCACACTCAACCACCAACGTCCACATCCATTGGGCTCGTGCTCCTCTTTGTAACGCTGTCGGACACCCTCGTACCCTCGCTTGTACCGTCCCCGTAGTTCGCTGCGACTACCTTCCGCTTGGTATGTGTTACTGGATGCGCTACTATTTTCATGGTGGATATCTCATAACGACGCTTGACTCATTTGGTATGAACTATCAGGAAGTGTCCAGGATCTCAACTCTTTTCATGGGCAACAACCTCGATCGCACTGTGGGGGCACTGCTGATCGGCGCACTTGTGACCGCTGTGTACGTATCCATCGTCCTTATCTATCGTTCATCATGTAGCTCTGATCTTTGTCAAGAGGATATGGTGTCACCACGACCCAGAGTCACATGTACTCTGGTCTGTTTCCGAAAGACCCCCGGTTCATTCGCTGGACGGTACGTCCGAACACAAGCTTCGATCCGCGGTCCACGATCCATGATTCGCGCTCATGAAATCCTATGCTGTACCGAAATCAAGGTGTGGACTCTCTTGCAAGTTTGTCAAATATGGGTCTGAAAAGAAGATCGCTCACAATATGGTCGGTACAGCACGCTGGACACAGTGCACATCGCATGCAGTTGGCACATGGTGTACCACTATCTCGTCAACAACTTCAATAATGATGCCGCCCTAGACGAAGCCGTGTGGTAAGCGACTGTCCGGGGTGCATGATGTAGGTTGACTCATTGAACGAATGCACAGGAGCTTCAGCGTGTGTATAATGCCCGCTTGATAGAGAGATTTAGTATCACGCTTACATCATCTCCCCCTGTCGTACAGGCTACTATCGTAGTTACGGTAAGTCGCTTCCCCTATCCCTCACTAGACACCGACAAGACACCGGCAGGCCATAATTACCGTGATCGTTCACTGCTTTTATGCCCGCCGTATCTTCATACGTACGCACCGAACAGTTTCCGGTTCGCGACTCATTCTGACATCATACCTGACTAGTCGGAAGGAGGAAATGGTATATTCCATCTCTCGTCGTACGCCTCATTTCCTCCCGCTAGCAACCGCTGCTGATCTATAAGCTATGCCGACTATTTGTAAAGCTTGTCTTGTCTTTGCTTCGCCTCGGTGCGTCTGTCTAGAACTTCACTCAAGTCCATCAACTTACGGCTTTGTTGCCGGACATCTCAGTATTCGGTCTTCGTGCGTCTTCTACGACTGCATCATTCTCTCGCTTTCGTACTGACACACCCGGGAACAGTTGCAGCTGCTCAAATGTAAGGCCGAGGTTTCTGTTCCGGTCGTAATTCCGATGGATGAGATACTGATAGAGTCTCTCTAGCATACGGTTCAAGACATTCCGTGCTATCCAGCACAGAACCATCGTCCGTCTACGCATATTTTCCCCGCGGATCTCTCAGTTGGCTCACTTCGTTTCGTGTTTACAGGGGACAGTACTCATCGGGCTGGGGTCCGGCACAGTGGCGGATTGTATCATCACTGCGTCACTCGTGTACCTCCTTCGAGTGCACAAGTCTCAGATGAGCCCGTGAGTCATGAAATTACCGTTTAACGTGGCATCCTCGCGCTGTTGCTCACATTATATTGTACCCCTTATTCTACAGGAGGTACGGCTAAGTTAACGATGTCACGACGGTTGTTCTAATGCGTCCTCTTGGGACGTCTATGGTCGTCAGTCTCAATACTGTGTGTAATCGCCCTGTAGCGTTACGTAGCGATCGATAAGAACCTTTGCAGATACTAGCCCGCATCACCTACTGGACAGTCAACAACGGTCTACTCACCTGGTATGCCGATCATTATTTATCCCTGTGCTTTGAAGCTGATCCTATCTTTACCTCTTTAGCGTCGTCGAGGTTGCCTTCCTGGTCACTGTGAGCCTATATTCGATACTCTTGCTCCAACCACGATGCACGCACACACTGAGAATGCCAACGTGTCGCAGCAATTCAGCCCTATGCGACCTAATATGATTTTCATCGCCTTGCACTTCCTGCTCAGTAAATGTGCGTACAATGCAACCCACGCTTCGGGGCGGCTCCCGCTCTGCATGACCACTGATACACAGGCAACAGTATACGCGAATTCTCTTCTTGCCACGTAGGTACACCAAGTCTCGAGCCTCCGCCCCGCGCCACGAGAGTCCTGACCAACGCCCCGCACAGGTTGAACTCGAGAGAAGCGCACCGCTCTGGCCATGGCGTGGATACGGCCGAACAGCATAGCGCCATGGCGATGGCGAACGTGAGCATCCTCCGCGCCCCGCCGATGCGCTTCAGCACACCGCCCGCAGCGGAAGACCCCGTCGTGATGTTCACCGCTAGCCTCAAGGACGACGAGGTCCGTCAGTGTTGTGTTGTTTCGGGGTGGTCAAACTTCGTCCTGCGACATTCTGACGTATGCGTGAATCCCGATGTGGTGCAGGTTGTCGCAACGGTCTTGCATATCGAATCCACTGGCGGTCTGGGTGTGCTCACGACCAGTGTTGCGTAGCAAGGGCTGTAACGCAACACTCCTCAGGGCGAACACCTCCGCCGAGACCGTTGACGCGGAATCTCGCCCGAAGAGGTGGCAGGCTGTCTGGACGCCGCGCGGAGTGGAATTCGGGATGTGTACTTGTATATCGTAGTAGTAGTGTATCATTACTCAGAGTGTAGTTGCCAGCTCGTGCGTTCGTCCAACGGGGACTCGGGCACCTGCAGTCCCCTTGCACTTGCATGAAGCCCGGTGTCCCTATCTCCTGTCCTTCCCACGCTGCACTAGCCTGGCGGGGAGTGAAAGATAGCATGTAGTTCGACTAGACCACGACGACCCATACCAGCGTACATGGCCACAAAACACACCCTCAGACTTCCTTCGCGACATGCAACCGTTCCTCAGACCTCATCGACAATTGCACGTTCGTCGTCGAGGGCGTAACGCTTGTAAGCACCGACGCCTGCCTGATGGTCAAGTGCCCTAAGCCGTCGTCGTCCAGCTCTGAGCGCCGGTACCGCTGCGTGCCCGTGGACCAGATGGTTGCGAGGAGGACGCCAATGATCTGCACGTAGTTGTTGACGATGAAGATGTACGTTCCGTGCAAAAATTCAACGTCCCGGAAGATGAAGATAAGCTGCGCGAGGTTCAGCAGCACTGGGATGACAAAGTTGGAGACCGCGATCCAGAACAGGGTGCGGAGGCGAGAGGAGATCGACTCTGTTCGGCGGGAAGGGCACGACAGAAAGTGTCAGCGGCGTCGGGGCGATGCACAGAATTTGAGGAAATACTGACGACGCAGAGTTGGCGGCGATAGTAAACTCAGGGGTTCGATGGCCTCGTTGCGCTGCTGAAGCCGCGCCAAGAAAAGGCTCGAAATGTACCTCAAAAACAATCCAGCAGTTTCAGTGCTCTCCGACTGACAAAGGGTCGGAACTCGACCGGGAGCTTACATTGTGTCAAACAGCTGTACAAACCACTCAATCTTCGCGTTTGGCAAACTCCACGCCTCTTGGCCCGTCTCTAGCGGGTTCACCGTGTTCTTCTTCAGCTGAACCCACTTCGCGATGAACAACGCAACGTTCGTGAATCGCGCAACCTTGAATATCGCTACCGGCGCATAAATCATGATGCAGCGGCGCCAGGATAAAGAACGTATCGGGTAAACCGCTACGACCCTGAAAAGCAGCACCAGCTCTGCGAAATTCGGCACAAGGATCGTCATTGAAGCGAAGACGGTGTCGAAATTCGGATGAACCGGTATTCCTAGCAGAGCTCTAGTCTGTTGTCCGTTCGTCAGTAGACCTTCATGAGCAACATTCTGGCTTACCTGGTTGTACATGTTGATAGCGCCTTCGACAAGCCCGAAGAGAATAGCGAAGACATTCATGATGAATGCCGGCTGACGTCGTGTAGCTGGCGTTGAGAAAAAGAATAGGGCAACAGTGATGGGGACAAGGAAGGAAGACCATACAGTGCCGATGATCAGCAGATTCATCGAGGGGTATATTGCCGCGGGATAGGATAATCCGGAAGGTAAGGGAGAAAGTACGTGAGGGGCGGCTGAGAGAGCGGAGGCGGAGGTGGCGAACGATTCTGGCATGTCGATGACAGGAGGGACCGAACGAATGTGAACTGTCATTGGCATAGGGGGCTATATACAACCGGGGTGGTGAGGAGGGGACGGAACACCTAGTCGCGTGTGGGTAACGCAGGTGCAGTGATCAGATGATCACGCGTTGAACACAGTACACAGGTTAAGTTGAAGGATGGAAGACGCTCTTGTGAGTGATGGGACGTCGTGGATGGCCGAATGCCGCGTTATGGTGAGGGGCCAGCAGATGCGACACTGAAAGGCAGGCATACTGCTGTAAGTAGACGGCTTACGAACAACCGGCTGTATTCTCCGCCTCAACTCATATCGTGGACAGAAAGGGTCGACAGAACGTGGGATGTATATCATCTTCTCGATAACTAGAACGCCGCACGGGTTTGAGAGAGCTTCTTCTAGGATGCGACACAAACGCACGCACTATACAAGCACCACAATCTCCTAAAGGGTATCGGGCAATGATATAAATTTAATTGCCCCGTTATAGTTCGTCGCGTTCGGTGCATATGTGCGGTCACCTCACCAAGACGAGATGCCCACGCACTCACCGGCAGCGTCAAGAGGGCGAAACCCGGCACATCTACTGACGGGAGCGGTCTTTGTGGATGAGTGGTCGCATATGCAGACGAGGTTCACTCACCAAAAGAGAGGGGGTTCAGTGTAATTCCTACACCGTACGCTGCAACACGCTCACCGCAGCCAGCCCAAGTCAGCCAGTGCGCTTACCGAGTTCGAGTCGTTACTTAGGTACGTCGCATGCGACCTCCACAGATAGAATGATACAACCGCCGAGCGTTGCCAATGCGGCAGTGGCCGGAAGCTTCCGTCAGGTGGGTTGTGGTTGTAGCGCTGGCAACCAGTTCGCATAGCGCGCCGACAATAGGAAGAAAGACGGTGGCTCATGCTGCAATTACCCTGGACGATTTTCACTCCTATGCCTTCATCTGTTGACAGCGCCTGCAGATTGTGTTGTTGGAGATCAAGAATGAGATCTATCTATGCAGTCGTTGCGGGAGCTGACCGTCGCCGGCATGGTGACCCTAGTTCTGAACATATATCGCTGCGTGCAGTGAGCAGTCCATAAGGGCCAAGTAAGCAGAATTGCACACCAGTATGCCATAGATCATATTGTACGCCCCTTGACGTCCCCTAAGCCAGATATACCCCCCTCCGCGTGCAAAAACAATTGGTATAGCCGCTCGTACTTTTCGAGCAGGGTTTCTCCGAGATCGGGATGCTCCTCCCAGACCGGTATGGCTACCGCTCCTATGCGCTCGCGTCCCCACCAGTCAGTTTCCGCTCCAAATCGTAGCGCCAGTAGACGAGGGGGGCCACTCGTGAACTTATCGCAGTAAGAGTGCCATTTTGGCCAAGATGTCTCTTCTAGGGGCGCGTGTACGGCATCGTTCACAGTTGGGATGGCGCGAAGGGGGACGAGTGCAATGTGCACAGCAGCAATCGCGGCGCCGTACAGCGTCGCGAGTACGTGTGGGGAGCCCAAGAAGCGCACCTGGGAGACAATCAGCGCACATTCGGGCAACATTCGCGATCGAGGTACAACGTGAGGGACGTACGATATAGAACACAGCCAGCATGAGGTATCTCCAGCCCGGAATCGGAATGTTGAGCAGCGCACTCATATTGGATGGAGTGATGCCTGGGCTGACGATATAATGGTGGAATTCGCCACATGGTGCGACTACGTCCGGCGAGGATGAGGTGGGGCCATCACACATGGCCTGGAGCGTGCGACGTCCGAGCTCCGCACAAATTAGATCAATCTGGTATTTGGATGCATTATACGAGTTCTTTGTCCTTGTCAATTGCCAGTCTTCTTTTGGGTCGAAGGTTGGCTCAGCGTCGAGGGATGACATCCACAAAACGCGAGCGGGTGCGTTCGTTTTGCGGACACATGCCAAAAGTAATGGTTGTACTGAGCGATACTGTTCAAAGGACGATGAGCACAGATATCTGGAACGGAACTATGTTCCAGCGATGACTGAAGAGGTTTCTTGATCCTGCCGTGACTACAGTACCGTACTTGGATGTACATAGGCTATTGGACGAACTTCAGCACTCACCAGTACGTAGTGTCCGAAGACATTACATTGCCACGTATATCCCAAGTTATCGTTGCTTAGGACGCCATTGACCTGTATGTTCCTTCGTGGGTGTTCAACGGTGTGGATGGGGTGTTGGAGCACGTCGTAAAGGAAGCCCAAGATATCAAAGTGGCTATATGTTGCAGTGCCGGCGTTTAAAATTAGATGTGAAATGTACTCGTATCTACGATATTGCTGTCAACAGGAGGCTCAAGAGTGAAGAGAATTAACGCACTTCTGGCAGACCGCTTTGCCAAAGTCTAGTACGCTCTTCACGGAGGAGAGGTCTAGTTTCTCGACATCTAGCCGTACACTCTTCCGGAACGCGACCGCATATAAACGCTCCTCTGTTCCAGGCTCTATCTTGGCGATATGCTCGTCCAGTAGCCCGTAGAGCTTGTCCCTAGCATCTTGCGCGCGCTTTGGATCGCGACATGCCATGATGATGGTGACTCCCGCGTCAGGTGACCGCTGCGCTGCCTTCATCCCCAACGCCTTATCCCGCCTGAAATTGAAGTGTGGTTGCGCATCCGAAGGGTGTAGGGAGGAAAGTTGGACAAGAAGACGGTGGCAGATACCGAAACCGACACCGCTGGACAGAGTTAACGCTTCGCGAGGTGGCGAGAGATCGGCGACTTACCCGTTCGCGCCAGTCACCACAATAACCAGCTCATTGTACATATCCAGACACATACAGCCAGTTCAGATGCGGAGTAAGTGAGTGGAAGTAGCGAGAGGCCGTCTGAGAAGGCTTGACACCGACAGCCGAAAGTGGGACCATTTCGATCGTGTGAGCGCCTATTGGTACCTGAAGACCGATATCAATACAGTCAAGCAAAAGAATAATGCAAGCGTGAACTGCGTTGCATTATGTAATTACACTATAAACTGCTTGGACTGTCAAATCAGTAAGAGTTTGATGTATCGTATATTGACCTGCAGATGTGCAGGGCACTCGCAGTCTGATGCAGCCTGGGACCTACCATCGTATGCCCGAAAGTGAGTGCTGCCCACCGTTTCACAGGCGCCACGACTTCACACAGGCATACATAAGACAATCTAATGCTACATAGGACCCTCCAGTGGGCTTTATCAGCAACCTTTCGTCGAGTCGCGACTACACAGAGTTACGTGACATGTCCAATCAACGGGAGAGACTCCAGGAGATTTCGCAGCTGATTAGTGGCCGCCGTAGGACGGAAAACCTTCAGCTAACCTTACACCGCGGGCGTTCTTTGGCAGAACCCGCACGGGAGATGTTGCTGTTTCTTCATCTTATGCCGGGGTTTGACGAATGACATACCATTTCCGCAACCTAACTGGATAATTTTGCGATGGCCACCGTTTACTAGCTCGCTATCACGCATAGCACAAAGCCGCTGCAATTCATGGTGCGCCTCACATTGTTTGGTAGACAAGCGAACTGCGAATATCGTCTAGCGTTTTGGGTGCTTGGCAGGAAGTGATGAACTGTCATTGAGGTGTAGCAGGTCTGTTGCAGGAGATGTACGTCCCGAAACAACCTCTATAGTTCATGCAGGCTCGCCGGGTGTTGCTTCCGGAACAGAAGAAGTGTACGGCGTTCTTTCTGGCTCCCGTAAGTCTATTGGGTGGGTATGTGCGGAAAGCGCAGCAACAGCGCTGTGCCCTTACCCCTGTGTAACGCAGGAGTAAGCGCTAAATTTAACCTGCGCTCGGTACCCTAGAAGCGACCCATCTATCACCTGTCCTTCGTTCGATGTCGGTGGTCGCGGACAACGCAGAGAATATCACGGCAGACCATCTTCTCCCGTTTTGCCCATACTAACTTCCTTCTCGGGGGCGTGCTGCGGCGGACTGCCCAGTCCTGGAAGGCCGAGTCTATCGTCTTCGACGGCCAGTGCTGAGCATCTCGGCTCAGGTGCTGACTTATGTCCATGCATGTATATAGAGCTCCCAACTCAAGCACCCTCGCATCTCTCTGACCACCGCTCCCACGACTGGCTCGCCTCCCATCTGAATACCGCCACCATGCTCTGTAGCAGCGTTCCCGAGCTCTCGCCTCAGGACGTGGGCACCCCGCTACCCACAAACCCAACCATCGACCCAGAGACTTACACATACGACTACATCATCGTCGGTGGTAAGCTCATCACCCCCTCTGCCCTTGTGGCGCAGACCTCATACCCTTCCACAGGTGGCACCGCGGGTTGCGTTCTTGCCTCGCGCCTCAGCGAGGACCCCTCTGTGACTGTGCTCGTCGTCGAGCAAGGTCCCGTCGCGGACACGTGGGCCTCGCGCGTTCCCCTCATTTCCGGGGATCCGTACCGCAGCGACACTGTGGCGGCGACGTGGTGGGCGCGTCCCATGCCCGAGCTCGAAGGGCGCTCGATTGAGGTGATGCGTGGAGAGGCCCTTGGGGGGACGTCGAGGATCAATGCGCTGCTGTACACTCGGGGCCCGCCTGGTGATTATAACAGGTGGGAGGAGCTCGGCTGCGCTGGGTGGGGTTATAGCGACCTCGAGCCGTACTTCGTCAAGTCAGAGGACACGCTCAGCCACCCTGCGTCCAAGTTTCGCGGAAAGAAGGGTACGTGTGCTATAGTGCTCGTGGGCCATGAACGTCGCAGCTCACTTTTCGTAGGTCCATGGGAGAACCGCCAGTTCGATTCGATTCCCTACAAGATCATCAAAAAGCAAGTTCTGACTATATCCTCACCCGGTACCTCCCTAACACCCGTCCCAGAGTCATCCCCACAATCGAGGACATAGGGAATATACCGCGGGTCGTCGACATGAATGACCCCTCCACCCCTGCCGCCGTCATCGGCATGCTCGACGTAATTGAAGACAGCGCCTTCCACCGGTCCTCGACGAACCGCGCATTCCTCCCTGCCTCGATCGCACAGGCGCGCAAGGCGCGTCTTAAGATCTGCACGAACAGCATCGTGATGCGTGTCGACGTTGCGCGCGACGACGATGACACTGGAGGTGGCGGCGGAGCCTTCAGGGCGCGCGGTGTGCATCTGGAGGCGGTTAACCCGCGGAGTGCAGAATTTACGTATTATGCACGGGCCAGGAGAGAGGTTGTGTTGTGTGCAGGCGCGTTGGGGTCTCCGCAGATTCTGATGTTAAGGTAAAACCACTCTGCATCCACGAAGTGTGGAATCAATCAGCTAACCCTGCACTCAGCGGCATCGGTCCAAAGGAGCATCTCGAAGAGAAGAATGTGCCTGTTGTCCTCGACTTGCCCGCCGTCGGAAATCACCTGGTTCGTTCTTGTCTCTGCACAAAGATACCCGTCTCACTCTCTTTCTAGCAAGACCATATCGGTGTACCTCTGACCTATCAAGTTCCGATGTCCGACTCGCTGCACCAGCTCCAGAACAACATCTTCTCAGCCATCAAAGCGGCGGTCACCTATATCTTCACTGGCCGAGGCCTCTTCTCCAGCCCATTCCAAAGCGTGACCAGCATGATCCCATCGCGTCTACTCAACGACGAGTCCCAGGTGGTGGTCCCAGCAGACGACGCGTCCGCGCTCAACGCATCGCTCCCGCGCAACCGACCTGACCTCGAGCTGATGCCGCTCGCGAACAACTGCACGGACGCAGACATCCCCGGAAAAGGCATCTTCACGCTCCTCCCCACCCTCGTGCTCCCCAAGTCTACGGGCTTCGTACGGCTTGCGGCGAACAACCCGCGCGTGCGTCCGGACGTCTCCCTTGGCTTTTTCTCGGACGAGACGGATTATGTCCCCCTTCGGAAAGGCATGAAGCTCTCTTTGCGCGTGGCGGAGCGCGTTCGCGCTGGCGGATATCCCCTGAAGGAGCTCATCGTCCCCGATGGCGAGAGCGATGCAGAGCTCGACGCGTTCGCGCGGAAGAACCTGCGTGACTGCTACCATTACACATCGACGTGCAGGATGGGGCCGGGTACGGGTACGGGCGAGGACAGTGGACGCGCTAGCGTGGTGGACTTGGAGCTGCGCGTCCACGGAGTGCGGGGGCTACGAGTGTGCGATGCTTCCGTGTTTCCTGAGGTGGTGACGACGCACACAATGGCGCCAGTCGTCGTCGTTGCGGAGAAGTGCGCGGAGATGATGAAGGAGGCGGCAGCTAAGGCGGACCGATGATTGTTAGGTGTTCGCCTTTATTGTTGAGGCGAGAGAGAACAATTCGGGTACATTTCATTGTCACTATATACGGGTTATCAATTGGGCATGACTCTCAGGCGAGCCTTGATTTGAGGATGGGAGGAATGACTAGCAGTCACCTTCTGGTCTATGTATATGCCCTTTGCAACGCTGAGGTTACTCGTGTGTGCCTCGTGTACTATCAAGGGAAGGATGATATACGGGAAATGCCGATAAGCCGCCTGTTAACGAACTTGCAGATCCGTGCATCCTCAGCTTTCCTCCTTTCTCCGACCAGTGGCCAGATCTATGGACCACGAACCATCGTGCCAACGCCAGGTATGTACTGTTCAGGATTCATGGCCGCCGTGGCAGTTTGCAGAATGCTCTGTCATCATATCGAGGTCGGCAAGACTCATGTATGTACGTGATGCTTCAGCTCCGAGTGCATCAGCGCGGGTGTGGAAGGTCGGAATATCATTTCTTTGCAGCCTCATGTGTTGGTTAGACACAGCCGACGCGGCGGCACGCATACAACTAAGAAAGAGCGTGAAGCCCATCAAAGCTCAAAAGAGAGGCGTAGTTACTGTTCGCAACGACGCCGCCTCCACGTCGGACGAGAGCCCCTGCATAGCTCCGCTCCCTGTCGTGAAGCACGATATCGATGACGCCCCGACGACGTCGACGGCTACGTTGGCCTCTCGAGGGCGAGTCCAGCTATAAATGCATAATTCCCGGGTGATTGCAAGTAGTTCCTGCTCCTCGTATCGCCCGTATCGTCGCTTCGATGGCCCCCAAACGTATGAACACCGGCGATGCCAAAGCGAAGAACTCGCAACGCTCGTCACGCAAGATCCTCATCACGGCGGGCGAGGGCCAGACCGGCCACCTCATCATCGAGCTCCTCACGACAGACGAGAGATACGCAGGCAAATATGGAAAACTCACCGCGCTCGTCTTTTCGGAAGAAGCGAAAACGGCGCTGGAAGAGTTCGATACCGTGAAGACCATCGTTTACGATCCAAAGGACATGAATGCGCTCGTCGATGCCATGTCCGCTGTCGACACATGCCTGCTCATTCCCCCCGCCCGAAAGGTGCGTCGCCCTCTTACAGCCCTCATAGTAGCCTGATCTTACGTGCGTTTCAGGACAAGATGAAGATCTCGGAAACTCTACTCGAAGCAGCCAAGAAAGCGAAGTCCGTTCAAAACCTCGTTCTCCTCTCCAGCGCAGGCGCAGAGTACGCCGAACGCGACACTCAGCCCCGTCTGCGCGAGTTCATCGACCTCGAAATCGCCGCAATGCAGCCGAAGGGCGACACCTCCACTGGCGACACCGGCCACTCGCCATGCATCATCCGCGCGGGATTCTATGCCGAGAATCTGCTGCTGTACTCGAAACAGGCGCAGGGCGAGGGCAAATTGCCCCTGCCGATTGGGGAGGACCACAAGTTCGCGCCAATCGCACTTGGGGACGTCGCGCAGATCGCGGCGTATGTTGTCACGTCTGAGGGTCCGCATGGTTTGGGAGACGACGTTCGTAGTCAGGTCATTGTCGCTACCGGTGAGGATGCTTTTGACCTAGCCATGCTCTGGAGTCTGACGACTCTTGCAGGTCCTCAATTGACTGCTGGACCCGAGCTCGCGGTGGCAGCCTCCCAAGCGCTCGGTACGAAAATGGAGTTTGAGAGTATTGACGAGTATGCCCCTTTCTCATCGCTTCGTGCTGTTACTTATCGCTAATCGGCCCTTATCCTCTAGAGACTCTGCGAAGGCAATCCTCAACTCCTCTCAAGGCGAAGAAGTTGACGCAGGTACATTCCCATACTTCCCACATCACCTCTCCAGAATAAGACGATGATAATGCGTCCGACTACAGCAGAACGCGAATACTTGCTCGAGTACTACGCGCTCGTCCGCGCGGGGAAGACAAACTACACCGCGACGACTGCGATGCTCGCATTCTTCGGTCATCGCGGCCAGGAGCCCTCTGAGTTCTTCAAGACGTATTCTGTGAGAACTAGCCCGCAGGTCCCGCATTCTTACGTTGACTAACTCGCATGCCATCATCACCAGGCAGAGTTCAAACCCAAGAAAAGGCGTATGACGAAAAGCGTCAACGGGCCACACACCAAGTCCGCCGTACAGACACGTGCATCGGCGCCTCGAGTTAGCAAGGCCGCGAGCAAGGCTTCGGCAAAGAAGCGGAGCGGTGGGTCTGGGGATGCCATTGATGACGATTTCGACACGGACAGCGATGACGTTCATCTGGGAGATGAAACGTCTCAGGCCAGTCGCCGCACAGTTACCAAGTCCTGACGGGTGACATTTGAGCCCGTTCGGCCCGCGGTCATAGTGAGAGGAGTGGTATGCATCGGGCGCGAAGGCGTAACGGAAAATGCGATAAAATCCCCGAACACAAGACTGACCTTGAGCAATGATCCTGAATGTTGTCAATATATATATATAGGTGTGTACGACTATGCAAGATTGTGTGCCGTCATCTGTCGAGATTTGAAGTTATGAAAGCTTGACGTTTGATGTTCAGAAAATATATCGCCCATACCTTCTGAACAGAGAGCAGCGTGCGCTAAACATATCTAAGCCGGGAGCGCTTTCGGGAACTTCCGATTGCTCCTCTCTTCGTATCTTCATCCATCACTCAGCTACTGTTGCATCGAACGCTTAATGAACAGAGTATAAGCTTGTGGCTATTGCGCGATGGCGTGGTCAGCAGCAGGTGTAAGCTCGACGTGAGGAAGAACATCGGTGGGTCCTCAACAAGCCGTCATATTACATATCAACTCACGACGTTCTTAATCATACCGATTCGCAATCATACAGTCGTGGCAATCCGAATGGCAAATAAAAACACACAAACATGAATGAGACTAAAGACAGCCCTCTCCCGGGGCCATCTCCAGGCAGTGAAGGCTTCGCTGAAGGCAGTGGGCACACTTCGCTGTCCCATCTTCCTAACTGGCCGCCGCGGCGAGGGACCCACCTTGAGACACTGCTTGCCCGGCAACTTTGGAGCACCGGCTATATCTTGGTGCACATTTCTAAGATCTCTCCGTCTGTGTGGTCTCTTGGCGTGAAGCTACGCGTTGGGTATGGGGTGCTGAGGCTTGACAGTTCGCCTGAACTCCAAATTCTGTGTTTTTCTCTGTCTCTGTGTGGGCGTCATGTGGCCTCGACTTTGTTTGATCTGCTTGTCGTCGCAAATCTGCATGGCTTCTTACTTGAAACAGCTTAGAGACGTCTGTCGGGATTGAAGGCGCAACCTCGTTGTCTTAGAGTTTCATATCCGGCGACACCGAGACTCGTGGTGGGAGCGAACCGCAACCATCGTTCTGATGCACCTCAGCGTGAGACGAACACGTTCAGATTTATGGTAGGAACGTCCCCAGGCTGCTCACGATTCCTCGCGCGTCTCGTTTGTCAAAGGTGTGGTCCGCGGATTACATCCTTTATGTGCTGTCGGGAGCTCAAAGGCTGAGTAAGTGTTCGACACTTGACATCTCACGTATTCCGGAATTCATCTGTCCGGCTATCTCGCCGCGCAGTGCAGAACGACATCTCCCCCTATTACGGCAGAAGCTCGGCGAACTCCGAAGGGAAGATCGTGTTCCTTACAATACCGCCCATTTGCCAAAAGGTTTGACGGAGGCTCTCATGGCGCATGCTTTTCAGCGCTCTTTGTGGCTTTCCATGCTCGAAGGCTGTCGTATGTGGGCCGCACCGCCGCTCATGTGCCCCTAGGGTCTGATACACAACGTCCGGACTTGGGATCGCCGTGCGACTCCAGTTGCGTAGACCTGAACTCAACTTATTCATCACCTCCTAGCGGCCCCCGCCCACAGCTCCCTCATTAGTATCTCGGGAGCGTTAGCTCCAGAATGACGGATGTCTAAAGCTGTCGTGATGAAACTATGTGCGGCATCCGAGGACGGAGGCGGACGCTACAATGGGCCATTTGGGTCCAAGGACGAGCAAACCGATCTGTGCTCGAGCGCAATGCCGTGTCAACATGTCTACTTCTTCGCTCAACACCTTGTTCCCTGACGTTTTTTCCATTCAGCCCAGTCCACTAGAAGTTTGATTGCGTACGCATCCTGTACATCGCGGAGATATTGCACACTTGCTCGTCGCTTTGCATCTGGAATGCCAGATCTATAAAAACAGCACAAGAACGCGGCGGACTCAGGCCTCCCCTCCCCCCCGCTGGCAACATGTCGAACACGACGGTTGCTTCGCCCTCTGCGCTTCCCTCTGGCATCACCACTGCGGGCGATCTTAGCTCATCGTTGTCGATCCTACTCGTCGGCACAGTAGGCTCATCCTTCCTCGTCCCCATCAGCGCCGCGCTGTTGTACTTCACCCAGCCGAGTAAGCAGGGAACGCCGATGTTCCTGATGATGCTATCGTCCCTCGTTCTTGGCCTCGGAGAAGGTGGCTTGAACATGTATAATCAGGCGAGTCTGCTTCAACTTCATGTGTTCTCAATGCCAACCACCTCCTTTCCTCCATCGCGTAGATCAACTCCATCCGGCATGCCGCTGTGCCATCCGCGGTCACCACGACGTACACATTCGTTCACCTCTTCCTTCCACTCCTTACCGAGTCGGTCCTCGTCTTTCGAGTCACGGCCATGCGCCCTCCGCGCGGGCTCTCACGCCTATGGCGCACACTGATATACGGGCCCATCATCTTATTCAAGCTCGCGCGCCTGGTCGTGCTCGTCGCGATTGCGGTCAGCTGGATCGCGAACGCGAAGGGGCTGCCCGCACCCATTCAAGGAGGACTCGACGCGCTCACGGCAATCAACAAGCTGCCGTCGCAGCTGCGGTGGGCACTGCAGGTCGCGGACACACTGTCAGTGATTGTTTTGTTAATGCCTTAGGGGTCTATTAGTCTTGACAAAACGAACTATTTCAAAGGTTCATGTCTGTGATGTTCTTCCCCCGCTCAAAGGCCAAGACCAAGAAGCGCGGCGGACAATCTGAAGGAACGAAAGAGGAAGAGGAATGTGGGTGCACACTCGCTCTAACACACATTCTTCAGACTGGCGTGGACCTAGCTCACGTCTGTCTCAGTGCCTCCCTTCACCCGTCTCAAGACGCTCTTCTGGAACGCGGTGACGAGCTTCGTCTTCCCCGTCCTGCTCAACCTCATCCAGTTTGCGCTCGTGCTCTGCCAGGACGGCGTCCTCAAGTTCCCGTCCCTCTTTGCCGTGAACAACCAGGCGGGCATCATCGGCATGGTCTTCGCAACCGCCTGGTCTGGGTCTGGATCAAGCGACAGCAGCGAAGACCCAAGCCCCAGCCGCCCCACCACGGTGCATAAGGCGTCGGGCGCAGAAGCACGCAGGGCCGCGTCAAGGCCGTCGCTGAAGACGTACGGCACGGACGATTCAATGGAAAAGAAGGACGACGAGTCGGCAGGTTCCCCTGTCCTCCCGCAGCTATTGTTGCACGACCGGCCCGTCGAGCACGAGAGCTGGGCGACGTCGATGGGCATTGGTAATCGGGATGCCGACCAGCACGGCGCCCTCAACACCCTTGCTAACCTCCTCGGTGCCTCTGGACGCTCCTCGCCGGACGGTGCGAATGGGCCTAGTGGCGACATCGGAGCGATGATGCTGGGGAACGTCGGAGGCGCGTTCAGCGGCGTCGCGGGTGCCTTCAGCGGCGGCGTTGAGGGCGCACTGGGGCATGTCGGTGATAGCTTCCGCCACCTCGTGCACGGGTTCGGGCAGTCTGCGGCAAAGGCTGCCGGTAGCGAGCTCCGAAGCAAAGTGGACGATCTGGAAGCGGGGGTCATCCGTGAGGAAGCTAGAGCGATCGGGGACGTCAAAGAGAGGATCCAGGACGGGGAGGCTAAGGCGCGCGAGGTGGTGCGAGACGGGATCGCGGACGGAGCGGAGGTGCTCGAGGCGGCTCGCGACAAGGTCAAGGACGATGTGGCGATCGCCGTGAACGAGGTGAGCAACGAGGCAGAAGCGGATGTGATCAAGGTGGAAGCGCGTATCGCTGAAGAGGAGAAGGATGTTGGAAGGTGACTGGATGTATGATTACGGTGCATCTCTGTTCTCGAAAACGGGACTAGTATTGTAGCGAGTACTATTATCATTGTTGTACTAATCGTGTATTGCATCGATCACCGATCTCTTTTAAAGCAGTCATCTGTCATACAGTCATCCTTGTCTCGAAGCAGTTGTTTATGGCCCTAGTGTTGGGACAGAATGAAACTCAGGACGGATGTTGACGAGTTCGAGCAAGGTAACACGATCACCGACAACACACCCATGCATTCTTTACTTCCATGCCTAGGTGTGAGCAATGACAAGATTAGTTTTTAGCCAGACTGAATCACCCACCTACCACTCGGACATCCCCCAGCCTACAATATCCACACCTAGCTCGGACGGTAGGTCATGCCACATGACGCGCCGCTCCTCTACCGTCTTCGCCCGCATCGCCCTACCACATGTCTTGCAGATGTTGTACCTCCTAGTCAGATCATCCACCACATTCACAAACGGATTCAGAGCGAAGTGCGCGGCCTGCGGCTTTGAGAAGCCGTCTTTGATTTTCATCGACAGCGCAGTCAGGGAGAGAGTACATGCCGTGGGGCTCTTGCACCCGCTTACGACCCGTCCGGTCGTAATCCACGCAAGCTTCGTGTATGTCCAGTGCGCGAAGAGCACGCGCGCGTCGAGGCAGAGTGCAAGGTCCTCGTGCGAAAGCGTGTCGATGGTGCCGTCAGGCCTTGGGATGCCTCTGAGCAGGACATCTGCGTGATGGAAGGCAGCGAGGTAAAAGGCGACGGGGAGCATGGACATAACTCCGGAGCGGCGCACTAGATTGACTGCGCGGATGGCATCCGTGCTCGACGCTACCTCGAGGGATGCGCTGCGGATGGTTGTGTAGCGATCGTCTATTCGGATGTGGTCGAGCGCATCCCATGTCTCGAGGTTGTCTGTGAAGATGGACTGGAGGCGGACAAGCATCTGTTGCATCAGGTTGTCTATTTGGTACTTGTGTGCGAGCTCGTACAGCCCTGCTACTAGGGCAAATGGCAACCTCTGGTCGCGTTGATAGAGCGAACAGTCCCTACACAGGGCCGTTGGTTTAGTAAGATCGTTTTGTACGACGTAGTCTTATTTCACCTTGCCGTATCGTAAAACGCTTTGAGGAGATTGCTAAAATCCACAGATGGGTCGGAAATGCGAACGACGGGGCATCCATCGAGGTGATCATCCGCGGACGTCTGCGGCACCGAGAAAAGGTCGCAGAATACTTCAGAGTGGCGAGCAAGGATACTCTTATGAATCCTGTAGCCCGTTTCCTGAGCAACGACCACTATACTGCCGTCGTTAAACCAGTACTCAGGGTGTCTTTTGACCCTGGTAGTAATTTCGGGGAGTACCTCTCCGGGGCGAACTGCCTATGAACTTGTGTGAGTGAGACCTGTTACAAGGCAGACGATTGAGTCGGAACGAATATACTTTTACGTCTGTACGATCCGCCGCCATTGGATCCATTGGGACGCTATCTCTGTGGACGTGCAACGGAAGTTGTGGAAATCAATATTGATCATGACCGTATTCCCAGTCCGAGGATAAGTAAAACTATGGTAAACTATGTACCTTGAGGAGGCGGTAAATAGTAAGTAAGTAATCCACACAAGCGCTGGTCTTTCACCTCTTGTTTCCCCCCACGTTCTGGCCCCTCGCACTCCCGCCCCTGCATATTGCATAGTGGTTCATGCCAGTCCGAATCTACTAATACAAACCCTGACAACGTGTACAAGCAGAAAATGTCATTATATCTGGACTCCCTCCGCCCACTCTTGCCGACCGACATTCGCAGCCAGCTCGATCGTGCTCTTGTTCCAGAAGTCAAGTCGATTATCGACGCGATTTTGCGACTGGCCGTTGGTGCTTCTGCGCCAGACAACGGCCTTGTCCCTGGCTGGGAGGAGCTGCAGCCTCGCGCCGCTGAAATTATAGGCGAACTAAAACGTGGTGAGCATGCTGTCTCTCAGAAACGACCGAGAGAGGACGAACCAGCGGCCGCCTCGAAGAAGCCTAGGACGGATGGCCCAGGATCATTGGCAAACGACCCGCCTGTGTTCACGCTTCACGCGCTTTCTGTTTCATCTCCCGTTCGCAAGAAAGTGAACATATCCGTGCACCGATCATCTATCCGCCTCACGAACCCTTCTACTCAAAACGAGGAGTATGTCCCGATCCCCCTCAACGCGTTTCAACGCGTTTTTCTTCTCGCAACGCGTGGGAAGAGCAAACCGCACTGGACCATTGTCCTTCTAGCATCCGATACCCCCACACTAGCAGGCAAGGCGACAGACACCATCAAAGAGGCGGCAGCTCCTCAACTCGTCTTCGGACTCGACGCTACGCTCACTTCCCAATTCATCACAACGACATACGCGACCGACGGGCCGCCAATAACCGAGTCGTACCCAAAGGGCAGCGCGTCCCTCCCCGCGCTCCGCGCCTTTCTCTCTCACATACCCCTTCCCGCCCTCGAACCTTCGACGTCCATATTCCGTGCCGCCGCAGCGTCGTCTGGCACCGCCGTAGCGGGGGTGGAAGCGTACCGCGGCGCGAAGCCGGGGACGCTGTGGTTCCTCCACGAGGGCGTGCTCTGGGACGGCAAGCCGTGCGAATTCTTCCCGCTCGAGCACCTCGCGTCTGCCGCGAAGAGCGAGCAGGCGTACGACGGCGTCCGCACGCTGACTGCTACCGGGCGGACGTGCTCCGTCATCCTCCGACGTCGCAGGCGCGCGCCTGCCCACGGCGCGGGGGTCGTGGACGTGGACGCCGAGGACGAGGGAGCGGACGAGGATGTTGAGGACGTCGATTTTGGGATGGTTGATGGGAAGGAACAGGAGCCGATCGGCCGTTGGATCAAGACACACCGTCATCTCTTTGGCCGGCCGGTCGAGTCTCAATTCGGCGTTGGCGGTGGGGGCGACGGCGTCCCACATACAGACCCAAAAGGCAAGGGAAAGGCGAAAGCGGACGACCCGCGCGCGGAAGACACGGAGGACGAGGGGGACTCTGACTTCACCATGGACGACTCGGACGAGAGCAGCGGGGATGATTCGGACGTATCTGGGAGCGACGCCAGCGCAGACGGTGGAGGAGGAGAAGGCGAGGATGACGAAGAAGAAGAAGAGGGGAGCGCGAGCGACGAGGTCACGGGAGACGAGGCTGAGGACGAAGAGGCGCTCGACCCAAAGCACCATCCGCTGCTCCGCCCTGGCGCAATGCCGCGCTTGTCCCGTGCGGCGGTGGACGCCGTCGTCGGTATGGTTGAGCATGATCTCATGGGCGGTGCACGAAAGAATGCAGAGGCCGATGATGAGAGCGAGGAGGAAGACGAGCTCGATGATTAGTGTTTACGGGTTCATCAAACTGTATGCATCCCACCTAATGTAGGATATGTTGCCGGAGCGTGTGCGAGAGGTATCATGTTCCTGTGATCAGCAATACGAGTGTTAACAAGCACTAGTGCACTACGCGCAAGGATATAGCGTCATTCCACAAAAGTAGACATATGGCGCAAGCAGAGGCGAAGCTATCTCGGGTCACCGTTCACTAAAAACATCACTGTAAACAAGGCAGACCTTACAGTATGGACGATAGAGCAAATATTCAGAGACGACTGTGCTGTATTGGCAAAGAAATCACTCTCCTGGCGCGGTGGGATTGGGTTTGAGATGATACGTACGAATCGACATGTATTGTAATATTGGTGCGCACCTGTGACCTCGACATGTCCTTTGTACCCGTTACGCTGACCAGTCTTCTATGCGAATTGTCGACAATGTTGGCACAGTTTATTCCGGACGTCCCCATCCGTGTCGTCGAACTCCTCGTCCCACTGATACGGGGTCTGGCTGAAGTACATCATATCCAGTTGTGCCTCCAAGTTTTGCGCCTTCCGAACAAGGTTCCTCGGGCACCTCTTCGGCTCAATGCAATCGATGCAGACGCAGGTGAAAAGATTCGCGCGACTGCTTTACTGCTGCGCCTGAGCCAGGACGCCCGTCTGTCAAATAGTCGCATACAGTCATCAACGCGAGAGGAAGGATTGTGGTCGTGTTGGTCAGGCGGGTGAGGTTGATGGCGGTTATTGCATCGACGGGCCCAACTGCGATGGGGAGTGCCCGGTCGGACTTGAGCCATTCCGCGAAGTTGTCAATGTACTGCTCCGTGAGAACTGCGAGCTCTTCTGCGAGGAGGTGGTCGATCTGGTATAGGGCACGGGCGATTAGGTCGAGGTGATTCACTGTGGGCTAATTTACCTGTGCAATTCACCGTAATTCACACGTGAATCTCGAAAAGCCCAAAAGTGCTGGGTGAATTAGGGTGAAATTGACTTACCTATTTTAGATGGCAGGCAGTCAGTGACTTGTGCTCGACTCGCAGTTTGCGAGATGCTGGCGGGACGACACCGAGGTCTTTCAGGCTGAACAGGTGAGCTCCGGTTTGAACCATGGTGGTGCGGTGAGAATTCTGTTTCTGGCACCGCATCGACTACTACGAGCACTATACGCCCTTCGCAGCTGGATTGGAACAAATTGGGCCCGAGCTGATTAACCGGGTGAATCAGGTCGTCATTCACCCTATGTCACTATAATTCACCATGTAATTCACCGTGATTTACCTATGTCAGTCTGGTCTCGAGAAGGCCCTCCGAGATTCACTGCTAATCAGCAGGGTGAATTAAGTTCGAAATCCTGACTCACCGTGCTCTAGCCTAGGCAACTTGGAACTATGGTGAAAGCGCAAGACTCGGACTCGAGGCCTATAGGGCACTGCCACTGCTGAGATCGCTCCTTTCATCAGGTGCTTGATTGGGGAAGGCCCTCGCCAGGCGAGCTGGCTGTGTCAACAGTTTATTGTTTCTTGTTGCACAGCTGCAGTAAAGCTTAGTCTACGCATACGCCATCTATGATAGTGGGAAATGGGGAACTCAGGCCATTCCTCGCGCTCCCACGTGGCGCCGCACCGAGTTCTCGGAACGACACAGCCACCACGTGGCATTTACTCACCTGTCTCTTGAGTCGCAGCACCTGTTTCATTCGTACCCTCCGCTGGTTCTGTTCTCTCCACACACAGACTGTTCGTAACTCCCCCTGTTGTGTTGCACATAACTACACCGCATTTTTGGCTGCGTTCATGGAAGAAATCAGACCCGTACTCAAACGTGCTCGAATCGCAGAAGAGGAGAAGAATAATGTGCCAGATAACGACGCAGGACCGGCGGTCGTCGATTCGCAGCCACATCTCAGTCAGCTGAACTACGTTAGAGATGAAAAGTACTGGCTCGAAGACGGCAACATCGTCCTCCTGATTCGAAACATCGGGTTCAAGGTCTACAAAGGCTTACTTGCAGAGCACTCCCCTGTTTTCCGCGGCATGCTTGTTGTCGCTCAAGGCGCCGATGCTTCAGGAGAGAAAATCGATGGCCAACCCGTCGTTCATCTAGATGACTCACCTGACGACTTTCGCGAGCTCTTTCGCTTTGTCTATCCTCTTAGTTCAAACATAAAGTGAGTGGCGCTACTCAACTCCTTCAAAGCTTCTAGCCTCACGGTCAGACAGCCTGCGAATCGACGCAGAAAGCATCGACGTCGACACAATATCCGCCATCATACGGCTGGACCACAAGTATGAACTACCTGCGCTTTCAGCCCAAGCCATGAGCTATCTTACGGACTATTACACGACCGGCTTCGCTTCGTGGGTGGACGGGGAACACGGGTCACAGTGGAAGCCTCACGAGAAAATCCACGCTATATCTGCTATCAAAATCGCACGTCTCACCGATACCACTAGCATTCTCCCGACCGCGTTCTATGAGCTTTCGACAATTGCCGCTGCCGACGTAGTGCTCCGAGGACATACTTCTAGGGACGGCAGTGTCCAGCGGCTCTCTGACGATGACATTGAGCTCTACCTGGGAATGCGATCCACGCTCCTGACTGCCAATGCAAGATGCGCCTTCCTACTCTTCAAGAGCCAATCAGGTGAATGCCAAAATGATCCCACGCTTCACTCGCCATGCCTTCAATTCATCAAGGCTGTTCTGGAACAAACCGGGCTTGGCATGCTTCCCCACAAGATTGCCTCCGTGACGGTGCTCGACTCATGGATTGCCAACGTCACCAACTACAGATCAAGTCGCGGCAGAACCCCATCACCGTGTAGTAAATGCAGGACTCATCTTGAAGAGCGCGACTGGGAGCTCCGCGAACAAGCATGGCGCAAATTGCCGCAATACCTCGGGATCACTGTTGAGAATTGGAAAACCAGCGACTGATCAAACCTATTTTCTTCAGGAGGTAACAGTGAGTTCTTCTTTGTCGGAATATATCTACTGAGCCTTTCGTTCAGATCTTAACACCCTGAGCAGACAGTACATATTCCACCGTGCTGGCCTGCATGGTATCACGCCTTTCCTGAATATACTGCCCGACACGTGTCCTATCCGAGTTCAATACACATAAACTCAAGCTGTCATGCTCCGGATGGCTTCACTTACTTGCATATTCAAGATGTCATGCACTGAGCCATTCGTAAGACGAATAATGTTTGTGCAAATGTACTCGGGAAGCCCGCAAGATGCTGCCGGCTCTGAATAACCTCGTTTATAATTCCTGGGCGTAGTCATGTGGGTCCCAGTGGCACATGCGTTTGAGCTTCGCCCCCTCGCCTCGTAGTGTGGCTCCCTCCAAATACACATCCACTAACGTCTCTGCTTATACCATTTGATTTGCCCTACTCTTCATCTCGTTTAGCCTGACACATCACCAATGCTGCCACATCTTTCTTTAGTAAAGCTGTCTCCTTTCAAATTCTTGGTCGCATCCGGCTGCGCATTGCGGTCAGTGTAATCCCCATCGTATTCTTCAGTCTCTCTCCGTCGCCCGTGCCTGAACTGACACGCCGCTGCAGTGGCCTGGGTCTGCCGTCCATGTGGAGAAAGTATCGATCAAAGGCAAGGACGGCGACCGCAGATACGCAGCGCGGGTCCTCAATCTCACGAAGACGTACAGAAGATTCTTCCTTCGGGTGGGTAAGTCACACCCGTCCTTCGGCCACATTGACACCGCGTGACGGCGAGCTGACTCGTCCTTCTGAACACGGACCTTGCAGGAAGCGCCCATGCAGGAATAGCTGCTGAACGAGCCACGAGCAGTCAGTACCCAACACGGAGCGGAACAAGAGCAATGCGGCGAAGCTGGTCGTTCCAAGACTGCGTCATCTCCATGAGAATATATTCCAGGCAGACGTTGTCTACGTGCCGGACAGAAACGAGATGTCTCGTGGCGGGGACACAGAGATAATTTCACCCGAGGCGCTGTTAGCGATCGCTCGTCTCGCTCACAAATATGAAGCCGACGAACTTCTCCTCCAAGCAATCAAGTGCTTGCAGACCTACTACAGCGCCAAATTCGGTGTCTGGTCGCAGCATTCGCCCAACAGCCATTTCATGGCTTGCGTACCCCCACACCACGCCATCGGGGTCATCAATCTTGCGCGTCTCATCGGGACCCCTCTATGCTTCCAGTGGCATTTTACCAGTGCCGTGCCCTTCAAGGCGCGGTCGTGCACGGATGGGAGCGGCAGGACGGCATAGTCGAACGATTGAGTGATATGGATCTCGAAAGATGCATAAATGGCGCGCAGGCTCTAGCCCATCTACACGCGTCAATCCGCGTGTTTAGACCCACGACGAGCCCCCGCTGTCAGAATTCCTAGAAATGCGAGGCGGTCATCCAGAGCCAGGCAGAACAGTCACTCAAGAGTTCTGACGTGGCGCGCGCCGATGTCGTCCTCCATTCTCGTCTTGTTGTCCTTGAAGGCCTACCCGACAATTCGGCGGGCTGCCCTGACCAACGATGCCTCAAAATGCTGCGCGAGCGCGACATGGTCGAACGGCGCAAATCATGGGACGCTTTACCTGGCATTTTTGATATTGACGTCCCGGGTTGGCATAGCGTTGAGGCGGCGTAGATGAAGAGTGTAGCGTGCCATTGGATTGGGCTTGTATTCTTCGTCCTTCTCATTGGAACCCAGACCGGTCTGCCGATATCGATGACACGTTTCAACTCAAATGAGCCCGGTAGCTCTACAAGGCATTCTTCAACGCGTTCACTTGTCTCTGACATCGATCTACCTGTATCTTACTGGCAGATGGCTCCATCGCTGAATGCACGCGCGAATGTGATGGTCGCCGTATGTGAACCTGTATACAAAAGAGTATTCACCACATCCACTAATGACTTCCTTTGATGCTCCAAGGATACTGATGTGAATCATGCCATCCATGACACCGAGTACTGGATGGACGACGGCAGCATCGTACTCGTAGCTGGCGGGTACGCCTTCAAAGTATACAAGGGAATCCTCGCAGCCCAATCACCCGTGTTTCACGACATGTTCTTGTCGAGCGCGGAGGGGAAGGAGAGCATAGACAACTGCGCCGTGGTTCACCTCTCCGATTCATCTGAAGATCTCCGCCACTTCCTTCGGGCGATATTTCCGCTGAAACAGTTCAAGTGTGTGCCGGATTCTTAGATCACCCCCGAACGACCGCACTAAACTATACTCACGGATATTGTGTCAGGTACTATAAAGAGAAAGAGAACGCGAAGGCCTCCGCCGAAGCCGTCTTCTCCGTCGTCCGTCTCGCACACAAGTATCAAATCGACGAGCTGCAACGTCAGGCCCTCGCATGCGTCCAGGAGTACTATACCACGCGCTTCGACCTCTGGGAGAGCAAGGGCAGCCGGGACGATGTCTCGTTCGCGACGTCCCCCCTCCCTACCTACGCAGTCGGCGCGATCGCCCTCGCCCGCCTCACCGACACGCCCTCGATTCTCCCCTTGGCGTTCTACGACTGCTACCGGCTCGGCGCACGGGTGCTCGACGGATGGACGCACGAGGATGGCTCGGTCGAGCGGCTCAGCGACCGCGACCTGCGCACCTGCCTCGGCGGCGCGCGTGAGCTCGCGCACCTTTCCGCACTCGCCGCAGCGCGGGTCTTCGCGCCCACACCACGGTGCGGAGGGGGCTGCACGTCCCTGGGGCGCACGTTTGGGCCGTACACGCATGTATTGAACCATGGGGCAGTGCTGGACGCGCCGCTGCATCCCTTCCCGGACGACATGAAGCAGCTTGCGGAGCTGTACGGCGTGTGCGACGCGTGCACGGCGTGCTTTCAGACACGGATGAAGGCTGAGCGGCGCGCGATCTGGTCTCAGCTCCCGTCGTTGTTTGGGTTGGTGGTGGACGGGTGGGATTCGTAGTAGGCTGTATGAAGAGAGAAAGGACAAGCGCTGGGGAGCAGGGCTTGTATGCAGCAATACCTTTTGGCTAGGAGCTTCGTAGTACTATACATTCCATTAGCTACTTTGGGTAGGGTAAAGTCCGTAGCGTTCGCAGAGCTCAGTATCTCGGGATCGTGACGTACCCACATGCTCTAGAGTCCATGGGTTATCTCGTCGATCGCGCTAGGAGTCATTCCGTGTCTCCCGTAACGCTTTCCACCTTAGACGGTACAGGAGAGCCACTGGCTTCACGATTGCACGTCTCCCGCTTTGCCGCGTCTGCGGACTTGAAATCCTTTTCGAGTACCCCCACGCTGGCGTTCAGGGTCTGCGCCTCGACATCGGTGTCCCCGTATGCGTGGAGCGCAGGAAGGTGTATTGAGGCGCCCTGGAAGCCGTGTGGGGAGCGCACCCGCTCCGTCATTGAAGATGTGACTGGGCCATCCCGCCCACACTCGACCCAGTGCGGACGTGATTCCGAGCCGCTGGGTGCGCTTCTCGCGGCTGACCGTTGTGCGAGCCGAAGGATCACTGAGGAGAATATTAGGCCCTGTCCTGACAGTCAGCGATGGTATGCCGTATAAGCGATTGACAGCTTGGATCGCTCACGATGAAAGGCGAGAAGAACGTGAGACAGGTTGCGTATGCAGACTCCGGACTGACGATGACCACGACGAGGAGGGTGATGGACGCTGTGGAGTACACCGCCGCAGACTGGACGATCGCCCCTAGGACCTTGCGATACATCGTGAAGCGTGTTCGTTGGAGCCCGTCGGCGCCGCTCAACACGCGCCACATGATGAGGGCTGTGAAACACTGTGTGAGTATCGTGACACTAAGGAGAGCCTGCCAGTGCGTGCGCGGCGCGGGTCGCTCACCTGTGGAAACAGAATTGGTAAGGAACGAGGTACAGGGAAATATGATCATTAAGGAAAGGTCGTCGCCGGCAGAGGTAGTACTGATATACCCAGATACTAAAGATAGAGTGAGTAAGTATATCAGGAGGTCTGGGTGGTCACACTCACCCGCGTCGAGTAGGAGAAGTATCGTAGGGAGCACAGTGATCGTCCATTGGCGTTCCCAGATTACGAAAGCACGATAAATCTGGCAACTACGTGAGTTTCGAATTCGAAACGGTACACCATCAGCGCATGCTCACCATGAAAGCATCACAGATCAAGGTCTGAGTGACGTAGATACAAAAGCGAGCAGCTCCGATACGGCTAGTCATGTTGGACGCATTGTACAACCCGTCCGAAATGGCATCGAGAGTGCGGTATTGGGTCACAACGACGCTCAAAATTATGTGCTAGAGAACATGTGGGTCAGCGTCTCCATAGCTTCTTAGAGTACTCACCGAGAGGGTAAGTAGGAACATGATCGTATTGACAGATAGGATGACGAGGTCTCGCTTCGACGGTTTCGCAAGGTGACTCAAGTGGAGGAGCGACCAAGCCCCCATGAAGAATAAGACTGCATACACGCCGAAAAGCATCGCCTCAATAAATACTGACGCCATGTAGGAAGGCAGCAGGATGGCCAGGCTCTCGAGCTGTGTGACGAAGTTAGTTGCTTAAACATGGTATGTATCAGATAGGGACGTACTGGGCTGGCGCCCGGCGGGGACATGTCCATTGCGCCGGCGTGCTTTCAAGTCCAGTCACAGTGGAGCAGGGCAAAGGATGGACCAGCGGCGGGGAATCCGGTTGGAAACCTATCTGAGGCATGTTCATATAGAAGTAAATTGTAGCCGGTCCGCTCTAGGCTTTGATTTCACACACCTAAGCGTTTGGTCCGCGTTTGATATCATGTATCGAAGCGAGTGGCTGTATAATGGTGGAACGGCCACTGTAGCATCAAGTTAATAACGGTTATTAAGACTCTCAATTGATAGCTTCAGAAGCGGTTCATCGGGTGACGCAGACGTGCCTCGCGGCTCCGGGGAAGTGGGATCTACGGCGTGGCACGGTATGCGCTTCACCCAAGCTGGTGGACGAATGGGTGAAAGAAAGCTGCAAGTCGATGCCCAACCTAACGTCTCTATGTGCACCAGAGATTCTGCTGGTGAGCCGCGCAGTAAATTTCTGGGACCGATGCGTTGCAGGGCGTCGAAGCGTTTGGCATAAGTAGTGACAGTGCATTCTTCCGGCGCCGAAGCGACTTACCACCAACTTTTATTCACCAGCCTTGACCGAGGCACTTACAGAATATGTCGCTGAAAGGCGCTGGGTGAGTGCGGTCCCGAACGCCTCGCGATGCGTCCCGACTGAACTCACAGGAGCGTGCACATTCTCGAACGTATAGCACAAGCACCTTTTCTACAATCTTGTGGCAGATTAGAAAAAAGGAGGCTCGATTGTGGCTTCGTACCATGACCGCTCATGATCTGAAGCCGGCGCCCGACGTCGCCTGAATCATTTCCTCATTGAAGATCACAGCTATCACGTAGTCCACAAGCAGTGTAGCACTAGCACTCAGCGCTCAGCAAGCATCCGCCACAAACAACCTCAATCTACCAAACTGAGACATCGCTATCATTAGCGAGAAGTCATACTCGAGAGATTGCGAGGCAGAAGGATCGTGCGACGCGAGTAGGTAGTACGACACTGAGAGCGCCCCAGCAGAATCAATTTCCTACAGCAGATTAAGAGAGAGAAACAAACGACGGGGACAAAGGCAGGGAGGAGATCATGGAGGGAGAGATAAACAGGAGTAAGCGCCTGATATGTTAATCAGCCCAAGGCTTTGGCGCTCGTAGTTTCCACCCGCGGATCACTAGCTTGCACTGTGAAAGTGTTCTCGTCTCTCTCCCAGCGATGTCGACGTCGTCGGCAGAGTCCAGACTGCAGATAGCTCTAACCCCTTACACTTTGGGCTCTATCTCGGTGGCCCAAGAGCGAGTTGTATCTTGAACTGAAACTCATGGAATATTCATCACGTCGATCGTTCCAACCATTCTGAGTATCAGTGGCCTGAGTGGAGAGCCCGGCGGTGAGTACAGAGGGTCCATTGCATGAAACATGTACACCCGCTTAAACTTAGATCCGCTTGAACTTATCTTTCTTGATAGGACCGCACGAAGAAGTCCTACCGTCTGTGCTTCTATGAAGTGGCTCGCGATTTCTATCAAACAGCAGGTCTGAACAGGTGCTACCGCAGCGTTCACGACCCTCTTTTCAAAATCAGAGTCTGCTCTTGTGATCGAAGACGATGGACCACGGTAGAGACGCTATCTAGCGCACAGTCTGAAAGACATCGCAGGATGGTATTCGCGGTGCCCATCGGCTTCGACAACGCTCGAAATGTCTTAGTGGTCTCACGATGATTGGTGCGGAACGCCGAGGAGCTCTCTATCTACGCACTTGTCTACGCACTCCCCTTATCTGCGAGGTGTTGGGGCCAGGACTGAGGATTATTCTCGGCCCCATGCCAGTGATAAGAAGCCCGTCGATGCAAAGGTCGATTGTGGTGGATTCGTCGCCCCTCCTCTCCAACTCACGAGCATTATGTCGCTGACCGGCCAAAGCGTGTTCAAGCCCCTTCTCGGTGCGTTGTCGTCACACACACGGAAATCTGGCACATATTGATCTATCAACGTGCAGACGAAAGTGTGGGATACGGAGTTGTCGTCGGTCAGTTGTTTTGCTCTCCACCATACGTTACCGTGTGGCTTATGATGGCCGTATTATACAGGCGTTGGCTTCTTCTTCGCCGCGATGATGCTGTGTCTTACGACTTTACAATCGAAGTTCTCGAAGTTCTCCCCCTCTTCTTCCGAGGAATTCTCAAGTGCGTCCAGGAGCGTAAAGGTATCAACCATAGATACATCCACGCAAGTGTACATCGAGCTAATGAGATGCATAGCCCGGCCTAGTCTGCTGCGGAATGTAGGTGGCCACGAGAAATGTCCCCGCTGAAACGCGTACTGACATATCATAGTGTGAGCGCGTGGACGTGGAGCGCGACTCTTCTTCAATCGAGCACGGCAGCTTACACGTTCGGTGAGTGCAGGTACTCGATGGCGCAGTTGTTTACTGAGAAACCAAATAGGGGTCAGCGGGCCATGGTAAGACATCTCTCTGCTATCTTAGCCTGGCTTGCTCAAGCTGATACACTCCACGAAGGTGGTATGGCGTAGGTGGAACAATTCAACTAGCCATATTCGCGATGGTTGCTGCCAAGGTCAAGATGAACGCGAACGGCGCCCACACATTTCTTGAGGTAATAGATTTCGCTTATCTTGTAATTCTCCTCACTGATGGTCTTGGCTCCCTAGATCGTTAAGGCGCGTTTTGGTACCGGTGCACACCTGATGTTCACCTTTTACGCGTTCCTCTGCATCCTCGTGGTTTGCGGATCTCTGCTCCGTATGCCCCCGATATCTGTTCACTTTTCGTATGGCTGACTTATTCTAACCTAGTGGGTGGTGCGGCGACCGTCAACGCACTGACCGGGATGAACATCATCGCCGCATGCTTCCTCCTTCCGATCGGAATCGCGGTTTATGTCGTGTTTGGCGGTCTGCGCGCGACATTCATTTGCGACTACTCCCACACCATGATCTTGTTCATCATCATCTACATCTTCTTCGCCAACGTCTAGTGAGTCGAACTTTCCATAGGTCGCGCATCTTGCTGATAAGATCACCACTCTGTAGCGGCGCGTCGAGTGAAACAGGGAGCATTGGAACCATGTACGACCTACTGGTTCAAGCGGGGAAGGATACCCCTGTGGTAGGGAACAAGAATGGAAGTTATGTGACGATGAAATCAAACCAGGGGTTGGTATTTGGTGCGGCGACGATCCTTTCCGGTAGGCTTCCATCTTCCACTCTATTCTCAGCTTCGTCTCTTGAACACATCTCTAGGCTTCTCTGGTGTCTTTTGTGATCAAGGTATGTGCCCTCCCAAGAGCTTCTGTCGTTAAACTCATTGGTTGTTGTCGAAAGGTTACTGGCAGAGAGTACGTATTCCGATGATCCCATGTCTCGAGAGTTACACCCTGACTTATGCTGTGACCCAGGCCATTGCGAGTGCACCTCGCTCTACAACGAAGGCCTACGTACGCTTACCACCTGAGCCTCTTCATACCGCCCGAAGCTGATCACAGCCATAGATGCTCGGTGGTCTTTCATGGTTCGCCGTACCATGGGGGTTCGCATCCTGCCTGGGGCTCGCAGCACGTGCACTCGTGAATGATGTCAGTCTCATTATAGTTGGCTAGGATTGCATCCGTTTTGCTGACCGCAGCTGGGCGACTGGTAGCCGAAGTTCCCTACTTACCCGAACCCGCTCTCTCCGTCCCAGACGAGCGCGGGTCTGGCTGCACCTGCGGCCGCGGCGGTCGTGATGGGCAAAGGAGGAGCGATCGCGATTCTTTTGGTGGTGTTGTGAGTAGTCCTACTGTCTGCGTGCTCACCAACGTTTCTTACGATGTCGTCTTTTCGCCACAGCATGGCGGTCACGTCTGCCGTCAGCGCGGAGCTGATCGCTGTTTCTAGCCTGTTGTAAGTGTGCCCTGCCCCTCTTTCTACGCTATGAAATTCGCTCATCGATATTTATGCCAGCTCATACGAGTATGTCTTGAATGGACGTTCATGGCTCTACGAAAACCTCACAATAACCTCTCCAGCTTGTATCGCACCTACTTACGCCCGAAAGCAACGAGCGCCGAGATCGTCCGTGTCTCGCACTACTTCATCTGCTTTTGGGCCGTCTGGGCTGGATGCTGGGCGACGATTGTTTGTCCACATCGCCTCTGTTTACTTCCGCACTCTGACTCGTTTTCTCGGTAGCTTCATAAAGCGAGCATCGACCTTGGCTGGCTCTTCTATGTCCAGTACGTCCCGCGTTCTCCTCATCGTATTTTACGATGCTTGCCACTGACCCACTCCCGCAGAGGGGTCGTGCTCAGCCCTGCAGTGATCCCGATCGCACTTACCGTGACCTGGTCGCGTCTTACACGCGCAGGCGTCTTCGCTGGATGTCTTGGTGGTGCCGTACTGGGCATGATCGCCTGGATGATCGGCTGCCTGAAGATATACGGTGCGCTTTTGTTTCTTTGGACGACGAGTGCTGCCGAACCTGTCGCTGAACAGCACGTCGTTCTTCACAGGCGAGATCAACATCCCGAACCTCGCAGAGCCGTACTCGGCGGTGTGTAGTGGACTCACGGGGATCCTGTTCTCGGGGACGTTCACGGTGCTGGTATCTCTCGCGAGTGCGTTTTCTCCCCTTCCTTCATGCGTTCCGGTTCGGGCGCGCACTTACATCCGTGTCGGTAGAGCCCGCCAAGTACGACTTTGCCGGGACGCGCGCGATCGCGATGTACGACGACGAGCCCAAAGCCTCTGGCGACGGCCCGGCCTCCGATGGGGCGTCATCGCAAGGCGAACACGACGCGGAGAAAGGCACCGAATCGAAGGACGCTACTACAGCGGACGTCCTGCCCGTCTGCGATGCCGACCCGGCGGAGGGCGTGAGCAGGACGGAGCTGAAGCGCGTATTCAGGCGCGCGGCGTGGGGATCGCTCGCGCTCACCTGCGTGGTAGCCATCCTCGGCACGTCCTTTCCGTCTTCGTGCACGCTCAATTCCGTAGCTGACAATGCCTGTTACAGTCCCCCTCCCGATGTTCTTCTCTGGTTACGTCTTCAGCAAGGGATTCTACACGTTCTGGGTCGCGTGCACCATGTACGTGATATTGTGTTCCCGAGTCCAGCTTTTTTGCGAGGCACTGACCTCAGAACGTGCGCAGAATATGGGCCGCAATGAGCGGAGTGTTCTGTATGATCCTTCCGCTGTGGGAGTCGCGTGCGGAGATGTACACGATCGTGCGCGGACTGTTTGGACGAGGCACCGCAGTGGTCAAAGGCGGTGAGTGAACGAAGTAGGAGTGCTTACATGGAATGCCGTGGACAGCAGCTCGGCTTAGGGCGGGAACGAAAGTTACGGAGTGCAGTCGTATAGAGGAATTGTCGCAAGGTGGTTGATTGCCCCAGACATATAGATGAGGCGTAGCACCGGGCAGCTAGAATACGTATGCGTTTGTCAAGCATGGAATGGCGATCTTGTTTACAAGAGATTTTATATGCCTCACCGAAGGATCATCAGATCGAAGAACTCAGGGAAGCCGCGCGCTCTTCTCGCGGATATTTGACCCCAATCCCAACGACAGATGCCAACACGACGAAGGATGCCAGATATCGCTCAGGGAATTTCTCGTGGAGGCGATGGTGTTTATGTGAGGGCGGAATACTTGTAGAACACATGCTTTGGTCAAGCACGACACGAGATATTGTAGAAATTATATCTTAAATCTTTTTGACGGTGTGGAGGACTGCTCTGGGGATCGGCAGAGGTCTTCGGAGGGAGAAGGGGGGGCGCAGTCGTATAACATCAACGACTGCCCGGTCAACGGGCGCGCTCTGAGACTGGCAATATCATGCTTCTGTTGTTGAACCAAGAAAACTTCGTCGCAAAAAGAGCAGCCAGGGCTGGCGTGAGACGTAGTGGTCTACTTAGGCCCTGCAGTTGGCTGTAGCATGCATTTTGAGGTGATGTTGTAGTAACACGTAGGCATGATGCAGAACCGCACGGACCTAAGTTGCCGGAAGCACACGGTGTAGGCGGTGGGAGTAGCCAGCACTGTTGATCACGATGAACGGGGGCGTAAGTACGACCTGTCAGAAGTGACCGTTGTCCTGGAATCAGACTGCGGGTGAGCGCGCAATGCGACTCTTCCTGGGGTCGGCTGGGGGCACGCCTGCGCCGTATGACTCTGAGTGCTGTTAGTTGCAGTACACCAGATATGTTCGTGGCTAGGGAAAGCAGATGCGGCAAGAGCAGTAGAGCGAATGCCCATCATAAGAATATTAGCGACCCCTGCCTCAGAAGAGAGATCGATCTAATACTGTCTACACTTGGAGGTGGGTGGATGATGGTCGATATGTTGGTCGCCGTACCTACACTTCTTTCATGGTTCGCGCGTTTGCATATACTTTCGCTTGAACGTGATGATTTCCCATCCGATTCCGAGTAGGATGGGGGTGGCAACAAAAGCAGTGGTAAGATGGTTCTCGAGAGCCTAGTGACCTTTATTGACATAGATGCTCTGGGACGGCAGCGGTAGCTAGGAAGAGGGCCGAGCTGTAGTTCAATCATGAGTCAGAGTTGTATCTCAAAGACTGGGGTTGGAGAGGGCCGTATACGTATGGGGATGAGGCCTGAGGGACGGGCGTCTGTGTAGGATAAACCACAACCGCGAAGCGCTGAAAGTGCGAACGCAACGTCAGCGTCCAACGTCCAACGTTCGACTTGAACTACACTGTTCACCTCGTTGTTCTCTATGGCTCTGTTGTGATACAATGCACACTACATGATCGTAACCACTCGCTGCTGGGTGACCATCGAATGAACTCCCGCGCGGCTGCGCTGTACATAGTTCCACCCTGCGTTCGCCGACGTTCTCTATGTGTGCGTAACGAATAGCAATATGATCGTTGTGTTCGCATCTCGCCAGATATCTTTTGATATGCAGCACTGACTACAGAATCCAATTCTGCAGGCCCCCGCACATGTGTTCCAAAAGTATCGCGGAGAGCGATCGATTTTGGTCGCTGATGGTCGGATGAACGTCGTCTCGCCATCAGGATGAGCATACGCTGACCATGAATCTTGAATGTTGAACCTCCATCGCGAATGCGGAAGCACTCGACGCTGTCTCCTGCGACAGTATGATGTCCGCCAATTATAGTGCCTATGCGGTGCATGTTACGTCGCGCTCAACTCCGTGGTCGTACACACGCAGTGTTCTAGGGTCTTCCTGTAGCAAGGACTGGGTAATGAACTGCGGCATCGCCAGTCCATCCTGCAAAGCCGCACAAGGATCTAGATGTAGTAAAGCGTAAAAGCAACTATTCGAAGCCCATTGGAAAGCTGCGATCAGGTTCGTGTCTATACAGCACAAGAAGGTATAATACCTAGCAATGACTCCTTACACCCCGAGCCACTTCACCCCCTAGCACTCAGCCCTCCTTTCACTACCGATCCGTACCGCGTAATATGTCCTCTTCATCTGAAACTATCCCGGTGATAGAAATGATAGACCTCTACCAGTTAGCGTATGTTTTACTTTCAACGATATAGGCCGTCGTTGACGGCACATTGACTTGCAGGAGAGTGGCCCAGAATTGCTCGGTCTTAGTGACTGGTGAGCTGTGCTGCATCAATTACCTACATTTCCATAGTTTGAGGGATCCGCCCTTGACTCATGTGACAGCATTTTTCGTGTATGATTGGATTCTGTGCCTCGGGAGGGAGTATCAATACATCTGGCAATCCGGAATGTCCTGGGCCTCACGGCTTCTGTACCTGTGCACCAGGTGCACGTACTTGCTGTCTGTCTTGCTCGTTCTCGCGACAATTCCTCCAATGTCGGACAACGTGAGCATTCCTATCCAGCCTCTTGTGTAGATGCGCAAACTGAAGTGCTTTTTTGATTGCAGAGGTGATGGCTCACCCTCTTAATAGTCCCTCACCTCGCACACCGCTGATGTGATCGTCGTGAAGCTGTACAGTCCTGATCTGGAGCGTAACTTGTGTAGAGTATCTGAGTCTCATTGGGCCTGCTGGTGCGCCTGTCCGCGGTATGATCACACACGCATCAGGATAGAAGTACTGACCAGATATGAAAGTGCTTACTACACTGAGGACGTATGTCCTCTCGGGCAGAAACAAGCTGCTGGGTGGATTGGCGATGATACTGAACTTCGGGCCGTTGCTCATGAATGTGGTGAGTAGCTGCTGTGGTCCAGTCCTGTCGTCGACACCCAGCTTACGTGCGTCGACGTAGAGCAGAGCATACAAACTCCCTCCAGCCAACCTCCCCCCTCCCCAAAATTGTGTTCAATTAGACATGACAAGCGCCGCTGAGTATATAGGGTGAGTCTCTACTTCGCTCAGTGGGCGTGAGTAATATTCGAAGTGAATTTGTAGATGTGAGCGAGATGTCTGTCGCTGTATCAACAAAACCAGTGCTTACCCTTCCCGTTAGTGGTGATCGGCGCACGATCCTGTGCGATACTCGCAGACGTTATAGCGATTATTGTGACTTGGCGGGCGACCAGGACCTCCCACAGGGTCCTGGGGAATAGCTTCCGGCAGCCGTCGCTGCAGCATGTCATGTGGCGGAACGGTGAGCTCGAATCTGTCTGAATCACGCACAGATCCTCAAAATCTTGTAGGGAACGTCTATTTTGTGTACGTCTTAGTGTGCACTAGTACCCACATTTACAGTTGTAAATGATTCGTGCATAGCACACTGCTGTCCTTGAACATACTAGACCTTATTCTGGCCGCTTCGTCGGTGCGTTTTGTCGCCTACTCGTGCGTCATAAATTCAAGCAATAATCTCATTCTATAGATCACATTCGCAAATGACCAAGGAAGCTACATCATGGCCTTCCTCGAGCCGTACGCCTGTCCTCTATCCACCTCCGAACCGTCTCGCTGCTGACCTCCCACGTATACCGTGCAGCATCAACGTGATCCTGAACTGCCGCTTGCTGCTCGACCTCCACGAAACGAACGCACGACTCGAGTGCGGCGGCTCGTCCCTCTCTCAGTCCCTCGCCGATTACAGCCTGCACTTCACTGGCCTCGGCTCTGACAGAGGCGATGCACCCGCGCACGGCGAGTCGGCCTTTCTCGACTCATTCGCCAGTACGATCTACTACTCGTTCGCGGACGACTCAGACGTGGAGGACACCTAGGAGGAGGACAACGCCGCCAGGCCGGCGGCCGAAGCCGAGGCGGGGGGCCCGGCCGTGAATTTGAACGACGATTCGGACTGCGCCCAGGGAGGGTCAGAGCATGAACGCTTCGCGCTGTACTACTTATGTCTGTCTGTCTGTCTGTCTGTCTGTCTGTCTGTCTGTATGTATGTATGTATGTATGTATGTCTGTATGTATGTATGTAGGAATAACTGGTTGGATGCGCTGCGCCTCCGTGCCAGTTCATCCTTCGTCCCATCGCCACTGGCAGGGACAAGGCCCGCGGTGCGGTACTAGGACGCCTTTCCCCAACCGCATATACAGTACTCCGACCACACCTGATAATACGTTCTTGGCCTCCGGATATCAGACTCGAGCGTACCACCATCGACCACGCACCGTTGTCTGGGTTTCTCTGGACGGACGCCGCCGCCGCACGCTCAGTGCATGCATAGTACTATAGTAGATGGCTTCCGAGTCGTTCTGGCGTTACGTTCTTGTTGTCGTGTTGTACAGTGGGCCAGTGTACAGTCCGGGGAGGGCGCCGGCTCCCTCCGGGGCGGGCGTGCGACGTGCGTCGAGATACATGAACGATCTCCGCGGCCCAGCCGCATGATGTACTCGACT
Source organism: Trametes gibbosa (assembly GCA_022606055.1). Taxonomy (NCBI): domain Eukaryota; kingdom Fungi; phylum Basidiomycota; class Agaricomycetes; order Polyporales; family Polyporaceae; genus Trametes; species Trametes gibbosa. The sequence continues at coordinate 5,214 of JABYQJ010000047.1, read as the reverse complement.
CTGACGGGCGTACTTATACTGCGTGAACGTGGAGCCTCGGAGTCGCACATACCACGATGACCGGCGCGCAACTGCGGCCATGTCGTGAAACGCAAGCAAGTTCTGCATTTTATAGACAGCCTAGCACTGGTATTGGAGGGGCCAAGTACTGAGTATGGCCCGTCTGAGACTTGAGCAAGTATACAAGGTCGACTATCTGTGGTTGTGGGTACACCAACGACCCGCAAAGATGTCGTGAGTAAGTTGGCTACTACATAGATCGCCTCTCCCCCCTCCCCTCCCCTAAATCATTTTCGTCACCAAACCACCAAACATCATTCCAAGTCAAGTCAGAGTTCGTTTCCCAACCGCTCACCGCAACCCCCCTCCTCCATCTCACCGCCAGATATCAGACCGGAACCGTCCCCTTCAGCCTAAAGTCGCGACTGCTCGCCCCGACCGAGAACGCGATCGTCCCCCGCGGCTTCACCCACCCCTGCGCGCTCGCGTCCCACACGCTCAGATCGTACCGCGACAGCGTGATCCGCCCGCGCACGCTCCCGCCCCGCTGCACCGCCACGTCCTCGAACCCGCGCAGCACGCTCGGGGGCTCGGCGGCCCCCGTCGCGCCCTCGTTCGGGAAGTGCACGTACAGCTGCGCGATCTCCGTCCCGTCCGCGTGTCCGGTGTTGCGCACCGTGAAGGTGACCTCGAACGCCGGCCGGTGCAGCCAGAGCGCGGTCGCGCCGCCTGCGCGCGCGGGCGCGGGTTTGCCCGCGGCCCACGCCGCCTCGAGCGCCGCGGAGGTGCGGTCCGCTTGTGGGAGCGCGCGGATATTGAGGTTCGCGTAGGAGAAGGTCGTGTAGGAGAGCCCGAAGCCGAACTCGAATCGCGGGTCGATGTTGTTCTGCGCAGGGACGGAACACGTTAGTGAGCATGTGTATGTGTGACCAGCGCAGAACGGGAACGAGGCGGACGTACGGCGTCAAAGTGGCGGTAGTCGATGTTCAGGCCCTCGGTGTACGGGATGCGCAGGATCTCGCTCCCTGCGCCGCCCGTGACGAGCTGCGCGCCATAGTCCGAGGGGCGGCGCGCGATTGTGTACGGCAGGCGCCCACTTGGGTTCACGTCTCCATACAGCACGTCCGCGAGCGCGTTCCCGGCCTCCTGCCCGGGCAGGCCCGCCCACACCACCGCTGTCACGTTCGGGGTGTCGATCCACGCCTCGACGATCGCGGGCCCGACCGCGTGCGCGACGACGATGGTGTTGCGGTTCGTGCCAGCGACCGCCTCGATCAGCGCGTCCGCGTTCTCCCACAGCGTCAGGTTCTTCCGGTCGCCCTCGTTCCCGTCTACGGTGATGTAGTCCTCGCCCGAGTCCGCGTTCACGAACACGAGCGCGACGTCCTGCTCCAGCGCCGTCGCCGCCGCCCCCGCGAGGTCCCAGTTGTTCAGGAACCACGAGACCTGCGCGCCGGACGAGTCCTGGCGCGCCCGCCCCTGGATCGCCTCCAGGGGCGAGACGAGGTACGGGAACTGGGCGGTGCCGGAGCCCCAGCCCATCGCGAGCACGCCGTCGTCGCCGCCGCGGTCCGAGTATCCGTTGGGGCCGCGCGAGCTCGGACCGGCGTCGTTTCCTGCGAACGAGGTGAGTTTGGCAGGGGATGCGTCTGCACGACAGAGCGGACGTACCGATGATCGCGATGCTCCTCGGCTTGTTGAGCGGCAGCGCCCCCGTGTTCTTCAGCAGGACAGTGCCCGCCGCGCCGATCTCCCGCACGACCTTGAAGTGGTCGTCCTGCACGTCGACGTGCGCGTTCGTCGCCGGGTCGGTCATGTCGAACGCGTTGAAGCTCACTGCGAATCGCCCTCAGCGCGCGTCCGAGGGAGCGTAGCGCCAGTCCACTCACCTTCCGGGTAGTTCTGGTCCTGGTCGAGAAGGTACCAGGCCGCGATGATCCGCTCGGCCATGTCGTCCACACGGCCCTCGTCGATCGTCCCGTTCTGCACGAACGCGGTCAGGTTCGCGCCCCACCACGACGTGTGCGACGAGAACGTGATGTCTCCCGGCATGGACATCTGAAGCGGGTGTGAGCACCGTCGAAGGCACTCTGCGGTCCAGTCAAAGACTCACGTCCAGTCCAGCGACCGCGGCCAGCGTCGAGTGGTGCGCACCCCAGTCGGACATGACGTATCCCTGGAATGCGCCCTCGTCCTTGAGCAGCTGGTTCAGGGTGCGGTCGTTTTCGCATGCGTAGGTCTGGTTGACCTGGTCTGAGACGCACGTCAGGGAAGGATACTGACAAGTCCGAAGGCGGGAGACATACTGTAGCTGCACATGACGCTGGCAACACCAGCCTGGATGGAGCGCAGGAACGGGTGGAAGTAGATCTCGTGTTCCGTGCGGTCGTCCACGTCGGACGACTCTTGCGTGCGGAAGTGCTCCTGCTCGCTGAATTGTCACACCAGAGTCAGAATAAGCATCCGGACACGGGCGATGTGAAGACCGACTTGTTAATGTAGTGCTTCGCACACGCCTGCACGCCACCCTCTTGGAGACCGAGGATGGTCTCGTAGGCAGCCTCGCCGGACAGGAACGGGTCCGCGCCGAATCCCTCCCAGTTGCGGCCGCCCTGGGCGATGCGCCCCATGTTCATCATCGGGCCGAGCGCGACGTGCACGCCCTTGCCCTTGAACTCCTTGCCCATCGCCAGACCGCGCGCGCGGATCAGGCTCCGCTGCCAGGTTGCCGCCGCAGTGATTCCGGTGGGGAACGCGGTCACAAAGTCGGTGAACCGCACCCCGAGGGGCGAGTCCTCGAGGCACAGACCGGGAAAGTCTGCGACGGGGGGGATGTTCCCGACGCAGCGGCCGCCCATCCAACCCACCCCGGTGGTCGTCGCCACCTTTTGCTCGAGCGACCAGCCGGAGATGAGTTTCTTGGCGCGTGCATGGGCGCGCTCCCAGGCCGGGCCAAAGTCCGGAATCAGACTGGAGCCGGGGGGCGGGGGCGACTTTGGAGAGGTCTGGGGGAAGACGCCCGGGATGGGCGATGCTTCCGGGACTGGGAAGGACGTGAAGGGGTATTTGGAGATGGGTAATGTGATTTGTGCTGAAGAAACTCAGAGTGAGGTCTATGTATGGAGGAGCCGTGCTTGTGGGTACTCACTGGTCTCGAGGGGAGGACCGGACCCGGTGGTGGACGCCTGGACTGAGGATGCAGCTGCCGAAGAGGCGACGGCGCTGGACGCGGACGCGGACGCGGCGGTGGAGAGCACACTCGATACGCTCGCGATGGATGAGCCGGAGAGAATGGTGGACAGGGACGCGGACGCAATGGTGGACAGGGACGCGGACGCAGAGGCGGTCAAGCGAGACGTCGAGGCGGAGAGCGTGGTGCCGGAGGACGACGGGGAGAGGTCGCTGCTCACGACATGGCTGGCAGAGGACGGGCGAGAGAAGGAGAGGTCGGTAAAGGACGCGTCGGCGTCGGCGTCGGCGTCGGCGAGGGCAGCGAGGAGGAGAGCAGCGAGGGCGGCGAGCCGTGGGTTGAGGACGACCATGGCAGAGTCGACGAGGAGGGCTCGGAGAAAGGTCGGATCGGACGAGAGGGATTATATAGCCGGCTGGAGAGGAAGGATGCATGTCGAGTCTAGGATGGAATATGGAACATGGAATATGGAATATGGAGAAGAAGAACGCACTCTCGTTATGGGCGCTTGTGCACCCAGTCAAGTGACCGATGATGTCACGCTTTTCGTCTCGCCTTCGCCTGCTCCATCCTAGTCTCCTCCGCCGAGCATGGCAGCGAGCACGACGTCGTCCGCGGCGGGCGAGACGGCGTGCAGACTGCAATACTCGGTGCAGAGGACGTCGCGGCCGCCGTCTCTGCCCCCCAATCGCCCGCCGCTCTCACCGTCCGTCAAAGAGCGATTCTGATCGCATCCTTGAGCGTGACTCCCTCCTCCCGGTCTCCTGACATGCTCTCCCGCGTGGCCGCTCTTCTCCCTCGGCCCTCCCGGTCATTTCCTGCCCTCTCTTTGCTGTCTCAGCGCCGTCTCTCGCTATTTGCGACTCTCTAGAAAGCCTGTTGCCTTTCAGACGGCTGCCTGCTCTCGGCATCTCTGATCGCGACCCCAGATGACCTCCAGCTCTCTCTGTGTGTAAACCGCTTCCGCTCCTGCTCGACACCGCCGTTCTGATCTCTTCCAGCTCGGCCTGATGTCGCCCCTCCTACCGCTGGTACGTCCGATCCCAAGCTGCCTCTGCAGCGTGCGCACGTTCTTTCCTTTGCGCTCATCCCTTTTTCCGGCGCAGTCTTGCCCTCCGTGTGCGAGCACACAACCAGGGCCCGCACCTGGACCCAGTGGGCGCATCGGACATAACGCACGACGGCCCGCGTGTCCCCGCAACATCGTTTAGCTGCCCACCATCGGGCGAGCGATCTGTCCTCTTGACCTCCCCGCCGGCCTCTGATCACGGACGCGCAGAACGACGGCCTGCAACGCGCCATGCGGCCTCGCTCATTTTCTGCGGTCATGCGCTCCTGCTCGGTCCCCCTTGAACTGCGAAAACAAAGGTAACTTTGTCGCCGTCGATCGGCGCAGTGCGCACGGCGGGGCCCCGTGTCTCGTGGGCCATCCCCCGCGCGCTCTGCTGCTATCTCCGTCCTCGGTTCTCTCTGCAGCTTGGGTTCGCAAAGTGCTCGCGGGGATGCTTCGCTGTGGCTGGGCAGCTTCCACTCGGACCGTCAGCTGTCGCTCGCGAGCGGTCTGGTCTCTGCTTCACCGGTGTGTCCATGACAGGATCGTGCTCGTCTTCACTGTGGGACGCCAGGCCTCCTTCGTCTGACGGTACGTCCGCTCTCTCTCGCGACCCATGGAAGCCCCATTCTCGCGTTTGGCATGAACAGGATGCATGCTGTGTGGTCCGGATTCGTGACGCGGCGTGACGCCTGCCCTGCGCGTGTGGACAGCGCCACTGCCGGCGGCCTCGCGCGAGGCCAGCAAGATCGCACCGTCGATAGCAGCGTCGTATGCTACTCTACAGGGCGTATAGATGAGTCCATGAGTCCATAATGCATATCAGAGTCTACAGGGCGTATAAATGAGTCCACAATGCATATCAGAGTCTACAGGGCGTATAAATGAGTCCACAATGCATATCAGAGTCTACAGGGCGTATAGATGGGTCCACAGCGCGTATATATGAGTTCAGAGGGCGTATAAACATCTC
>JABYQJ010000046.1:0-247783 GCA_022606055.1 Trametes gibbosa | reverse complement strand
TCGTATGGCGAGCCTTGCACGAGAAATGCTTCGAGTCCATTAAGACTCTAGCGTGCAAGGTCCCCATACTGAGACCAATAGACCCGCGCCGCAGTGAGCCGATATGGCTCATATGCGACGCCTCACTGTTTGGAATCGGAGCCTTATACGGCCAAGGCGAGGACTGGCAATCATGCCGTCCCGCTGGATTTCTATCGAAGAAGTTCACCAGTGCTCAGCGTGCATATCACACGTATGAGCAAGAGACGCTTGCAATAATGGAAGGACTCCTGAAATGGGAGGATAAACTTCTCGGCCGCAAGTTACGTATCGTAACTGACCATAAGGCCTTAGAATTTATGAAAGGGGTCAAGAATCCGAATCGTCGCCAGATTCGCTGGTACGAATACCTAGCCAGATTTGACTACGATATTACCTACGTACCTGGGCGACTCAACAAAGTCGCGGACTGTCTATCTCGATACTACGAGATGGACTCCTTGCATGACACGACGCCGGAATACGACGTCGTGAACGCTGACGCGCGATTAGATCCTGAGGGAGACGATCTACCTCAGAGTCGTCTGCTCGAGATACGAGCTGGACGAGTTATTCGGAAACCTGCTCGTTATCGTGACTCCGATGACGAGGCGCCAGTAGCACGCCCGAAGAACAAGGTCGTTCTCCCGGCAAAAGCGAAGCCGACAGCTACCACGCTGCCGGAGCCAGTGGAGGAGCGAGTCATAGAGAGCGCACGGTATGCCACACACGCTCCAGCGGCTGAGGTTACATCTGAACCAACGTCGCCTGACGACCCTACGCTAGCGATGTCGCTAGCGTCCGGCCCTCACTGCGCACCCACTTCGAAAACGAAGATGGGTTCATGAAAGCCGTCCGTAACGGATATGTTACGGACAAGACGTTTGGCAAAATTATGGCTAAACCATCTCAGTTTAGCGCATTCGCCACTCACGATGGGTTGATTTTCTCCAAGAACCGCGAAGGCGAGGCTGTGTTATGCCTACCCCGGGTTCTATTGAACAAACGATCACTACACGAGATCGTGATTGATCGCGCGCACAGTACGTTGGGACATCTCGGTCCGCAACGCACGTCTGAGTATCTCAGACGTTGGTTTTGGTGGCCGACTCTACGCAAAGACGTAGATAAATTTTGTATAACTTGCGGTACATGTCATACAGCAAAGTCGTCCACTCAACTACCTATGGGGCTACTACATAGCTTACCCCTGGCCCTGGCCCCATGGGTCTCGATCTCCATGGACTTTGTCGGTCCATTTCCATTGTCACACGGATACGACTACGTATGGGTAGTCGTATGCCGCATGACGTCTATGGTACACCTAATACCTGTACGAACGACCGACACGGCCGCGGAACTATCTCTCGTATATCTGCGAGAGGTAGTACGACTCCACGGGTTGCCTGAATCTATCGTATCTGATAGAGACAGCAAGTTCACGTCGAAGTTCTGGCGTGAGCTTCATAGACTCATGGGCGCGAAGCTGCTCATGTCCACTTCTTTCCACCCGCAAACGGATGGACTGAGTGAGCGAACTATTCGTTCAATTACTCAGATTCTCCGTGCTATAGTATCGCCCAATCAACTCGATTGGTACGAGAAACTACCCTTGGCAGAATTCGCATTGAATTCTGCCGCCAGCTCTACTACTGGGTTTGCCCCGTTCAAATTGAACTATGGGTATTTACCTCGGCCGATGAGTGGAATCAGAACGGAAACTCCGTTCGCGGGAGTACGCGAGTTCGCACAGCGAGCTCGTGCTAATCTTGAGATAGCGCACGATGCCATAATCGACGCTCGCGTGTCTCAAACCTACCATGCGAATAAGCATAGGCAGGAGGAACCTGAGTTCCAGATTGGAGACTTAGTCTATCTCTCGACTAAGAACCTAACCGTGCCCAAAGGTCGAGCACGCAAGCTCGTGCCTAAGTACATCGGGCCATACAAGATTTTGGAGTGCATACCTCGCACTTCCAACTATGTATTGGACCTACCCTCGGAATTACGAGAGCGGCGAATACATCCCAAATTCCATGTCTCCCTACTTAGGAGACATGAAGCCAACGACGATGCGGTATTCCCGCATCGCGATGCCCAAGCCTTCTACGACTTCGGGCTCAGCGACGACGCTGAATGGTTGGTCGACGAGATAGTCGGCCACGAGTGGCAAGGCGCCAGATGTCGGTTTCACGTACGGTGGACCCAGGGCGACCATACTTGGGAGCCGTATGAGAGCTGTAAAGATCTCGCAGCGTTGGACGAGTATTGTACGCTCATGGGAGTCAGTTCATGGCGAGCCTTACCCCGGAAACCAGCCGCACACTAATACGTGTGCGGTGGGGAGTAGCTACGCCGATACGGCGAGTGTAGCCAGTGCGGCGTCAAAGGAGAAAAGGACTTGTGCGTCCGGCGTTGAAGGCACGAGCACAGCCACCTGCTAGCAAGCGCTCGCACGCGGTCACATGTGCTACGCGCGACGCGTCGCGTAATTACAGCTCAGAGTCGAGCTCAGCCAGCGCTTAGCGTGGCTCCGCGACCCTGCGACTGGCAAATTGCCAGCTCGCGCTCGCCTAACTTCACACTCGTCTCTCTTACTTTCACTACGACTCTCTCACTCGCCCACTCGCCCTCAACACTCGCACCACCGCCATGAACCCCGACCAATCCCAGCCGCCTCACGCGCCCCTCAATGCACCCCCGAGCGCCACTACCAAAATGGTAGTGGACCGCCCAGCACCCCCCTCTACCGCCATGCCACCAAACGTGGCCTTCCCGGATCCTGCCGCCCCAGCCGTGCATCAGCAAGTAGCTGGGTATCCTGCGCCGTATCCGGCCCAGTACCAGTACGGCGGTGCCCCAACGCAGACACCGCCTACGAATCAATATCCGCAGCCGGGATACGGCTACGCGTACCCGCCCGCGTACCCTCAAGCACACGGGGCGTCGGTCTCAGCGTTTGCTCCGCCCCAAAATCAGGTCGCTCCCATGGGCGTAATGCCAGGGATGCCGCCCATCATGCCACTGAGCATGAACCTGGCCTGGGGACCGGTAGCAGAGCATCCGCTCCTCGTCGCGCATACGACGGGCTGCGTGATCTGCGCCGAGTTCATCCGCCATCTTCGGGGCGCGCAGTCGGAGCCATCGCTGCGCGAAGCTCAAATGAGCGTGCAAGCTCAGCTTCAAGCCCGGTTCTGGCAGTACTTCGAGGAGCATAGTCGCTCCAAGGAGGGAGGGGACGCCGCGGAGAACGAGCGGCGTATAGCCGAACTGCAAGAGCAGTTGAAGGAGGCACGGCGGCTCGCAGATGAGCGTCGTGAGACGATGGAGCGGTACCGTCGCGAGCGCAACGACGAGCGCGAGCGGTACGACGATCTGCAAGACGAGAAGGATCGACTCCAGCAGCAGCTGGAGGATATGAAGAAACAACAGGAGTATCGAGCAGAAACTGCTCGTTACCAACCTTACAGCCGTCCCAACGAGGACAGGACGGTGCGGCGCGGGGATAGGCGCGAGGACATGTCGTCCCGCTTTCCCCCGCCAATATCAGCAGGGGACGTTCGTGGATTTGACATGTTCCGACAAGGATCGTCTACCACGACTCGGCCGACGCAGACGTCGCCCGAGACCCAAAGAATCGAGCCGCCGCGGGAAGAGCCGGCCCCGCACCCCATGGTCGACTACGACTTCTCGTCGGAAGACGAGGCTACGTTCGACGCCAAACGGGCGCGGCGTATTTCGAGTCGGCAAGTGATGCGGAACGCGCGTCGAGGAGTACCAGCTCCTCCGCGCCCGGGCACGATGACGTGGACAGGCACGACTGCCGCCTCTCATCAGTCGCTCATCCCCAACTGGCCCCACGACGAGTTAGCCGCACCGGCGAACTCGGACCCCAAGCTCACCAACCATTGGTACGACTTTGTGCCAATGACTCAAGAGGAGGCCCGGCAAATCTTGGATGCCTCGCACACTGACATGGGTCAGGCGCGGCATCGCATACAACATCTGCTGGCGCAGGTCAACGCCAACCCCGCACTGACCAGCGTGCGGGGATTACAAGTCTTGGTGAGCAGCTGGCGGAACCCCGACCGAGCTGGTCCCTCGGGTGGCCCATCCAATCGGACAGGTCCCACCGTAGACCAGCCCCACCCGGCTGCATATACGCCGCCGGGGTTAATCCCTACAAGCACGGCGCATCTGCCGATGCCCACCACCCGCAACGACCGCCCGATTGCAGGACGGCCGTATCGCTCCAAGCAGCAGCCGCACGTGAAGCTCGCGCAGCCACGGCTGGACTCCACCGCGAAGGAGCTTCGCGAGTGGATGAAGAACTACCCGTCGTCTCGTCCGTCGTGGATGACGGTCGCCCCCGACGGTCGGCCGCAACTGGTCCACGTCGAGTTCCACCAGATGGGCCGCCGCGCTTTGACGCGCCGTGTAACCCCGTCTGAACGCGGACGGTGGCTCTCGCTGACGAACGTATTGTTCTCAGTGCCGGGCCTGTACCGTCATATCATTCTGACGGGACAGTACCCTGTCAGCCCCGAGAGCACCACGCAGGCATATCCCGGCAGCTTCGCAGAGGACGCGCTGTCCCTGTTTCACGTCGCACTCTGGTACGCCCGACTAGGCGTCACCATCGAGTGGGCAGACGAGCACCGCGACGCGGCCGCGCGATCCCGCGCCGCTCGCGAAGGAATCACTCCCGGGGAACCTATCACGGCTCTCCCCGGCTTACACTCTGTATCGGAGGTGGTCAATGTACCCCCTCCCCAATCCCTAAACATAGCGGCGACACCCACGTCGATCGCTACCAACGAGGCTCCGGCCGCTAACCCCGCTCCTCCCCCTCCAGCTCACGCGTCGAACGACAACATGGAAGTCGAGGAGGGCGAGGCTACGCCCACCACCACGGCCCCGGTCACCGAAATGGGTGACGCAGGGGCTCGTCAAGAGACTCAAGGAGAGCCGGGAGGCGATGCTCCCCCTCCTTACGACGATGCTACGTCCATGGCGTCGTGAACCTATGTGGTTCACCGCCCATGATACTATCACCGCGCAGGTGCCTGCCCCACCTGCGTCGACTACCATTGGCTAATCAACAATCATAACCCCACCGAAATTGGTGGACGAGTATATTATCGGGCATGCCGCCTCTTACCGTCAGCCTCGTCGAGCACGGTTCGTACACCCAGACGCAGGGTCACCTATCGGTGACCCCTACCATGAACCGTCGGACGCCACGACGACTTCTGTGTATCATAGGCGTAATGGCCACTGCTATTTGTGGCCCTCAAAAAATATATACTATTTATATTCTTTACTATACATCTGTAGACCTGGGATCAGGTCTAGTGGGGGAGAGTGTAAGGAGCGCGTATCCTGCGCTCCTACAGGGTCCTTTAGTTGTGCGAAACGCACAACTAAAATATACGGAATCGGACAATACGTACACGCGCGCATATTAGCGCGCGGATAGCCGCATGTATGTAATGCCACCGCGTACGGTGTCCCGAGTGTTCGGAACTCGGGCGCCTGGTGGAGGGCAAGTCCTTACTACCCTCCACCATCCCTACGAGTACGCCGAGCCCAAATACGAGCCCGGACCAGAGTACCCAAGGGATAGGAGCCCAGTAAGGCACCTACCCCGTCATTCTTACAGGGCATAACACTTGTATGCGAGTGAGCTCTTGACGGCGCACGAGAAACGTTCGCTGCGGGGCGTACGGTCGTCTCGACCGGCACGTTTACATTCTCGGAACGCGAAGTTACGTTCCGAGTCCGTCGCGCGCCCGCATGCGGGTGTGAGTACACTGGCACGGGGGGGGTGTTGCGACGTGGCACGCCAGCACCGATATCAGTGCGTGGCGGGAGGGAAGAAGCTCGCGGGGGGGAATTAGGCCTACTCGGCCGCTTGCTTCCGGAACCTGGCGCGGATTCTTCCATTTGGAAGGATGTCGAGTTGTTTATGGCAGATGTTGTTGATGATTGATGACGTGGTAACGTCGAGCCCCAAATATGGGCGTGTAAGTATCACGGAGAGTAAAAAAGTGTAAGAATGACGGGGTAGGTGCCTTACTGGGCTCCTATCCCTTGGGTACTCTGGTCCGGGCTCGTATTTGGGCTCGGCGTACTCGTAGGGATGGTGGAGGGTAGTAAGGACTTGCCCTCCACCAGGCGCCCGAGTTCCGAACACTCGGGACACCGTACGCGGTGGCATTACATACATGCGGCTATCCGCGCGCTAATATGCGCGCGTGTACGTATTGTCCGATTCCGTATATTTTAGTTGTGCGTTTCGCACAACTAAAGGACCCTGTAGGAGCGCAGGATACGCGCTCCTTACATCATGCCAGACCCGACCAAACCATTTCAGATTGAATGTGACGCCTCCAAAGTCGCAACCGGGGCGGTTTTGCGTCAGAAGGGGGAGGATAACTTATGGCACCCATGCGCCTACCTGTCCAAAGCTTTCACTGCAACAGAACGCAACTACCAGATCTACGACAGAGAGCTACTGGCAATCATTCGCGCATTTGAAGCATGGCGACACTACCTCGACGGCGCAGAACAACCAGTCGAAATATTGTCTGATCACAAGAACTTGACCTACTTCAGAAGCGCACAGAAACTCAACCGCCGACAAGCACGGTGGAGTTTATTCCTATCACAGTTCAACTATCGACTTGTGCACCAACCAGGAAAGACACTCGCACAAGCCGACGCCCTGTCTCGACGACCAGACCATGACACTGGAGCACACGACAATGAAGACCTAGTCATGCTCCCAGATGAACTGTTCACCAAGGCAGTACATGTGGAGCTCCAGGAAAGGATTCGAGAAACGGTGTCACGCGACAAAACGGTCATGGAATCAATGAACAACGCCTGGCATCTCAAAAAAGAACCACTCATTGGCAAGAAAGAAGACTGGAAGATGGACGAAGGGATCGTGTTGTTCAAAGACAAAGTCTACATTCCACCTGATGACAACCTGCGACGAGAAATTGTCAAGAACCACCACGACCCACCAATTATGGGGCACCCAGGCATCCAGAAGACATACGAACTGGTAGCTCGCGAATACTGGTGGCCAGGAATGCGCCACTTCATCACTCAGTTTGTGAAAGGATGCGCAATCTGCCAAACCGCCAAGATCAATACGCACCCTACCAACCCTGGAATGATGCCTATACCTCACCAAGGAAACCCTCGGCCGTTCAGCACAATCACCATGGACTACGTCACAGGACTTCCCCCATCCAACGGATACGACGCAGTACAAATAGTCGTCGATCATGACGTTACCAAAGCCGTTGTCCTTACTCCGTGTACAAAAGAAACGGATGCCATGGATACAGCAAATATGTTGGCACGAGACGTTTACTGTCGATATGGACTTCCAGACAAAGTCATCTCGGACCGAGGCCCACAATTCATCTCAAGGGCGTACCAAGAACTGAACAAGATCCTCGGTATCAACCAATCAATGAGCACGGTGCACCACCCCCAAATGGATGGCCAATCGGAGCGTGCTATCCAGGAACTCGAAGTGGCCCTCCGGATATACTGTGGAAACTACCCTGATACATGGAGCACTCTGCTCCCACAGTTTGAATTCGCACACAATCAGCGGACCCACTCAGTCACAGGCAAAAGCCCTTTTGAATTGCTCATGGGATACCAACCACGTGCTATCGGAACAACACATCCAAAACCAAAACACCCGAGCACGGAAGAACGACTCGGAAGACTCACGGAATGGCAGGAGAATGCACTGGCCGCTCACACACGGGCTTCAGCTGCCATGGCCAAACGACAGGTGGCCGGTAATGTGACCTTCAAGAAGGGGGACAAAGTCTTCTTGGAATCCACAAATTTGTCATTGCCCTATCCCAACCGCAAGCTCGCACCAAAACGCGAAGGCCCATTTGTTATTGAACAAGTCATGGGACCCTCCACGGTGAAACTCCGGCTCCCAGGGTCATGGAGAATCCATCCAGTCTTTCACACGTCCCTTATCTCCCATTACCGCACTACTCCGGAGCACGGACCCAACTACATCACCCCACCACCAGAAGCAATAAACGGCATGGAAGAGTGGGAACTCGAGTCAATCATCAATCACAGGAAGCCGGCACGAGGCGGCATCCAATACCTGGTGACTTGGAAAGGAAGACCGAGTCATGAAAATGAATGGCTCAGAGATAAAGACCTCAAACACGCCCAAACAATCCTGAAAGCCTATAAAAGACGACATCTTTTGGCATAAGGTCCCCATTCCCCAACTCACTCTGGAGCCTCTCAGCCCCCTACCACTCGCCCTCATCTCTCTCGACGACATCAACCCCTTTGACAATGCCTCGCACTCGCCACTCCCGCCGCACTGCCTCCCGCACCCCCACACCCTCCATCCCGCTCAACATCCCCGGGGCCGTCCCCAACATCGACCTCGGCCGCTTCAGGTGGGTGAAGAGGGCCTTCCCCTCTTACCACCACCTTCCACGCCCCCCAACCTCCATCTACACCGACGGGTCACTGGCGGACCGCGTCGGATGGACCCTCCTCCACCCCGACCTACGGGGTATCACGAACACCCTTCTCATCCGCTATCGGAGCGAGACCGTGATCTCCGCGGACAACTACCGGGCGGCGGCCGACACACTGGCCTCTCTCCACCTCATGAGGAGGTTCATAGCCCTCAACCCGGGCGAGGACCAGTGCCTCTATCGCGACACACTGGCGGCTATCGACTCGGCGATCCACTGGAACTACAGGATCGCGGACAGGAGCCTGGGACAGATCGTCCCCCTCCTCGGTATCATCCCTATCCTCGACCCTCTCTACGACCTCCTCCCAGTCGACCAGTACGAAGGCCGCCCTCGCCCCAACCCAGCCTATAACGGCCCGGCGCGGCACTCCTACATTGGGGGAATTCACCCCTACGACCAGACCCATTGGCGGCGGATCACAAGGGCTGAGTCACCTCTCGACGATGGTACCTGGGGAGAACCGCCCCTTGCGGCACACGGGTGGACCACCCACGACGACAACGACACCGACCAGGAGAACCACACGCCTCGGCCCCCTTTGGCGGAACGTCTCTCCAGTCCCCCCAATCGTCCGGGTACTCCAACCTCCCTCCCACCCCTCGAGCCACGCCCACGTACCCCTCCATCGTCAGAAGCGGACCTCGAGCGCGACATCGAAAACATCGCCCTCAGAGCCCTACTAGGCATCCGGTTGACAAGGATCCTGCCGCCGCCACCACCCCCTTACCTCCCTCCTCCTGTTGCAACGGATCCACCCGCCACTGTCAACCCGCGGGACCTCCAGGCCCGACCTCCGACCCCCATCATTGTCAACGACAACGATGAATTGGAGTACGTCTGATCGAGGACGATCAGCCTTAGGGGGGGGGGTAATGTTACAATTGGCTGGTTACTGGTAGCAGACTCATTCTGACTCATGTAGGCTCCTGAGGCGTAGTGACTCGTGCTGACTCGCTCTGACTCGTCCTTGACTAGTAGTGACTCATATGGACTCATAGTGACTCAGACCCATGGTGAGTCATACTGGATATGACTCCACCCCACATGTATATAAGACCAGGGGGCTCAGGGTAGAGCCCCAGCTTCAATCTCCTGTTTCACCCCCTGAACTCCTCGTCTGAACCTCTCCCCTTCGCCCAACCTGGCTTCCAGTTCTAACGGTGCGCTCGATAGCCACTAACAGAGAACTGAAGCATAACACAGCCGCGTAGTATTCAGCTTCGCCCGTGGACAGTGCGACCACAGTCTGCTTCTTCGCCGACCATGATACGCAGCCCAGGCCAATGAACACCGCGTACCCGGACGTCGATTTCGCTGTTCCCGGGTCGTTGCCCCAGTCAGCGTCGCAGTACGCTATCGGATGCGCGGCCTGAGCTGAGTTCATCGCGCCCCCTCCGACGGTCAGAACGTAGTCGCGCGTAGCCTTCAGGTATTGGAAGATACGTTTCACGGCTTGCCAGTGAGGCTTCCCAGGGTTCGCCATGAATTGCACGACGTTCTGGACGGCTTTCACGATGTCGGGTCGGGTATGAACTGTGATGTGCATTAGAGTGCCGACCGCGGACATGAATCTTACATTGCGCATGAACGCCATATCCTTTTCGCTCTGGGATTGGGTGGCCGACAAGCGCTGACCAAGGACCATCGGGGACGATACAGGATGTACGTCCTTGAATCCGAATTCCTCGAGAGCTTTATTGATCTTGTGCGTGTGCGAAAAGGATATAGTGCGCGTGCTAAGGTCCCTAGTAACCTTGATACCGATCAGAAGGGAGATGTTGCGGCCATCTTTAATAGGGACGTGCTGCGCGATTTCGGCCTTGAGTTTGTCGACAACCTTCAGCGTGGTGCAAAGAGCGCTAGATCGTCGACGTGCGAGGTTATGATGGTGATTTCCGGTGTTCGTTGTACCGATAGAATACGCACGGGTCCGAGCGGCACGCCTTGAAGCCTAACTCGGTCAGGACGGACTTCAGCTTCTGGTACCATAAGTAACCAGATTGTCGCAGCCCGTACAATGCCTTGTGGAGTAGCCAGACCTTTGATTCCTGACCGCGTTGGATGAACCCGGCAGGTTGTCGAACATACGCTTCTTGTCCTTCAGGGATTTCGCTGTTGAGGAATGCCGAGTCGACGTCGACTACATGGATGACTCCGCCGCGTTGTGCCGTGATCGCGCAGACCGCGCGAATAGATTCAGGTTTGGCGACGGGCGCGAACGTTTCCTGAAAATCGACACCGGGTCTTTGGGTGAATCCTTGAGCGACGAGGCGCACCTTATAGCGGATGATATTGCCGTCCGGATCGCGCTTGATGAGGAATACCCAGCGCGTTCCGATAGGTGTTCGTCCAGGCGGAAGGTCGACTAATTCGAACGTTCCGAGGGTCACAATAGACTCGATCTCGCGAACCATGGCGGCGTCCCATTCGTGTGCGTCGGGTCGTGACATCGCCTCCTCGTAGCTCTGTGGCTCATCACCAAAGATAACATAACAGTCATCCGATAGTGCATAGGCGTGGAACGAGGGTGTAGGGATAGATTCCGATGTTTTGTTCGGCTTTTCGTCCGTGCCCGACAGTTCTGTGAGATCAGATTCGGATGCGTTGTCCAACGCGCGTTCGTGCTGTCCTACGGCTGGTCCTTCTCCCCCTGCGTCGGGCGCGGCTGGCTGCTGTTCGTGTTGGACAGCTGCATGCGGTGCGTCAGGTTCCGCGGGGGCAGGTAGTGCGCGCGCTGCGAGGCGACTTGAATGTCGTACTGGTAGTCCGCCCTTTTTGTTCTTGGACCCCTTTGGGCGTCCTCGAGAACGTTTCTCGGGTAGGGCGTTGGACTGTGAGTCTGCCAGTGGTTCGTTCTGAGTCACTTGGGCTTCGGGTGGTTTGTCGGCGTCGATAGGAGTATGACCGTTTGACCGCTCTGGTTTGTCGTCGTGGTCGGTTTGAGGACTAGGCAGTTCGAACGATAAATTTCGGTCTTTCTCCCCCTCGGGCAGAATTCCTGAGAAGCCATTAGCGTCGTCGTGGAATCGTACGTGGATGGACGTCACGAGTTTTCGAGTAGCTGGGAAATATATTCGGTATGCTTTCTGGTCGTCTGCATACCCCACGAAGACACCCTCCTTCGCGCGCGAGTCGAGTTTTTGACGGCTCGGGTGGTCATTGTAGACGTACGCGCGACAGCCAAATCGGTGTAGACAGCTCGCGTCAGGTGCGCGTCCGTATCGCGATTGAAACGGTGTCGAACCGTTGAGCGCGGCGGTTGGGTTGCGATTCTTGGTGTAGACAATGTAGTTGACTGCTTCACCCCACATGTTCGTTGGAAGGTTTGAGTCCGTTAGAACGGTTCGGACGCGGTCAAAAATACTGTGATTTTGACGTTCAGCAATGCCATTCTGTTCGGGTGTTCGAGGTGATGTAGTTTGGAGCTGAACACCGTGTTTGCTGCAGAACGTTTTGAACTCGTCATTGACGTATTCCCCACCGTTGTCGGCGCGGAGTGTCGCGAGCTTTCGTCCAGTCGAACGTTCGACGCGAGCGAGCCATTCCTTGAAGGCGGCAAAAGTGTCGGATTTGCGTCGCAGAAATGCGACCCATACCCATCGGTGATGGTGGTCCGTAAACGTCATGACGTAGCGTTTCCCGCTCGGTGTTTGAACCTGAGCAGGGCCCCATAAGTCGGATGAGACGAGGACTAATTCATGCGCTGGTCTATCGCTTTCCGAGTGCTTAAACGATGCGCGCGTCATCTTGCCGTGCACGCAGGCGGGACAGAGTGGAGGATCGGATTCGAGTTCAGCTTTGGACAGCTTCACGCCGTGGATGAGGTTCTTTTGCACGAGAGTACGAATTGACCGGTAGTTGAGGTGACCGAGGCGGCCATGTAACTCCTGTAGGCGGCCGTATGGGTTATTGGACGCGTGGAACGCAGTATCGTAGGGAACGTCGAGGTGGTACAGACGATCCGCACCCTTTGTTCCTGTCATTACGACCTTGGCTTGCTTGAAAGTATCCCGAATGAGTGCACCATTGTCTTGATTCTCAAACGTTATGCAACGGCCGTCGCCGAACAGCGTGTAGCAGTTGGCGGTGTCCAGCCGTGAGACGGAGATGAGACTTGGTGATGTCCCTGGGGCGTAGCAGGTATCGTTAAGTCGTAGACGTGTGCATCCAAAGTCCGGCAGTCGAGCGATTAGTTGCGCTTCGCCACGACCAGCGACGGGTGTTTTTCCATCGCCAAAGCCACGGATAGTGCTGTTTGTCGACCGGACACGTACAAAATCCGACTTGTTTGAATGGACATGGGACGAAGTGCCTGAGTCAATGATAATCTGTTCTGCACTTGAGTGCGAGCGGGCGACAAAGACGGAATCGGCTCCACGCGAATCGTACTGGTCAAAAGATGTGTATAGGACGCGGTCGATAGCCATGGCGTTGTCGTTCTGCGAGCCCGGAGGTCTTATGCCAACGACGTGCCTACGTTCGTTGCGAACATCCGCTAGGGTCGAGTTGAGAGTGGTCGTTTCGGTGAGGGTGAACTTGGCTGTAAAAGTGAGCCACTGAGTTTGTTCGCCTTCGATGTCGACGAGTGTGGATAGGAAGAGACTGGACGAGATCGTTTCCGGTATGTCAAAACCCGACGACTTGATGTGTGCGACCGCCTCCTGGAACGCCTGAATGTGTGGTTCGAGGTTCGCGATGGAGGAGAGAGGGGTGACGAGTGAGCGAAACCAGGTTACAGCGGATGCGATGGACGTGCGCGAGAACTGAGTCTTCAGTGTCGACCAGAACTGCCGTGCCGAGTCCAGCGCGTTGACGGCCGATTGTAGGTCGGTGGCGAGGTTTCTCATAATGAGGGTCCTCGCTGCGCCGTCTTTGCACTTCCAGAGCGCGTACGCCGCGACATCCGACGCCGCAGGTGCGGGGTCTTCGCTGCTGACGACGCCCCAGAGAGTGGTGTATTCTAGCGCACCTTGCATCTGTGTTGCCCATGCCCGATATCCATCCTCATTCTCCAGTTGACGCGATGGGACCAGGGAATTCACGCCTGATGGTAGTTCCCATCCGCGCGACGATTCGGCCATGTTCCTGCGTGTGGTATTCGTATCGGCCGATTCTTCGGGTGGTGTAGTCGTGTTGATGTTGTCAGCAGTCGGTTGCGTGGTCATCGGCGAGATAGAAGGGGGTCATAAAGAATCGTGATCGTGAATGAGTGGTATGGAGTAGGATGTGTGTGAGTGTCTTCGGATGATCCTTGACCGATGAGCTTTTCCCGCTAATGGCGAGCAGGGCTCATAACCTATTAGCGAACGCGGGTTAGCGGGAGCTCAGTCGGTGGAAGAACGACTGATGTATTGCACCTATTAGCGAACGCGGGTTAGCGGGAGCTGTAGGTACATGTGAATAAGCTATGCGAGTATGGTACGAGACATTGCACATACCTCAGTCGGTGGAAGAACGACTGAGGTGGGTAGGCGCTGAGCCGCGCTGGATGTACGTGCGGAGTGTATAGTATCTTTACAGTATTTGTATGTAGAGTAAGTAAGGGTAATAGTCTTGTGATCTAAAGTATTAACTATAGGAATGTAACACTTGGCCTCAGAATCTCAACAGTAGTGTCTGTGGCAGGAGAGACTTGAGACTGCTTTGTAGCCAAGTGGTCGGTAGCATGTATGTAGAGGACGTGTAGGATGTCCCAGAAGAACAATTGAAGATCGTACGCGAGATGTCCTTTTCGGAATGCATGATCGTGGTGAGTAGTTCGATTGGCATGAGCATTGCGGTACCCCAGTGGTCAACAGGGTGCTCTGGGTCAGCATCTGAAGGTGTGCTGGCGTTGTTGGGTTGTTTTGGTGGTTCTTCCACTGGCAGCTTGGAGTGGCTCTGGTTGAAGTTGTGCTTTGAAATTGATCAGGATATTAATGTGGCCCGGGCTGATCAAGTACTGCGTTCAATGCATTATTGTCAGGTAATGAGTGTGATCAGCAGCCCGAAGTAGATTGTTTACTCAGAGCTTGCATACGTCCCCTTCTCAGCACGCCGGATTCATAAAGCACCCGTGAGGAACAAACTTGTCTCTGAATGTGGGCGCTTGTCAATGAGCGACTGCGAACTGCTCGCGGACACTGCCGGACAGCAACAAGAATGGCTAGAGCGCTCCTCTCGACTACTACTATCTTTGACATCGTCGGCAGGCCTCTCGACGCCCTCCAGCACCACATGGGCGATCAGCTGCGCATTGCTGTTGTATGTTTGATCTCGCTCCTTGACGTTCTTCCTGATCCTTATTCTGGGCCTTCTCCGCTCAGGCACTCTCCGCGTTAGCGCACAAACCACCTACTCAGTCGTTCGAATGTCAGTAGCTCCTGAATAACTCTTTCGGATCCACATTTTGACGAAAATGAACAGCATACATCCTCGATTTGCAAGCGTTTTTCCCCATCGCATGCACCTCCCATCGGCCATGTCTCTCTATCGCCCAGCCACACCCTTCTGATTCCGAGAAGCCCTGGCGCGACCGCGTGCTCGAGCTCGAGAAACAAGCCGAGGAGCTGCGCGCTCAACACGAGCAGGAGAAGCTCGGTGAGCGACATGCGTATTTCACCCGCCCCCGCTCCCCGAAAGATTGCGTTCGCGCAGCTGACAATGCAACGAATAGAGCTTCTCGCGCTCCGCAAAGCCGCCCAATCGCACCCATCCCGCCCTACGACCGATGACGGACGTGAGACAGAGTCGTCCACCCCGGTACCCACGGGCAATAAGGCGAAAGGGAAGAAGACGAAGGGACGCAACGCGGCGGTCCCAACATCTCTTCTCAGCACGCCTACGCCCGGGACAGCGTCAGCACTCGGACCAAAGGTGTTGCTCGGCGCGATGTTGAGAGGAAATCTTCCAGGTGCGTTGGTTTTTTACAATCCTGCTTTTGGCAAATCCTCTTCGCTGGCTATCCTTTGCATTCACGTTGGAGAGTTCCTTCGGGGTACAAATGTCTTTGTCCTTCGACTTGGCACTCCAATCTCCTAGACTCTGGAACTTGGCGCACGTCTTATCTATACCAGCTTCTGGCCTGTTGCTCTCAGCGCGCCATGGGTATCTGATTTTCAGAGAATCCTCTTGTCTCCTGTGCTATATTCCTACTACCCCAGAAGGATTGGTTACACCTCCAGGGTCAGGTCGACTGGATAAATTGAACAAGCCGTAAAGTTAGTGGGGTTGCACTCAGAATCATTGTGCATCGTTTCCTTGCAATCTATTGGCACAGTGAGAGATGCGCACGCTGGAGTCGATTATTTGCCTCTTCAGTATTGGACGTATTCGTGATCCGTCCATCGTCTAGAACTCTACACGCGCCAGCCAAGCACGCGAGCATATACATTTACTGTATGCCGATTGTATGCGCGTTCGAAGATGATCGGGACCTCCTTGTCCAGACCATACCTTTCATTTACGACAGAACCACGAACCTCTATGTCCTCGTCCTCTCCGCTCTTCTCGTATTCTTCTCCTTACCTCTTTGGCTTCTCCTTTGCGGTCTTATGGAGAACAGGCGCTAGAATGCAACTAACGCCGATCATGCCCACAGAGTTGTACCACATTCCGGGATCGTCAGCCCGCATCACGAGCGCGCTGGACGCAGCAGACGCGCTCATCGAGCTGCTCGCCGCGGACCCCACATCGGTCTCCGCAGACCTCGTCCTCTCGACCACATTCAGGGCCTTCCAGGCCGTTCAAACTGTGACCTCTCGCATCCTCGCGCGCCACGGTCCTTCTGGTTCTTGCACCGATTCTGATCTTACAACTCAAGACTCTGCAGCAAAGCTGGGCCTCCTTGCGGTTTTGTTGCACTCGCTCGTCTCTAACGTCGTTCTTGCCCTGCAGCTACAACACAGCACCGCCATAAAATACGCGAACAAGAAGAAAACAAGCAAAAAAGGCGCGCAAGCTGCTCGGGTCCGGGCGGAGGCTGCTCGTGCTGCTCTCGACGATCTCTGTGGTGGCATATATGAACTTGTGCTCTGTCCTGCCGTTCGTGCTTTCGTGCCTCTTTCGGAAGGATACCTTCTTGCTTGCTTGGATCCGGAAAATTCTGCTAGTTGCAATGCCATACCTGATCTGCGCCCTGATGTTTTCGCGATGCTTGAGAGCGTGCTTGCTGTGCTGGAGAGCTCCCCGGTACATCTATCGACTCCCATGAGGGTACGGCCACATGCTACATCGCCAGCCGCTATCACGGGCTCGGACGAACTCAAGGCCTTGCTCGCGCTCGAATGCACCCGCGAACTTCACAGCATATACCTCCCTCCCAATGGACCCGAGGCCCCGCCCGGCGCTCCATCCGATTCGCCCTCGCAAGCCTATTCCCGCCTCCAATCTCGCACCGCGTCCACACCAGACTCCCAGGCCGTTCCCGGCCACGCTGCGCGACGAGGCACGGTAGCCGCCTCCCCCGTCCTCCCATTACCATTTCAAGGTCACGCAGCCCCACGCGCGAGCACGAACCTCGGCGAAACCGCGCGCGAGTATGTCTCGGGGCAGGCGAACGGGGCCGTGCGAGGACAAGAGCCGGACGGCGGGGGGAACAACGTCCGAGCGGGCGCCGTGTCTGGCTCCGATGGGAAGGGCACGCGCGCGCGGATCGCGAGACTGGCGAGGAAGGACGCGGGGTGGTGGCTCTGCGCTGTTCTTGACCGGATGCTGGTGTCTTCTCCTGGGCTTGCGCTGGGCTCGGGCGACCGTGCTGGGAGTGGGCATGCTGCGTCGACACCTGACGACGGACTTACTGGGACAACTGGCCATGCAGGGAATACAGGCTCCGACATTGCTCATCAAGCGGTGTACGATGCCTTGGCGGACTTGCTTCGGCGCACGCGTCCATACCCTGGCCTTGCGCGACGTGCATCTGCGTCCCTTGCGCCTTCGCCTTCTCCTCGGGGACACTCTCCGAACACTTCGAATCACGCGCAAGAGCGCTCAGGCAGCGCGACAGGACTCCCGAGTACTGGTGCAGAGACTGAAAAGCACCAAGCCGAACCACACTCACAGGAAACAGTAGGGTCAGCCGGGAATCCGGAGTTGAACGTAGAAAAGACGAGGGCGGGTGCAAGGAGCGCGGGGGCGCGGGATCGACGTGCGCATGCGGGGGATGCTGGCGCACGTATGGACGCGCAGATGAGCGAAGTCGAGCGAGGGATGCTCCTCGCCGTCCTCGAGCGGGCGTGGCTCGGCTGAGCCTCCGCCGAACTCGCGACATGCCGAACACCACCACCCTTCCCCTCCTCTTCCCCCCCCCCCCCTCGCAGGCTTCCATCGCACGTCACGCGGCCCGCTTCTGCCCCTGCTGTCGCCGCGTCGCGTCGGGCGCGTGGTCGGAGCTCGCGCCTCGAGGCTCGCGAGAAGGGCGCAATGCACATCGCACCTCGGGAGAGCCGGCGCGCAGTACGTACGCGCGACACGCCCCCTCCGCGGGGGCGGCGCGATTGGCCGCGAGCGGCAGGAGAGCAGGAGACAGCGCGCGCAGGGGGATTGGCTCCGGGGCTGCGGCCCAATGGGCGTGCTCGCCGCCCTATTGGACGCGGACGCGCTTGGCCGTGGGTTCTGCCCACGCGGGGGGGAGGCCGTGCCAGGGACTCCTTCTGCTGTTCTTGCTCGTGGTTCGTGAAGCAATATACGTACGTAACGCGACCGCATCTGCCCTATCCGGAGACGCCTGATCGCTCGCAGCCCCGGCTCGTGTCGTCGTATTTCTGTCCAAGTCTTCCACCGGCAAATGCTTGCGGGGCGCGCGCGCGCGCCGCGGCGTTACAGGACCCGCCTGTGCGGACGACGCCTCGTGCCAGGGCCGCGCGCGGATGTCGATGGCCCAATGCCCACAGCGTGTTCCGGTGTCTATCGGGGGGAAGCTCCGTGGTGGGCCCGATATGTACGTACACGGTCCGCCAGCTGGCAGCGGGAAAAAGTCCGCTCTAGATGCGCATGATGAGAGCACATACGTGGTATTCACGTACGTACGCGCGCACTGGTACGCTCTGCCATATCCGTGCTTCTCGCTGCCCGTGGCCCCCAGTACTTACTGCCAGAGACGGTGGGCTGTCGTGGTCCGGAGACGCGACTATCACACGCGCGCGACGTCGCACGCCGCGGCGAGGGTTAGATAGGAGCAGATGCAAGACAACGACGTGCGCGCCACCCCGGCGCGCCGCCGTGCACGGAAGCGTCCGGGCGTAGCTGGGCGTGTGGCAGATGCCTAAAGCGTCGCGGGCGCAGTAGTACCCGCGTCCCACCCGCCCGCGCGGACTCCCCGATTCAGCCCTGCGGATTCCAGAACGGCTTCGAGGTTGTGGGCGCCCGTGTGGACGCCGCTGATGCCGTGCGAGCCCATGTCCCAGCGCTGCTAATCGCGGCGCGCCGCGCCTGGCAGCGAGAAGGCCCGGCCGGATCCGCAGGCGTTTGTGCGTGCGGGGGAATCGATGAGACATGGGTTATGGAGGCTCGAGCGCGTCGCGGCACGGGACCCTGCGAGGACTCGATCCCTGCGCGAACCACCCATCGCCATGCTGCGTCCCGCGCGCGGTTACATGGTGTCGCGGTACCAGTAGTTCTGTGGTCGCCGGTTCCGAGTCCTAGTCGGCCGTTGTCGCGCGCATGTCAGCTGCGAGTGCAGTTGGTCGGCTTCGACGGTTCGCGGCGGTTCTGTGGGCGTTCGGGTGCGCGGGATGCGCTATTCCTATCATGGTTCCTCGCCCCCGGTCCAGGGAGGCGCTGGTGCGCGATGGGGTGCACAGATCCAGGTTTGGAGGTGCGACTGCCCGAAGGGCGAGCACACAAGACGCAAGACGTCGGGGTGGACAGCCGTTGGACGCCGCCGTTTCCTCGTCTCGGCGCGTCCTGCGCGGTAGATAGGCTCTCTTGGAGCCGGACGGTACAGCAAAAATGCGAGCACGAATGGGGGGGATGTCTGACCCGGGGCGGACGAGGAGAGAGGCATCTGCGGCTGCGGCTGCTCGCGGTTGGCCGCCGACGGGGGCCGACCCTGGATGGTCCTGTCAGTGTCATTGGGGGTGGGGGGGTGGGGGGTGCCGCCGCTGCGTTCGCTTCATCAGTCTGTGTGGTAAGTGGACCTGAATGGAAGCCCGGGGTTGATGCCTGAGGCCTGGGGGCGCAACAGCACGTACGTTCTGCCCATCCATACTTCGTGCGGACGCGCACGCGCGCACACACGCACACGCCGTCGCACATGCATTGGCCGCCTCCAAGAGATGCGGGTCGGGCAGGAGAACGGAGCCTCTTGGTACACATTACTCCGAGGCTAGTCGAGCGGGGGTCGTCACCCGACCTGCATCTCGGACTCCTACTCCGCTATAGCGCGGGCATACGAACGGCCACTCCTATCGTGGAGCGGGGCGGGTGCGGACAGCCTGGGACTTGCGTGGTGTGTACCACTGGCCACTAGCGCAAGGATTGGCTGTGGCCGCCGTACCCAATGGCGCGCGTCGATGTGGCCGGCAAGTTGCCTGCCTGCCTGCAGCTGGGGCCAATCAGAGACGGCAGTGCGAGGGGTGTACCATAATAGTCCAGGTGTTGTCGTAAGTCGCGCGTCAGAGACGAATTTGTTACGAATTGGGCCCCGCGAATGACCAACGGACATACTGTAACTGATGGGCCCGCTGCCGCTGGGGCGGGCAGGCTTGGCGATTGGTGCTCCCTCGGACGGAGTGTAGAGGAGGAAGACTCAACCCGGACAGCGAATTCAAAAAAAAAAAAAAACGCACGGTCGAGAACGGGGACTCGACGCTAACGTTAGCTCTCTCAGAGCGCCACACCCGCGCTCACCCCCCCGCCCCCCACTCGCGATGTGTAACCGTTCAGACCGTGGGCGTTGTGGCGGCCGGTGATCTACACGCCTTTGGTTAGACCGCGTTCGTGCTGCTGGGCGTTTGCGGGAACGGCGGCGGCAGCGCGAGCTTGTGCGACGTCTCGTCCGGTCTCGCGGAGGCGCAATACGTGTTGGATGTCTACGACCGACGCCACGTCCGGGTGGGGGGCGGGGGGGGGACGCACGCGCGCGCCCCTCGACATCATTCCAGAGCTGTCGGGTCGTCGGTGATCCATCTGGAATCATCGTGCCGAGGCGCGAGGAACGATCGACGTGGCGCACCCCAGCCTGCGAACGACGTCGGCGGTCGACTGAACTTGGAACGTTGCACGCCCAGCGAGTGCTTGAGTGCTTGTCGCAGCACGACGCTGCCGGGAGCCGTGGGGGGCGGGGGGGCTGAAGGTTGCTTGAATGTATCGTTGTATGCGATTTGCTCCACGCCCCTCTCCCCAATGTATTATGGGCGCACCGATGTTGACATGCTGCTCAAAGTCGAGGCCCTCGCGCGCAGCGCGTGGGCAGGCTATCAACGCCAATAGATAATCCATCGACGCGCCCCTGTCCTCTCTGTTCCGAGTCGAGTCGAGGTGGGGGGGGGGGGGGCGGGCACGCCGTCGATGACGATGATGCGAGTGCAGTGTGTGTGTGCGTCACTGCGTGTGGCCAAACGCGTCTTACAAGTGACCATACGCTGATGGGTGTGGAACGGTGTCAGGATTCGCCTGGACGCGCGCCGCACGCGGCGATCGGAGCGATATCTGAGACACTGGGCTTTGGACCCGTCGTGCGGTGTGTGTATGTGCGTGCGTGCGTGCGTGCGTGCGTGCGGCTTGACGATGATGGATGGATGGGTGCGGTGGCCCTGGGCGGGGCGGGGCGGGGGCGGGAGGGGGGAGGGGGCTTGTTTGAGTCCAGGATCACTCCCCAGGGCCCCTGCGTCCGTACGTCGTCGTGGCGTAATGCTAGTAAGTAGGGTTGATCGGGCAGCATTCGGGGTGCGTCGGGGGGGTCCAACGTTCGGCGATGTGTATGTCTGCATGCATGTCGCACCCCGCGCGCACGGCGCACCCTAACGCCCCCGCGCGGGAACCCTGTCCGACGGCCCCTGACCAAGGCCTCCTAACCGCGCAGCAGCTCGTTGCGTGCAACGTTCGCGGACGGGGGTGCTCGCAGACGTCCGGGGAAGGCGAAAGACAAGCTGTCCGGCAAGATTTACTTGGAGCCTCGAGGGACCCTGGCCGCGCAGCCACACCGCCACGCCGCCTCGCGACGGGGCACGGTCACGCACAAGGCCACACCAGGCGGGTTGCTGATGTCGCGCAGGCCGCGACTCTCCCGATCGCGCGATCGCGCGGCGTGCACGACCACGCAGCCGGCACTGGCGCTCCGGGCGATGGACGAGCGCAGCTCCCCGCCGAGGCTCTCTCGGAAGACGAGCGGGGGAGCGGGGGGCTTCGCGTAGAGTCGAGCGCGTGGAGGTGCTCGCGACGCGAAGCGGAGGCGGGGCACTCGGACTTGGAGGTCGTCGTCGTCGTCGCCATCACGCGAGAAAATGAACGTGGACGGTGGGACGTCGACGCGGAGCCCGACGGCGGCGGGTGGCGGGTGATGGCGATGGGCCTCTCTCCTCCTCCAGGCTCGCCACGCGATGCCGCCGGCCCGTCGCACGCTCCTCCGCGAGAGCGATGATTCGACGGCCAGGGCGCGCGCGCCGTCGACGTTGGTGCGCGCCGCCGCCCGCGAGATGGGACCTGTTCCGCCGCGACGCGTTGGTGACATCATGTGTTGAGTGCATCGCGCCTCGCGGCCTCTCCTTCTGCTCGCGCGTCGCCAGGAAGAGCTCGCGCCCTCCCATGCTCGCGGGGGTCGGTGCGATGCGGGAAGCGCATCGCGCGCTGGGAGGAGCTCGCGACCGCGCTCAGCGCACCGAGGACGGATGGGGCGGGGTGCTCGCCCAAGTGGGGGGCAGCGGCGAGCGGAGCCGTGCAGGGCGGGCGAGGCACACGCCACGACGCTGACGTGAGAGGAGGCAGGGTCCAGCGATCGTGGGAGCCAGCTGCCAGCGCACGCCCAGATCCAGGTAGACGCCCGCTCGCGTCGCCTGGCAGCCGTCGCCGGATCGTGGGCGTGCCTGCCTGCCTGATCGGGCGCGCGGGCACGCGGACGGCCCGGCTCGCTCCCAGGGCAGGGTGCAAATTGCTTCCCCCTCCCCCGGCGCGACTGCTCTGCCCGGCGAGCAATCGCAAGGGGGCGTGCGTGCTTATGACTATTACCATTAGCCGTCGACGACAAATCCCCTGGGGGCATGTGCCCAGCCGCTGTTCTGGTCGCCATGCGCGGGGCGACAACCGGGGTGGAGGGGTTCTCGCTGTACTAGAGAGTGAATGAATCGGACGAGGCGTCGTTGATAGGCTTTGAATGGCGGGGGAGGAGAGGAGAGCCGGACGCTGCGGAAAGCACGGGCGGGGATTGGCGGAGAGAGGGCGAGGAGAGGACACCGCCCCGGGGAAACTACAGGATATTCCGAAATTTTGGCCGAAAAGCGGCAAGTTGCGCTGAAACAGCGACGCGCGATGGTCGATTGAAAGTTTATTTCGATTTGGCAGCTATGCACCAGCGCCGCGGGTAACAGGCGCCCGCCTTCCCTGCTCGCGTCCGCGTGCATACATATTTAACGATCCGGAGGGATCCCCGCTGGCTCGCGACTCCTCCGCTCAGAGGCTGCCACTCACGCTTCTTCCCCTCTTCCTCCTCCTCCGCCCCCGTGCCCATTCTCCCCTACCTCCTCCACACTCACCCCCATCATCCATCTTCACCTGCCGTCATGGCTCTCGCCCAGGTCCTCGTCTCCAGACTGAGCTCTCTCCCTCCCATCCACCGCGCCGCCCTTCGCGATGATGCTTCCAGCATTGTCTCTGAAGGTATGTCCCGCACCGTCTCCACTGCCCTCCCCTGACACTGAGCCACACGCGTGTCGCGTAGATGCCATAAACTCCCTCGGCGCATCCTCTGTCAGCTCCTCCTTCGACGCGCGCTCATGCCACTCGGAGCCCTCCTCTTCATCTCCTCTCGCGACCTGCATGCCCCGTCCGAGACACAACGAACATCTTGCCGTGCTCCTCCCCAAGCGCCTTTGGAAGGTCAGTTCCGTTCTGGCGCCTAACCACATCCCCGCATCTTTGTTGCCATCGCGCCTCCTCTACCTCGTTCCCGCGTCCGCACAGCACGTGATTGACGCCCTTCTGCCTGATACACAGCCCGACTCCCAAGCTTCTCACTGCGACACCTTCATCTGCCGTAAGGCGTTCACCATCTGGGAGCGCAGACATGTGAGCACCCTTTCGCTTCTGTCACCGCTTGATGAACCCCGAACTCATCGTATCTGACCCCTGCGCGCCCCGCGAACCTAACAGCACTGCCGGAAATGCGGTGGCATATTCTGCGCAGATTGCTCGAGCAGGACCACCGCCCTCCTCGACACCTCGAAGCTCTCGTTTCTCAACCCCCCGCGCAACGTTCCCATTGTGCTGTACAACTCGCCCGAGTCGCCCGTGCTCGACACCCGGGTGTGCAACGACTGCTGGGACCAGATCCACGGCTACAAGAGCCCGCGCTCGCCTGTGGTTCCCAAACTGTCGCCCCCCATCGCGCTCGTGCGCGACGTGGATGGGACCGGATCCGGATCTGGTTCCTCTTCGGTGTCTTCCTCTATCAGCACGCCTCCGGAAGGCTCTCCTCTCTCCGCACTGGCGTCGCGGCCGGCGCTCCGGCGCACGCACACGTCGCCGCGTATCCCCGCGTCCCCGCTCCGCTCGACCACTCCCGTCCCGCAGTCGATGGCGGTCTCGGCGGCGCATATCGCGGACTCTGAGCTGTCGCTGGGCGAGCTGGACGCGTACCCGCTGAAGCGCGCGAGCAGCATCTGCAAGGCCAACGGCGGGGGGCGGTGGGAGCCGAAGCAGATACCGACGTACGTGGCGAAGCGGGTGCCGGGGTGCAAGGCGGACTACGAGCTCGAGCTCGAGCAGGAGGCGGCGGAGTATCGGCGGCGGCGGGCGAACCCGGTGATCAAAGACGGAGGTAAGTGCACGTCCCGTTGTGGAGGCGTGTGGCGGCGCGCTGACGTGTGCCGGACGGTGTTTGACAGACTTCCAGCTTCGTGCGCCCCGCGAGATCGAGCCGCGCTCGCCAGCGGGTCCGATCACGCTCTCCACCTTCTGAGCCCCAGTCTACGCTCATTGGCCGCGCATAGTCTTCCCGCCCGCGCTTCGACCTGCGCTTCGTCGCCGTCTTCGCCTCCGCCTCCGTGTGTTTCTCTGCTTTGTGCGTCTTCTTCCCTTCTGTCCATGTCTCCGCCTGCAACGCTCCGCTGCCCGGGTCCGTCCTTGCCCTCTCTGTCCATGTGTCTGTCTGTGTGCCTATGCTGTGTATTCTTATTATTCTCCCCGCCCGCGACATCCCCTGCCCCCGCCTCTCCGCAGTACGTATGTGCCGTTTAGTGCGTTATATGTGCTTTTACTGTCGATACCTCCCTCCTTGTTACCCTTGCGCTGTCTATACCTTGCCGCTTATTCCCCTCCTCCTTGCCTCGCACCCGTCACCCGCCCCAAGGCCCATCCATATCTCCTCGACTCGGCGTCGCGCCTCGGACTCACTATGTTTATAATTTGCCACGCCCGCGCCGTGCTCTCTCCCTCCCGCTGCCTTCTCTCCCTTCTCTCTCTCCGCCCGAACTTGGCCCCCCTCGCCCCCCCGTTATCTCACGTGTCCTTCCCGCCGTTGTCAGGCTGGCCCCGCCCACCTCCGCGACGGGCCGGGCGGGGACGTTCGGTCGCTACACCTTGTCGCTCCTCGCTGTCGTCGGTCCGTCGCCGTACTTATCGATATTTCGTATAGTGTTGCCGTACCGTACCGTACCATATGCCTCGCATCATGCAATAGAGTCCCGGTTCGTCATGAATCCGTGGCTATTAGTCCAAGGCAAGTCGTGTGGTGGTTGTGTGAGGTGAGGTGCAGTGGGTTTTGGGTTTGAGAGGCGGTCTCAGATCACTCGAAATGCTCATGTTCGCGGGCCGCAAGATGATTAATGTTTCTGGGGCTGCCCAGAATATGAATCCGTGACGCACTGTGTTCCTTGGACATCCCGACCGCCTCGCGCGCGCCGCGCACAACCTGGCGGCTTCCAGCGCCCAGCGTCCAGCTTCGAGCGTCCAGGCCTCACCGGTTCACCCGCCAGTCTCGGGCGTGCGCGACGCTGAGAGGACACGAAGGGCCTCGTGGCGATATGTGCGCAAGCTGTCACGATCAATCAATTGTATTAGCGTATGTCCTGCACTCTCTCTCTCTCCGGGTCCAACCAAGTGAACCAAGTCGAGGTCGAGGGCGAGGGCGAGGGCACGCGTCTCGTCCCTCCCGTCTCGTAGCTGTCCGACACGCCGACACGCCGACACGCCGACATGTCACAAGCACATACCGATCGCGCGCGCGCTCGGGACCTGGCTTCCCGTTCGAGCTCAAGTTCGGGTTCGAGTTCGGGTTCGGGTTCTGGACGGACGCCCGACGCGCCCGACCCGTCGACGTCGTCGACGTCGTCCTTCGGCGACGGCTGATCGCACGTCTGCGGCACGCACCCCCCCCCCCCCCCCGCGCGGCGCGGCGCGTATTATCTGGGGCTGCAGGGTACGTTACCCCATGCGCGAGACGTCCGCTGAAGGTCGCGCGAAGCACGCGTATGTGTAGCTATAGGGGCGACCTCGACCTCGACCTCGACCTCGCGATCCGGACGGGGCGATCTTCGACCTCTCGTCGACTGCTCTCTCTCTCTCTCGCGCGCGCGCGTGCGAGGATATCGAGATCATCGATCATGCACATGGCCAGATAATGGGAAATGCAGGGAAACAGAAGCGCGGTGGCCTTGGAGCTCACAACTACTCCGGCCCTCTATGAAGACAGTTCTTTCGCCCATATTCGCGGTCCGACGCGGCACGCGGCTTAAGTCGCTCGCTACGGACTCCGAAGCGCGAGCCCGCTTCCAGGACTTGGGCCTTGGGCGTTGGGCGGACGCCTCCAAGGTCACTGTCGCTGCCAAGGAGCGCACGTCTCGCAGAAGATGCCGGAACGGTGTGCGGGGCCCGGGCCTGTCCCCCGGGGCAAGGGAGGGGTAGGGAGGGCGCCGACACTCTGGAGGCTTCTGTGGGTTATTACGCCCGTGTCGGGTTCGGGCGATAGTGCGCATGTGCTTACGCGTTACGACTCGAGAGGGGCCTGGAATGGTGGTTCCGGACGGACGCATGCGAGTACGCGCGTGTGTGAACGCCTGGAAGTGCTTGCTTGCTTGCTTGCTCCGCGGTGCACACACGGACCTTACGCTCAAGGTTGCTCTCTCCGCGCGGACGGACGCTGGACAGTAGACAGTAGACAGTAGACAGGCGGGCGGTCGGCCGGACCCACCGCCCTGCGACGACCCAAAATCCTATCTGGCTCGGAACGCCTCATGGCGCGGACGTGCGTGCGTGTGATAGCTGTCATGCCAGCGCGAGCGGAGAGGGGAGCGTATATAGGGCACGAACGCGCGCCGTGCCTGGAGACCGTCCGTCCAAAGTGCGACTCGAGTATACTCTCTAGGTACGGCAGCACGCGGGGGGCGGCGGCGGACATCATGCATCGTGCTTCATGCTTCATGCACGATAGATAGCCAGCCTACACTGCATCCTATCTCCCTCCAGGTACTTCTCCATCTACCTCGGACAGCCAGAGGAACGTGGCCGCCCCCGCGGGACCGCGCACCTCGTTGCCCATCAGGTCTGCGCGCTGGGAACCGCACCAGCATCAGCATCAGCATGCCCCGCGGACGGGAGGTAGTGTTCGCTATAGCAGCGGCCTGCCTCCTTCCCCAGCGCCCGCGGGACGTCCCGCCGGGGAGCGTCCCATCCGGGACAGCACCATCGTCGCAGGGACGGCCCACGACCATCGCAGCCCGGCAACACACCCCGCGCACCCCACGCACGCTGAATCGCCGGCGGGCCCCGGCGCTCGCGCGGACCCGCCCGCGACGACGACCACGGGGGGGAGGGGGCCGAGGGGCTTCCCATGCTAGCGTGAGCGCGCGCGCGCGCACGTCCGGGAATAAGCGCGAACCCATCGATGCATCTCCCGGCCTTGGGCGCGGTGGCCACGGCCCTCGGGAGAGCGGATATGTGTGTGTGTGTGTGCGCGCGCGCGCCTGGTCGTCGCGATGACACGGGGCCGTCCCGGGATGTCTGCGCGGAGGTCCGCGTGTGTGTGTGTGCGTAGTAGGTGTCGGGGAGAGCGAGTCGACTCAAGTCGAGTTCAGTCACAAGCGGAGCCGGGGCGAGCTACCAACACAGTACAGCAGCTACGAGCCGTGCGCTGGCTCGGGGGTGATGCGCGCGCTGAGCGCCGCCGCGGGTCCCGGGGGTGGACGACGACCCGTCCGCTTGGATCCCGGCATCTGGGCTAGTACATATGTATGTATATATGCAGTTCACGCGGACGCATCGCCCCGAGGGAGGGGGGGGGAGACAGACCCCCGCGTCCCGTGTGTGTGCGCTCCGGGCTTCGGCGTGGGATTGTGGGACTGGGGACGGTGGCGACATGTGCGTGATTGATATATATATATATATATATATGAGGGCGGTTCGGACGAGCAGAGGGGCTCGAGGACGAGCAGCGCTGTACGGAGGAGGAGGAGGAGGGGGCGGTCGTGCATGAAGCCATGAAGCCATGAAGCTTGAACGTTTGGACGTTTGAACCTGAAGTCGTGCGCATCAGCGTTCGTATCGTCTCGAAAACACGGGCGGTCTCTCGCTGGGAGGGACATCTGCGTTAGCGTCCGCGCCCTCATGGCGCGGCGGTGCGCACAAGGCACGGTGCACGGTGCACGGTGCTCTCGCCGCAGAGCAGCAGCTTCTCGCACTTTTCATCACCGCGACGGCGCCGGAGGTCCAACCCCTGCACATCTCCCCCCCCCGGGAGATAGCAGGAAGCCTGCTATAGCAAGTGGCGTGCATACTGGTACCGGCACTGCGCACCTCGTCATCTCGCGGAGCAGGGTGCACCGCACGATCACGGAGCCCCACCACGCAGGATCGTGGCGCGCAGATGCCCGCGCGACATCGGCGCCCCGGGCTCTGGCGGCGGCGTGCGAGCACAGCAAGCAGGCAGGCGGGCGGGCAGGCGGGCGGGCAGTGCCGACGACGTCCTTGTGGCCCAACGAACGCAGTCTCTCTCCGCGAGCACCAGTCCGCAAGAATCGCAGCGTCAGCCACGCCCACCGGGTTCAGATAACCCACGCAGCCACAGGCCCGCGCCTCTCCTCCCTCAAGCCCTCACGCTTCAGGAAGGATACTCCCATCCATCACCTATCATCTGGTATCAGCGCACGCCTCCCCCTCCCCCCCGTACAAACACCAACGCTGTGCGGGGTCGCGATCACGAACGCATGATCCTCGCACAAGTGCCGCATACACGCGCGCGCCGCGTGCAGGCCTTCCACCCCCCAAGCTCGCCAGAAAGGGAGGAAGGCAGGCAGGGAGAGAGAGAGAGAGAGAGAGCCTGGGAGCTGGCGGGGTGGGGGGGGGGAGGGGGGGCAGCGCGCGAACTTTCCTCTCGTCCGGCTCCTCTGCCCAAGTGCTTTCGGGCGCCTGTTGACGTTTGCCGCTGCGTGTGTGTGGCTGTGGCTGTAGCTGGATGGCGTGGGCGATCCGTACGTGCTGCGTGCTGTTTGGGATCCACGCTGGCAGCGCGCGCGCGGGGAGGGGTGGCAGCGTTTGTGGTCTGGGGGACGTGTGGCAGGTGTGTCCCCGGTCCGCGTATCGCGATGGGATGATGCGTGCGGGGCGCGAGCGGTGAGACCGTCGCATGAAGTAACAAGTTGGAGTAGAGGGCTGAGGGTGGAGCGGCGATCTCACCATAGTTGCGGGTTGGACAGACAAGTGTCTTGTCTGTTCGTGCATGAGCGCTGAGCCAGCTTTAGCCCGTGTTTCGGAGGGGGCGTGGCCACCGTATGCGTGATGCTCGTTTGCAGCGTTTTGTGGGACTGGCTCGAGAAAGGAGAGGCGCGTTATGAGGGGTGGCGCGGGGCATGGAAGGCGTATATCGCCTGTTTAGGTTCTGCTCCCGAACACGCTGGAGACACTCGATACTAGGGTGCAAACGAAAGTGGTGCGATGGAGCGGCGGGGTGGAGGAATACCGATAGTGTGTGCGTTGGTAGTAGTACGGGGCGCGCGCCTTGGATTAATTGCTAGTACTGCAAAGAAGCGTCAATATGGAAACATGGAGTGGATATCGAGGGCAAGTAACCCGCTTGAATGGCATGCGGTGGTAGACATGTCATAGGAATGTGTGGGGGGTACCAGCTGTGAACGGCGCCTCATCTTGAAGGAACAGGCTGCATGACTCCACTCACATACAATACACAAATGGCAGTGCACACTCTATAGTCTCGATAAATTCGGTTCGTACATCTTAGGGAGCTAGAAGTTCAGCTATCAGTGGCGCTGTATACCACATAGAGAGGTGGTGTGAACAACACTGACTGACTGATATGGGTCTGCCTCGTTGTGCCATGCCCAGGCTAACGCGGAAGCAGGCTGTAGCACTGAGCTAGTACTAGCCTAATAGTAGCAGTACTGCCGGGTGGAAGAACAGCGTACCAGGGGCCGTGCTTGCGGTGCTGCCACAACCAAGTATGCCAGCCTTACCGGGTTTGGACCATCATTGTAGTTGCCGTTCGCCTCCTCGCCTTTGGAGGACAGACGGCCTACAAAGTGGCACAGCGCAATACTTGAGTGCAGGCTCATGCGTCGGTGGCTCGGAGCACCATTCGAGTTTAGAACTTGACTGGTCTCACATGTAGCGCCTGCAAATCAGACTAGCGCCGTGATATTTGCCTGCAGAACCCTAACCTTGAAAGTACCGATTCACGAGATTCACGTCCATTGATATTGTTGCACGTTCATCTACTCAGTGCTTGTCAGTATATCCGACGACCACACCGTACCGGGACCCTTTTTCCCCTCCACATCATCTACCTCACGACACGATGCGTTCATTAATCTCGTACGACGACATCGTCGCTCCTGAAGCGGCACCAACACCACAGCAGACGAATCCACTGGCGGCACCACCGCCTGCAAAGAAGCGCAAGACGAACCAGAGTCCGAACCAGCACAGACAAGGCTACACGGGCGGAGGAAGAGCTTACCAGTCTGTCCAACACTGGGATGACCCGGGAGCCCAGGAGCCGCAGATGATGTATGACGAGACGCCTGCGCCGTCGACCTCTGCCTCCGCCGCTGCAGGCGACGGGCGTGTGGGTGGCGCAGCCCACAACGACGAGGATGGGGAGGGGGAGGACAAGGACGACAGCAGGGAGCTCACGCACGACGAGATCTGGGACGACTCCGCTCTGATCGATGCGTGGAACAGCGCCGCCGCAGAGTATGAGGTGCGTGGCCCGACGCGCACGCGTCATCTCGACCGCACTCACCCTTCGCTTCGCGTGCGTAGGCCTTTCACGGGCCCGGCAAAAAGTGGAAGGAGCAACCG
Source organism: Trametes gibbosa (assembly GCA_022606055.1). Taxonomy (NCBI): domain Eukaryota; kingdom Fungi; phylum Basidiomycota; class Agaricomycetes; order Polyporales; family Polyporaceae; genus Trametes; species Trametes gibbosa. The sequence goes on along the minus strand of JABYQJ010000046.1, from coordinate 216,773 downwards.
GCGAAGAAGTCGCCTCTGTCAGTCCTCTTGTGTGATCCTGCAGGCCCCTCGCGCGTGCTTATCTCTTCCGTTCCCGCGCAGGTGGTACAACGTCCCCCCCGCAACGAATCCCACACAGACCGCGCACCGCGCCGCCGCTCATGGCGCGCATGCGGCCAGCACGAACGCGCACGGCGCAGGCGCAGCAGACACGAACTCCGTGCCTATCAACTTCGACACCTACGTGCCCACGCACGATCCCTCGCTCGCGGGGCCGCGCTCCGCTCTCGCAGCGCCTGCGATGGATGGGGCGGCTGCGCTGGCTGTTGGTTCGGAAGCGGCCGCGGTAAGCCAGGACGAAGCGTTCACGCGCGCAATGTCCGCGATGTACTGGAGCGGATATTGGACCGCGGTCTACCACGTGAGTTCTGTAAATCGCCACCGCAGCGATATGGCGCTGACGAACTGAGCGTCGAACGCGATCAGTGCCGTCGAAACGAGGTCCAGCACACAGATGCCACTGCCCAGGAGAACGGCAGTTATGATGGAGACGAGGCTGTGGACGATGCGACCGAGGACGAGGAGATGCTCCCTGCGCAGAGGTGAAGGGCGCGGGGTCCGGATGTGTTGGAATTTGTGTTGCTCTTGTAGGTGTTTGCTTGCTGAATGCAGACGGCCATCCATGCTTACACTATCCGTGGATGTGTCGACGCGCGAAGCATGCAGACGGTAAGCAACAGTGAGTGCAAACTCTAGGGCTCGAGCGAACTGTGCGAACATGCCTCACCATGCCTCCCAAGCGATTACATGCTACGGTAAGTGGAACGTATAGTGCTCTCTTGTTCGAGGTCACATGCCGTGGTCTCGTTGCACGGGGTAATATCATGATACAAAGAGTAACAAGTAGTGATCACAACGCGATCTCCACGTCCAGCCGTGCGAGATATGAATACACATCGGGTGACATCCTGTACTTGAGGTTTCCCGCGAAAAGGATAAGCGACCTCGACTTTTTGCGTAGTGCGGCCAGAGTCTGCCCCGAAACATTTAGCGTCTGAAGTCACGTCTCCAAGACAAAGCACACGCACCGACTGCCGCGTGACGTCGGGAAGCGAAGACACCTTCACCTTTTGGTGCACCGCAGAGAGGATGTCCATCGTGAGCGTAAGGAACGTTTGCAAATTGCGTTGTAGCGCATCCGGGAGCTCACGGAACTCCTCCGCACGCTTCGTGATCTTCGCCACATCGCCATCCATCGGGATGAGGTCGGTGGACTCCATGAGCTACAGCAACCCGGCTCAGACACACATCTATCCACCCGACGTACGAGACATAGACTCACCTCCAGCGCACTCTCGACGCGCCCCACGTCCTTGGCGTCCATGGCCTCGCGTACGCGTAGCATGCGGATGACTGCATCGCGCTCCTTGCCCACCCCGCGGTTCGTGCGCTCGTAGTGGCGGAGCACGTCCGCCGCTGTGCGCTCGATCCCCCTCGCTTTCTCGTCCACGCTCGGCTGTGCGATCGTGTTGCCCAGCGCCTGTGCAAGAACGGCTATGACGGTAGTGTAGTCGCCTGCGAGGTTGTAGAGCTTGATCGCCTCAGGGATGCGGTCGGCCTCTTCGGAAGACTTGGCCGCGCGAATCAAAATGTGCTCGTTGTACTCGCGCATGTCGTCGAGCTTGAGTAGGGCAGCGTTCTGCTCGATTGCACCGCTCTGCGAGGGTGTGAGCAAGCATTGACAAAAAAGGACTGGTGATACATACGAATCGTGTCCCGTCGGGTCTAAAGCCACCAACGAGCTCTTCCCAAGCTGCGCCAGTGTTCGCAAGGACGATGATGCGGCGGACGAGCTCCCACGCGTTCTCAATCTGTTCCTTTCCGACGCCGCCGGGCTGGTCGGAGGTAAGTCCAACGCAGTAGACATACTGCAAGGCTTCTCGCGCGTCCATCTTGACAAATTGCCGGATGTAACGCCAGATAAGCGTTGAAAGGCTCAGAGCCGGCGGGGAGACGGCTGAAAGAGTTACTGCTTGGGGGTGAGTACGGTGTTCAAGTGCCGGAGCATGATAACTTACAAGGTGTGACATCTGATGTCTCAGCCCTGGAGGGTACGCGAAGCAAGCCGTGGTAAGCTAGCGAAATCGCAAGGTGGACGGCTTCCACTTCGGTCTCGTGGTGATCCCACAGTGCAGCGACAGACTGTTTCACTCTATTAGCACGTCGTCTACCAAGTAACAGGTCTTCTTACCCTCTCGAATTGTCCACACATGAGCAGGACTCCCGCCCAGACACCAGGCTTTGCACCCTTTTGGCCCGGAATGCCATCGAAGTGCCTTTCACCATAGCTGAGGAGCACTTCCGCTAGTCCCCTGAGACCGCCAAATTCTTCCTCGTCCACCAACGACAGTTGGAACCATAGCCAATCCTCAGTCGTCACCGTGACTTGGGCGACGCTTCTACGCGCTGGGTCAATTTTACCCATTAGCTTGTACAACGCAAGCTTAAAGGGGTCGGCAGTAGCAGAATGCAGCATGTGTGCATTGTATGCTGCGTGCAGTTGGTCACGGTGAGGTTTGGGTAGTCGTCTGTCCGCGGATTCGACCCATGCCCTCAGGTGGCTGAGGAAGCTAGATTCCCGGTGTTCGATCGCTTGCTGTAACCGGGTCGCTTCGTCCAGGGCCTCTTGCGCATGCCCGGTGCGGACGAGATAAAAGAGCTTTGCCCATATAGGCTGACCCACTACAAGCTACACAAATCCGACATTAGTCATATTCTCTATTCGGGAGTGCCGGCGACAAACCTCGATCCTGTCTTCCCACTCCCCATTGCGATAGTGTCGAAGGAAGATGTATGCTCTGATCTTGTTAGCCACACTGGGATCACCACCCAACCGTGCTTCCGTGGAGCGCGCCTGAATGGTGCGCTCGATGACATCCCAATACTGCTCTTCGAGCGCCTCGCGGGCACCCTTTGCAACCTGCCTGCGAAGTTCAATGGCCTCCCGAGATTCGGGATCACCCAGGTAGGCACGCGCGAACTTGCGCTCGATGAGTGGCGCGTTGAGAATGTGCGCGCCGGCATGGGACAACGGAGGTAACGCTGGGGGCTCGCCAGTAATCTTGGAGAGGATATGGAAGGTCTGAGTGATCTGAAGCGAACGCGACTGTGAGGATGTTGTGAGTATGCCGGGTCGTATTGATATACATGGCACCTCACGTCAGAGTTTGTAGACAGAGACGCCTGGACAAGTGCGTGGACGATGGGATATGACGTCCCACGGAGCCTGGAAGCATTCAGCTCGGAGACGACGCGGTCATAGGCCATCATTCTGCTCTGCATCTGTAGGGTGGGCGCGGGACCCACACTCGCCTGAATCAAGACGTTAGTTTCGATATCAAAATGTAATTGCATGGGTAGTGGTTTCTGCTACTCACGGAAAGCAAATTCTTGCCATGTGTGCTCTTCTTCAGCTCCGCCACTGCCCTGTTCTCTCCACCCACCCGCGCACCAAGCTGCTCGAAGACGCGCTTCTTTCGCGCCTCCCAGTCTCGCTTGCTACGATCCTCCAATACACGGTAGAACTCCTCCTGCGTCTCCCTACGGCCCTCTTCGATCGTTGAGATCAAGTTTTGTTCGTGTGCATGACGGAGGTAACCTGCGACATCTGTGTCCTGAAGCGCTTGGAGGGGAGAGAATGTCGTTTGAGTGTTGAGGTGAGCAATCGAGTTGGCGAGTGCGGGAGCGTCGACGTGGGCTTGCGCTAAGAGATAGTTGCTGTGGCCTCTAGCATAAGTACCTGAGGTCCCGCACGTTGTTTCATACTACTCACGCGCGACCTGAGTCTGCAGATGTTCCGGGTTGTCTGGAGACCAGCCTCCGCGACTGGGCTTCGATCTGGTCGAGCGAGAGGTTTACGGATGGCAAGTCAGGACGGGCCAGGTGTGAAGTGAGCGCCTTTGACGCGTTCAAGAGGGAGGCAAGGTCGGCAGCCATGGTGTATTTAGCTGCCTCGTTCACCTAGATATTGCGCCGCGGCTGAAGAGATACGTGTGTGAAAGTCGTTAGTGGTCGTGCGTTTATGTGCAAGCTCAGCTGGGCATGAAGAGGGTATGAGAGGAAGAAGCAAGGCGTAGGCTCGCATCCAAGTTTCAACTGCCGCAACGCGTCTCGGACAATTGACATCACGTGCAAATGGATTTGTTGCAAGCTTCTCGTCCGCAGTGTCTCAAGAGCTTTCAAGCTCTTCTATCTCCTGGTTGTGGTAAAGACGATGCCAGGACGTTACGCGAAATCAAGCCGCTGAATCAAATGCGCGAGAAAAGAATGTGCAGTGTCCGATATAATACAACCTCCACCAGCGACGTTCCTGAAGGTAAAGTTACAACATCTACTCGGGGGGTACGTAAGGAGTAACGAGCATCTTGCTAAATTCCTTCAGCCTCTCGGGACCACGAACTTCCTCAGTCAGAAGTGGGAGCTTGATGATGTGGAAGAATTCGTCGTAGAGCTCGTGCGCCTCTTTCAGGTACTTTTGCTGCATCTTGTTCCGCACCTGGCAGTGTTCGCAGTTCGTGCCTATAGCAGGGTGGCTAAGAAAGGAATCACTAGTGGAACGGAATGACACAAGGTACATACCCTTCTTCGGGAAGAGAAGCTGGTTAACCACGATGTTATGCGTATCAATCTCGTACGCGGTGAGCTCTTGGACCAGTCTCTCTGTTTCGTATAGTGACAAAAACTCGGAGATGCACACGCAGACGAATGTCGTCTTTTCCTGAAAATACAGTGATGCTGATCAGCGACAAATACCCATTACTTGAACACATAGGACACCCACCGGGTCCTTAAACTGCGTGTTGACCTCGGTAATGACCGCCCGCATAGATTCGAGCTTTGCAAACATGTCCTCCGGTGCATCTGCCTGACCACCCATGAGACTTGTCATTTGGCTGATCATGGGTCCAAGTCGACCGCTAAGCGTGCTGAGCTTGCCCAGAGCCTTTTCAAGAACGGTTGGGAAGGAGAGGAAACGGAGAGTATGCCCAGTGGGTGCTGTGTCAAACACAATTACGGAGTATTCCATAGACTTCACGTGTCTAAGCATCCTGTGAGCGGGTTCCAACAGAAGCTGGGTAGACAGACGCACTTCATGATCTCCGCAAAGCTCATGGCTTCGTCTACGCCCGGAATGGCGAACGCGAGATCCTGCATCATGCTCCCCATCATACCGTTCGAGTCCGCTGCATCTCTATAAACTCAAGCACACGGTAAGAGATCTCAGCACGCACACTGTTCAACCATCTCCTGGATGGCGCTGGTGGGGTCGATCTCCATGGCGAAAAGGTTGTTGAAGCCATTAACCTTGGTCGCCTCTTTCGAAAACTTCTGCCCAAACGCGTCCGACAAGTTGTGCGCGGGATCTGTCGACTGTCGTTCGTTCTTCAGTAACAAGTGTCGCAAGACATGCACGGGCCACGTACGATAAGTAGGACCGATTCGCGGCATGTTGCCAATTGAATGGCAAGAGAGCACGACGTTGTGGTCTTTCCTACGGGCGGGTAATGGTAAAAAAAGTGCACCTTTCGAAACACATCTAAAACGTACCGACACCACCCTTACCACCTTGAGCGCATAGAGGTCAGCATGTGCACCATGTACGAACGAGTGGCTGAGAACGTGCCGCAGAAGATCCATTTCAACGACTTCTGATCAAGGATATTCTGTAGGGTAGGGTCGAGTGTCTCGTCGGCCATGATCTCAGAAAGACAAGTCCCGACGAAAAGGGTGGGGAAAGTAGTGGAGGTGGAGGATGAACAAGGCAAGTGTGGTGGCAAATGGAAATCACGCCCCTCCGCGTCTGATAGCCGCGTACACTCCTTGCCTCCCCCGCTCGTCTGCGATCGAGCGTGTACTAGCACGTTCTGCCAGGCTCTCGCGCTTTCTAAGACATCTACGGCAAAGGATATGTCCGGAAAACCACAGGTACATTTTCAAGGTATGCGGCGTATCGCGTAATGACTTTATTGGGACTGACCGTAGGGAAGCGTTGCAAATCGCTAATGAACAGCGCAATGCATACGGTTTGCGATACAATGATTACGAACGCTATAGGTGCGCCAAAAAGCCCATTATTACATGCAGTACCTCATTGCAAATGCAGGAAACATTGTTACAATCGGACGCATCGACTGCGGTCGTCCCTGAAGATGACCTACGGCCGCGGTCGCGATTTCAAGAAACTACCAGCCATCAACCTCGACACTGTCAAAGATGGACAGTGAGCCAATCCCCCTGATTACGTTGACATCAAACGTTCTCAGTGTCGCCTGCAGCCTTCAATTGCTCCTCTTTGAGGCCGAGCGCGCATGGGCCCATTCCCAAGAGATGCAACAGGAGTCGCTGAAGCTCGCAGCCACTGCAAAAACTGTGAAGGGCGCCGCTGCCGAAGCCGCGGAAAAGACATCCTCCGCTAATCGCAAGCACGCAACGCGCCGTATGCGCCGGTCAATTCATTGGGCTACGCAGCTCCTCTCGCACTGTCAGGCTCTTTATGCACAAGGCCGTCTCTCTGCGGATGACCTAGCGCAAGTCACCGCGTACACTCTGATTCTGAATGGCCGCTTCCTGCGCCAGAGGTTTGACTTCGAGGACGCCCTCGTGCAATTGAGCGTTGCGCGCAACCTGCTAGACTCGCTTGCCGATGCTGCCCCTACAAGTCGTGCTCAGGCTCTCGCTGTAGCCTTCGCGGATGAGATTGGCCCTGAGATCCGTCACTGTGCGCATGAACTTCGTCGGGATAAGGCTTACGATGTCGATGCAGTCGTTGCGGAGATCGCCCCCCAACATCGGAACGCGCTCGTGCAAGGCTGTGATGCGTTACTCTCAAAGCTGGGGAAGGACACAGGAGGAGCTACAGAGGAGAGGGGCAAGCTGAAGGAATTACGCTGGGAAGATGAGCCAGTGCCGATCCGTAATCCAGAACTCGTGGACGTGCTGTTGAAGGTACAGGAGGCTGAGGAGAAGCTGCTGCAGGCTAGAAAGGCAGAAGAGAAGAGCGACAATGCGTCCGCTACTGCAGGTGACAAGACTGACAAGAAGACCAAGAGTATGCAAGGCTCGAGGTCAAAGCGCGGCGGTGTCGCTTCATACGATGCAATACTTCTCGCCCTCAGTGAAGCGGAGGACGTGTCGCGGAAGTTGGTAGAAGCTCATAAGGTCCGCCAGTGCCTATGAACTTCATATGGTATGTGCTGACCTGCCAGGTAGATAAGCGGCGCGACCGCCGGGGCGGGCACCAGGGATATTCAATTTGTCCACGCTTACATCGTCTACCAACTACTTTCCCGACGCGTCCAGCGCGATCTCCTCCTCACTTCAACCCTCCTCCACCAGTTGCACACTGCGCAGCGGAGCCACTCGGGTCACAGCAAAAGTCGCAAAATGCAGGTGGACGCACGTCTCTACCCGGCGATAGTCAAGTTGCTCGACAGCGTGCTCCAATCGCTCGAGCAAATGCGCACCCTCACCATCGTCGACGAAAGCCCCGAGCTCGCGTCCGCAGTCGAGGCCCGACTAGCGTTCACCAAAGCGCGTCGGTGCTACTACCACGCGTGGTGCTACGCCCCGCTCAAGAAGTACGCGGAGACCCTTGCACTCGCACAGCACGCGTCCCTCAACCTGCGCGAGGCGCGTTCAATGCTTGCCGACGCGATCGAGACGGATTCGATCAATGACGCGAAGCCCCTTTTCTACCCGCTGGCCCTCGTGGATCTCGACCGGCTCGAGGAGGAACTCGCACTGGACAGTACCAGCTTCAAGACGGATTGGTTTGCGTACAATGGCGGCGCCCTCGATGTGGAGAGCAGCAAGACGCACAAGAAGCCACTCTTCTTTGACATTGCGCTAAACTACATCAATCTTGACATGGACCGGTTGCAGGAACGCGCCGGGAAGGCGCCTGCAAAGGTGGAGGTTGTCGCGCCTGTACCACAGCAACCTACGGAGAAGAAATCCGCCGCATCGAGAGCGAAGGTCGAGACGATCGAGCGCGCCGCGACGCCGGAACCATCTGCGGAGGCTCGTGGTGGGTTAAGCAGTTTGCTGGGAGGCTGGTGGGGTAGGAGGTAAGATAGCCTGGATATAGTGGTGTCACAAGACATGCCTGGTTATATGTGCTAGGGCTCAACAGAATAATTGTTGTATGACGCTCGTAGGGATATGCTACAAGACAGAGCCGTAGGAAAAGACACATGAGCATAATACAACAGCGATTACGGTGAATCAGAAGGAAGGAAAGAAAGAAGCTACATGGCCTGATGTTGTTCATACACAACGCGACCTTGTACGACATACCACAGACGGCGTCGAAAACCTTTCTCTACCAAGTGTAGCGGGTAACAAGCCACTCTCTGGAATAATCTCCTTCAACGCCGTCCGAAAAGGCCCCATCACTTGGCCAGTATCGTGCATGAAGACCATGTAGCGATGGAATAAATACCCCTACAATGATGGTCAGGAGCGTTTTAGTAGCATGGGGGGAGAGTATGACTGACTGGTATGGTATTCCAGTTCCATTCGAGGGCGGGTGGATACCGAGAAAAGGGCGCAATGGTGGCATGTCGCCAACGCGCGCGCCCTGGGTCCACCCTCACGGTGTTCACTAACACCCTGGTGCCCTCCTAGAACCGTACAGCGTTTTAGCTCTGATAGGTATTATGCATGAGAATGCATACCCTGAACGCTACTAGCTCCAGCTCCTGATGAGTGAAATATGGAAGGTCATGCTATGCAGCTGAGCAGGCTGCGGCAGCTGCAGTCTTCACTTGTGCAGGGGACGCTGAGTCCCCTACAGATTCGTGGTCGGATGGCTCTGCCTCGGCGTAGCTCCGCCTTTCGGCACACACGTCAAGCGAGATCTTTCGCACTCGTACCTGTACCACTTCCGCCAGCACGCCAAGCTCATCATCGGACAACGCGGAAGGATGGCATGCAAGAGGTGTTGGCTTGATACCGCCGGCTTCTGGTGGCCCATCTTTTCGGGAGCCGGCGACATTTACATCTCTGTCTTGACCAGAATGTAGCGCTTGGCCGGCGAGGATAACTTCGACGGCGGCACTGCTCGACTTGTTGGAGAGCCTGAGGGTAGCGATCGCCGCAAGTGTCTCAAAGACACGATTATCCGGGCGGTCCCGAGTTCTTTCTTCAATCATTTCTCGGATTGAATCCGCCGTCTTCTGGATAGTGAACCGCACACCACCCTCATCTTCACGGCGATTGACAGGGGGTTGGCCCATCGGAGATATGGCAGGAACGAGGTGTATAGTCAGATGAAGTTATACACCCCAGCAGTTATGCACCCCAGCGGCTTGGTAGAGATGCGTGAGTTGGGCGGTTGTTCAACGGGTAGATACAATAAAGAAGTGGGAGTAGGGAGAGTGTGGGAGCTGGTAGAGTCGGTCGCATGGCGGTTGTGTGCTGCAGAAGAAGTAGCGGCAGATTCCGCGCTTCTTTGCTCAGAGGAGGTGTTGGAGGGCATGAGATTGAATTCGCGAACATAGTGCCCGAAGGGCGATTGGGAATATCATGACGATACGCAAGAGCGGCGCTCGCACCAATACCCTATTTGAGGTGTGGCATTGGACGATTGTACTGTAGAAGCGCCTGCGAGTGTTGAAGATATATCAAGTTCTATCAAAAGTGACACTACGTCGGTTGCGTCAGTGTGGTCAAGGATCTGATGATACCTGCATACTCACCTGTAGGATCCGACGATAAGGTCATTTACAGTCGGCGAGCCACCTTCAAACTACCCGTATCGGTAAACATGGACCCACTTGACAACACACAATGTTCCCCTTTATTCCATTTCACAGAACGACGGCGTGAACCTGACTAGTAGTGTGCACCAAGGTGTTCAATATTGCATAAATTTACACAACCTTTCCAGATCTCCAAGACGTCCCACGTTCTGCTATCGGTTTTCATGTGCGTCATCTTGTATAGCTCAATTTTACAACGCGACTGCCCGTCAAGCCGACGCGACATGGCAAGTACATATGCGAGAAAGATAGGATAGCGACGACGACGACCACCAAAAGCCTGACTGGAACTGCGCTTCGCGGGCCCATGTCATTGTGTTCTCTGAGGCAGTACGGAGCATAGTAGTCATAGAGCATAAAAGCCCAACCGCGGCAGGAACAACTCCGCTCACGAGCGGGCGGCACCAGGTACGTTGCGGAACGCCCTCCGACCGGGGCGCTCGGGTTGCTGATGCTGAACCTGGACAACGCTGTGAGGGATGGAGTCAAAATTGAGGGAGTGGAGGAGATCCTGGTACATCGGCCGAGGTGAATAATTGATAGGGAATGCATAGTCAAGAATCACAAACCTTGGTGTCGGGGTCAATCTCGAGCGGGTTCGCAGTGGGGTCGAGGGCGGAGACCTCGGGTACGTAGTTGTCCTTACGCTCGCGCTCCTCCTCCTGAAGCTTGAATGAGATACCACGGACTGGACCACGCTGGATACGCTTCATCAAATGGGTCGTAAAGCCAGCAACCTTGTTCCGGAGACGCTTCGAGGGCACCACAGCCTGTATGCGTACATGGTGAGACTGCGCATGTTCGATCCTGAATGCCCTGGAGTACGCACGACTTCATCGATGATACGCTTGTTCGTGTGGAAATCGAGGGTGAGACGGGGGTAGCTGGTGCGGTAAAATCAGCACCATGTCCTCCTTGCCATTCGACCTTCGCTTCCGCGAAATTCCACCTGATCCGGCTAGGGATGGATACTCACTACTTCTCAATGAGGACACGGGAGGCCCTTTTGGTGGTTTTCGTGCGAACGCGACCCTGTGCAGAGACAAGGGAGTGTTAGAAATTGGTTCAAAGTATCGACATATATCAAGTGCTGACCATAGCGGAGGTTGAGGAGGATGTCGGCGAGCTTGAGCTTGATGTAGACGACGGCGAGCTAGACTGGACGAGTCGGTAGGATTGGGCCGGCGTCTGCCGGGTGGCTGGGCGGAACTGTACAGAACCCAGCCACCACCCGTGTGTGAGCTATTGGTGGAGACGCCCGATCCAGCAGGTCTACTCAACGCCGCTGTATCCTCAAGACTCCGCCAAGGTGAATGATGCCCCCCATATGCCCTCGCTGGCTGCAGACAGCGCCTCACGACTGTTCTTTCACTGTATTGCACCGTGATCTAGCTCGTCTTGACTCGCGCTTTCTGTAGCACGACACTCGGACGAGCATAAGTCTGACCTATCATCCCACTCTCGTAGCCGCCCCTTCTTTTCGGCCCCCTACTCGCCCACCATGGTCCGCGTCTCTGTTCTCAATGACTGTTTGGTGCGTTCAGCCGCTTTCTTGTCCTCGCGCTCACTCTAATCGGCGTGCAGAATAACATCGTCAACGCCGAGCGCCGTGGCAAGCGCCAGGTGCTTGTCCGCCCTTCCTCGAAGGTTATCGTCAAGTTTTTGAGCGTGATGCAGCGCCATGGTGAGTGCTACTGGACTATCTAATTTTACGTACCCTTTCTCTTCACAAACTCGGAGTGATAACTACGATCGACGAGGTCTCGCTTCCACCCGCCCCTCGTTTTAACGCTCCGAAAAATCAATTTCCCTCTCAAACCATTACAGTATCATCCTCTAAGCTACGGATTTGGTGCTCACTGTAGAGTGTACATACGTCTTACTTTGGATCACTTCTCTGTTGTGAAGAGCGCAATGCTAACTTGCCGCTCCCTCAGGTTACATCGGCGAGTTTGAGATTGTTGATGACCACCGTTCGGGCAAGATTGTCATCCAGCTCAATGGCCGCCTGAACAAGACGGGTGTCATCTCGCCCCGATACAATGTTCAGGTCAACCAGATCGAGGCGTGGGTCAACTTGCTGCTCCCCGCCCGTGGGTTCGGTATCATCATCCTGGTGCGTTGACAAACTAGACAGCGCTTGACACCATCTCATACTTATGCTCCTGCAGACGACGTCGTCGGGTATCCTCGACCACGAGGAGGCCCGTCGTAAGAACATCGGTGGCAAACTCCTGGGGTATGTGTACTAGATGATGTACATATTTGTTTTATGTTTTGTGTAGGTCGTACCTATCTCCAAAATTGAGCAGGCCTGAGGGTCACATGCAAGACATAATATCACACTGTAGCATTACTATCCCCATTGGTGTGAACAGGGGGTTTGCCTCTTCTGCGATCACATGGACTTTATATGCTAATACTCTAGCTGACTGGTCCGAACGCGGCGTATGCTCTCTCCGTAGTTTCATTCCGACTGCTCACGTGATTGGGCCGCGTTGAATATGCGGCTTTATGAAGAGTAATTTTGATGAAATGTCGCCGAGTTGTGATACAAGCTCTAGGAGTCGACTTCTACGCTCAATGCATGCGAGAACGGCCTAAACATGAAGGGCCCTCAGTACTAGCCAGGATGGAATTGTACTTATAGAGCGGGCGCGATCTAGATGTAAGTCGCTGGAAAGTACTTGTGCAGGCTAAATCTACACGAAACGATGGTTTCGTAAGCGCATGCATGGTCATGGAGATATCGCCGCGGAGGGAAAAGAGAACGGCTTCTTGAGGACAACGCACACTCAGCCGCGAGATTTTGTTCGTGGTTCTATAGCGGGCGTCAACCAGCATCCTGTGCAAGAAATGCTACTAGAACTTGAAGTAAAAATACGAAGAATTGTTTGAGGACCCCGTGGGCACGATTCGCGCACAGGTGGCACGGTCTGCGAGTGATTGTGAGCGTGACAACGCGAGAGCCCGACCAAGGCGGATGCGAGAAGGACACCGCCGGTGTCAGTACGGTACCTGAGGGGAACTCGATAGCTGAAAGCGGTGTATATTATCGACCTCTGGTATTACTTACCGCGGTAGTATTGATTAGAGGAACGTCGATTCAGTGTATACGCACGCCAATGGTGGCCCTTCAACAGCGCATGTCCTACGTGCCTCTGAGCGTTAGAAGGGGGCAAATGGCGCGAGCCTTTTCTCACAGCTGACGCATGACGGATGACAACACATATTTCCCGGGTAGTCCATGTGGATGGCTGCGTTATGTAAAAGGCTGTTACGATATTAGATGCGAAAGATAAGCCGTCCTAGAGCAGCGCGTGTCCGAAAGAAAGCGAACGGCCCAAGTCCTAGCATGAGTGACCTACAATCCATTATCGAAACAATAACAACCCCACATTCGTTGTACAGTGGTAGTCGTCTAGCACGCACGCCGAAGTATCCCATCCAGACGTGCACCCGCTCATGTGTCTTGCACATAGTTTCCTGTGGCTCTGGTTAGCTCTCCGTGCGGCGCGTTGCGATCGTCCAGGTGGGCGTGGCGCACCTGGAAAAACGCCCGTCTGGCCGTTCAGCCGGCCAGTCCACCAGTCCTCCGCGCTGTCTGTTCGTTCAACCACCTCGATCCGATCGCCTGCCTTGAAGTCGAGGTCGCCGTCTGCTTGCGCGTTGAAGTCGTACAGCGCCACAACATATTGCACTGCGGGCTTCGGCTTCGGCTTCAAAGGTGGTGGAGGGGGAGGGGCCTTCTTTGCCGCAAGGGAGAAGTTAGAGGTAGGGGCTGGGGGCGAATACGGTGGAGGCGGGGCAGACACTGAAGGCGGAGGAAGGGGTGCCTTCTTGGAGAACGTGGACGACGACGAGGGCGAACGACTCCCTGTGGTGGATGTAGAAGCGGATCGCCCAAGAGTCGAGGGTGGAGCAAGACCTGAGCCTTGACGCTGGGATTGCACCATACGTGCTGCATGGTGAACGTCAGTCTGTGCAACGCCTATATGTGCAAAAGATTAGGCACACCGGTAGATACGAGGCGCTTGGTGATGTTGAGCGCCTCGATGCGCTCGAGCGCATCGCTGCGTTGCGCCTCGTAGTCGCTGGCGATTTGAGCCGCCGGAACCGAGACCTCGAACTTGCCTTCGGCGAAGCCGTTCAACTTGTCCAGCATGAGGTAAAAGATATTCAACCTAACTCTCGTGAGTCGATGAACGTCGAATACAAGCCGGGTGGCTTACTGCATGTAGTAGAATGAGTGGAAGAGGGGGTCAATGAACTGCGTTGCTTGCACGAGGAAACGAGGGAGCTCGTTCTTCATGGCCGTGTTGATGTAATCATACTCTGTGGAGGCGATTTCGAAGTCTTGTTCCAGCTGTCCTCGGACCGCCTCATAAGTGGGGATAGGATGAGAACATGTACAATACTGACCTTGAAAAGGTTCTTCTCGTCGTTTAGAGTCTTCTCCTTCTTGTCGCGAAGTTTAGTCAAGGAGTTGTTATGACGGTCGAAGTCTGTGAGCTAGTCCAGATGTCACCCGTTGATACGCGGTTTGAGCTTTACCAAGGGCAGAAACATGAACCAGACCTTGTGTTCTCTCTTAGTGATACTCTTCCGAATAGCCTTCAGGATGCTCTGAAACTCTTTGATAGGCCCGACGATCCGGCTGTCGATCAGTTCGAGTTCGGGCACAACCGATGCCTTGAGGTCCTCTATGGCCGCGGCATATCCGTCCACGTTCGCGATAGTGTGCTCAGCGTCTGGATGTTTTGAGTCTAAGCTGTACTCGCTCCCCAGCGGGTGGAAGATAGTAACGAAATGAGTGGCATAGTCCGCGCCATTTGTGAAGAGGTTTGTGACGGCTTCGGTGTACGCCTTACTGTCCTTGAGCAGTTTCTCTGTTGCCTTCTCGATAGACTCGAAACGGCGGGAGTAATCGTCGAATTCTGGGTCGGTAGACTCTGTCAAGAATGATGCGAGTGTCCGGAAGATCGCCGGTCGGTTGCACAGACGATCAGCGAGATTAGGCGTAGGCTGGATACGCTACGACGCACTCTTTGTCATCCCGACCTTTGACGACAGCATATGCGGCGTCCTAGCTGTCCGTGAGCATCCGTGAGGAAATATCCAGCTGCAGCCACCCGTACCGCGCAAACGCCTTCTGAATGCCCTTCATCTCGGCAGTGCTTGAGCGCCTCGCTTCACGCTGCGCTATGTGATAACTGGGTGACTACACGCCGCAGCCTAGGGAGAGAAGATGAAGGCAGGAGACAAGGAGGGGAATAGGGACCACGTTCAACGAGTGCCAGGACGAGCCAAGTGATCGCAGGTGTGCGGGCTGTGTGTCAGTCCAAAACGGGAACTGAGTCGTTCCTGATCACGGTTCCGAATTCTCGTCATCGGCTAATCATCCTCGACATCGAATCCTCATCGACTCGCATCCTCTCCTCGCTGTGTACCACGACGACCACGCCCTTCAACTCTGTCTCAGCATGCCAATCAATCAACCCTCGAATCAAATCAAGTGCGCCGCTCGTCTCTCTGTGCTGCTCGCTCCGCTGAACGTCTAACAGTCTGTTGGCCGCAGGCTCACGAATGTCTCTATCGTCCGTCTCAAGAAAGGCGGAAAACGTTTCGAGATCGCATGCTACAAGAACAAAGTCCAGGAATGGCGCAGCGGCGTAGAAACCGACATCGATGATGTCCTCCAGATCGCGAACGTCTTCGTGAACGTATCCAAGGGCGAGGTGGCGAAAAACCAAGACCTCCAGAAGGCGTTCAACACCTCGGACACCAACACTATCGTCAAGGAGGTGTGCGCAAAATATTGGCGTGTAACTCGCAACTCCGTGCTTACTCTGCTCCTAGATATTGAAGAAGGGGGAGCTACAAGTCGGAGACAAGGAGCGCGAACACGATCTGTCATCCGTTCGCCGTGAGATTGCCACGCTTGTCTCGGAGAAATGTGTAGATCCCTCCACTCAAAGGCCGTATCCCGTTGGCGTGATCGATAAGGCAATGACGGAGGCTGGGTTCAGTGTCCGCCCTGGCAAGAACGCGAAGTCCCAGGTGCGTGCCGAATTGCAAGCTAACTGGAGTATGTAGGCTCATGGCGTGTCGCACTGCTCACAGGTATCAGAGTGTATCAAGCTCCTGCAAACCGGATCGAAACTTCCTATTCAGCGAGCCAGGATGCGCGTCCGCGTATCTCTTCCAGTCGCAGATGCGGAGAAGCTCAAGCCGAAAGTTTTGGAAGGGGCTGACACAGTAGAAAAGGAAGAACAGGCTTCCGACGAATGGCAGGCGGTAAGTCGACGACATTCGGATGTCGGGGGTTATGCGCTGATTGCATGCGATGCCAGGTACTGCTCATCGATCCCAGCCAGTTCCGCGTCCTTGGTGATCTGCTGCAGAAGGAGTGCAAAGGGCGTGGCCGCCTCGAGACCCTCACGTTTGCCGCGACCGCAGGCAGTTGAATAAACAAGGTGTGGAAGAAGTTATATCTTGTTCGTCCATGTATCACTACGTCTGTATAGGTAGACCCGATGTAGCTCTGCACGTACTCCTCCGCTGATAAATATCATCATTACCCTGGACCAGTCTGCCGTGCGCAATAAGTGATCTGTGCTCAGGCGTCATGCGGCCACCGGGCCTCTCCATCGTACATTGTACAGGTCTAGCTATAGCTTGGCAAGCGGCGCATAGCTGTCTCCGGTCGATACTCAGAGTGGTTGTGCGCCACGGAAGGTCAGCATTTCCTGTGTCGATGGGATCGAATAGATTGTTCACCGCAGTTCATAGGTGCTACTGAGGGCCCTACCAACTACAAAGCGGCGAGTCCTCACCGCCTTCGCGCGACTTGCGCTTACATTCAGACATGCAGTGAGACGGGTCGGCGCAGTGTGTCTCCTAAGAGGATACCGACATGACACAGCATCTCATAGCGAGTGCATTCAAGGAGGTCCTGCACGCCACTAACCCCTAGATCACGATCGCACAAGCCTCCCTGCGCGCTCTCATCGTCGTTCACGCTTGTTCAGAGCGAGCGGTGGGCATGGACAGTCGCCGCGCTCAACCAACTACACCGTTTCCGATCTCACGATCGACCGCGATGCTCCAGCTGCACTTCTATACGCCGCACAGACGACATCGTGAATAGCTTGCGTCGCTTATTCACCTCGCGTTGTGGCAGGTCGGGGGGGGTATACATCGAGTGCGCCTTACATCAAGTGCGCCTTACATCAGGCGGCGGTGGGGTTACTCCGCTTGAATCAAGGTTACTGCGTTGTTCGACATACCAACCTGCAGACCTCGCAGGAGGCGCAGAACCTCGTACAACTGTTGCTTCCAAGAGCATGGTTGGTTACAAATAGTCTCTTCATAAGACCTCGCGCACTGGTCGCACTGAACAGGGCGTCGATTTCCTTCTACAGCGCGCGGCTTGGACTCAGTCGGGTCTCGTAGGACGTGCTTTCTTCCGAAGCGCTGTCAAACCCGAAGGCTGGGTCATATGCGTCAGAGCTGTAGTGTCTGGCAGGAGAGAATTGAGACTGTTTTGTAGCCGGGTGGTCGGTAGCATGTATGTAAAGGACGTGTCGAATGTCACAGAGTGATTGAAGATCGTGCAATAGTACTCCCTGGATGTCCTTTTCAGAATGCATGATCCTAGCGTTGAGTTCAGTTGACATGAACATAGCGATACGCTAGGTCTTCGTCGGAACGTCGTGGGGGTGTTTTTCTACTGAGCACTGTACATACACGTTGAAGGTTGACGTTGAACGTTAACGCTGAGCTACTGTGCGAGGGATAAATGTAAGCCAAACAGGCCGATCGACCGTGTGTCACCGTAGAATATGTACATGCCCAGTGCACACGTCCCGTACGAGGCCGACAATGCGAAGCCAGTCGATGTGTGCACTCGTGAACCGGGCGTATAGGTCTGGACCTGGAACAACATGATGGCGGTAATGATGGTATTGCGAGTGTGCAGTTGACGCATGCCGAGCAGAGGATGTAAGTAGGTATATAAGCGTGGTATACTTAGAATGAGACACAGGACATCGAGGGAAGAGATATTTGGAGATAGATATATGGTACTATACCACGGCCAATGTGTGGAAGATGGTGAGGTATTGGCGAAACACGAGAGACAAGCAAGAGACCCGAGAACCATGCATATGATATGAGAGCAATTCCGATGGTAGACACAGTGAGTGGAAGCAGCGAGAGAGTGTGGGTGGATAGGTAGGGAGGAAGGTTGCAAAGAAGCAGGGGAACGAACAAAGATGACAGTGTACGCCGACAAATATCTTATCATATGATGTTTGAATCCAGAAAGTCACTTCGTTTACTGCCACCAGCCGTCATCGCCGAGCGTAGGCGCGGCCGAGACATTGCTGGGAGTCGGAGATGGAGCACGGAAGTAGGGGCTGCCCCGCATCCCCTTCGACACTGTGGGTAACGTGGCGGCTTGCCGCCAGGGCGCGTGGATCGAGTCGCGCACGGAGGGCTGGGGCGGGGTAGCGACGCGCACGTCGTTCGTCGTGCCATTATACTGCGCTTTCGGCGTACCTGCGCGACTCTGATTATACACAGTGCTTGCGCGAGAGTCTGGTCGAGGCGGTGGATGGTGTGTTTTGCCATTCTGGTAGCGGGCCACAGGTTGGAGAACGGTTGTGGGCTTCTTGGCCTTGTCGACTTCGGCCTGCAGACGTGCGACCTGGCCTTCCAGGGATGCAATCTGGTCGCGTAGTTTGTTTTGCCGATCCTATATGAATCGCGGTGAGAAACACGCTGAGATATGGGACTATAACGGATGTACCTTATCCAACCGTTCTTCGGCGTCTCTTTCCTCGAGCTGCAGCTTGACCAGCGAGTAATCGGCGTCCAGCTGCGAGTGGGACTGCTCGACCTCATCCAGCTTCGACTGCGTGACCTCCAGTTGCCCCTCGGCTTCCTTCGCCCGCCTCTCCCATTCTTCCGCGCGCTGGCGAGCTTGGACAAGGCTTTGTCGTGACGTCTGTGCAAGCTTTTCTTGGTTGGCGAGCTTCGTCTCGTAGTCTTTCACGCGACGTTGGAGCGCGGAGTTCTCGCCTTCGAGCACCTTGCTGCGGTCCCGGATGCGTCTGAGTTCTTGCAGCTCTTCGCGGTCCGCCTGGCTGGTCATGTTGGCGAGAGCTTGTATCTGCTCTGTCGCTTGGCGCAGCTCATCCCAATGGGCCTGCTGAGAGAACAGTTCCTCGTTCTGCTTCCTTTGAGTCGCGAGCTCCTCAGCAAGATCCTCCCTTTCGCGAGTAGCGTATGTGTACTTGAGCTCGAGAGCATCCGTCTGCAGCCAGAAGATGAAGTCACAACACGCAATGATATACAACGACCGCGACTTACCTTTGCCTTGAGCTGTTGCTTCTCCAATACGACTTCGTGCTTGGCCTTCTCCAGCTCCGAAATGCGCTCTTGCTGAGTCTGGGCTTGCACGTCTGCGGCCTTAAGCCTCTCCAGAGCCCTTGCAAGCGCGTCTTCGAGCTCGGTGTTCTTCGCCTCCATCGTCGCTGCTTCTGCCGCCTTGTTGGATACGGAATCCTGGAGCATCTCTACGCGCGTGTGTAAGAGATCGCGCTCTCCCTCAGCGGCCTTAACCCGCTCGCTGAGCATATCCTTCTCAACGCGGACCTGGCCATGCGCGCCGCGCGCCTTCGCGAGCTGCACCTGCAACTCCGCGTTGGTAGCCATCAACCTGCGGAACTCCTCAGAGTCCTTCTGGGACGTGTCCCGCGCGGCGAAGTCGGCGTGGGCATTCTGGAGAACCTTTGTCGCCTCGACCATGGCCTCCGGGAGCGTGTTGATGTGCTTGATGATGTCGTTGCAAAACTCAGAGAATTCTTGGTTCTGGGAGACGAGCTTCTTGTAGTCATTCGCGACGCTGGACACCGCGGACTCGACGTTCCGAAGGGTCACGTTCGCGCTCGTGTCCTTCTCCGCGCGGCCGATGTGAGCCTTGAACTCGGATTGAGCGTTACCAAGGGCCTCCGTTGCTGCCCCCAAACGCTGAGGCAGATCGGAGAGCACTCCGAGGAGGTCTTCTCGCAAAGCTGACACGTCAAATTGCTGAGAGACAACAGGGGCCGACTCCTTCGCCGCAAGCTCATCGATCTTGCGTTGTACCTCAGCGAGAGGAGCGAGCAAGCCGCGAACGTTCTCCACCACACGCTCTGACATCACTTCCGCGTTGAGTGCGCGATCGCGAACGGCCAGGCGGGAATCCAGACGCTCGACGACCAGGTCAGACACCTGCTCCTTGATCTCGTGAGCATCGAGGGGTCCCACGAGAGACTTCAGCTCAGCAGTAAGACGGCCGACCACAGCGTCCAAGTTGATGTTGGGTTGTAACGACGGCAGGATCGGTACGAGGCGGTCTACGATCAGCCCGGCGGTTTCGCGTTTGTCAGATGCGAGGTCGATAAGCTGCGAGATATGCGGCTTGACAGCTTGGGCGAGGCGCATCGTGAGGGCGTCGTAATCTACTGGCTCCGCGCGCAGCGCAGCAATATGAGGTAACAACTTCTGTAGTAGATCTTGCACCATATGGTCGCGGCTCGCTGAAGGTGCGCGGGTGGTCTCTATCGACTGGATGCGTGCACCAAGCTGTGCCATCGCCGTAGCGAGCGCATTGACCGTACGGTCACTGAGCTCCTCCACAAGCTGTCGGGTCTCGATGTCGCGCTCTTGTGGTGCCTGGAGCATCCCTGCAATCTCCCGTTTCAGGGTCACGCGAGTTTCCTCTTGGCTCTGTTCGAGGATGTTCTTGAGCATTTCGAAGTCAAGTTCGCCCCGCGCGTCCATTTGACTGTCGTCCAGATCCCGTGCAGCGGAGCCTGCCAGCTGTGTCCGGAACAGTGAGATGACCTCGGATATCCTGGCCTCCGTTGAGGGGGTGAGCGTTTGACCGGCAGTTGCATGTTGAAGATGATCGAGAGCATGCTTGATACCCTCAAACTTCTCTTCAAGAAGCCGCTCCAGGCGCAGCTCGTATTGGTGCATTTCCACGCGACGCGCAAGATTGACGGGCGGGATCGACATATCCGACGACTCTTCATCATCATCCTGGTGACGCGGCGGAAGGGAAGAACGGCGGGGCCGACGGACGCTAAAGACATCGTCGTGCTCGGGCGAGCCATCACGGAAGCCAGGGTCGGTGAACAGCCTCCCCCCACGACCAATGCGCTGCGAGATCGGGGGAACGTGAAGGTCATCGAGGGACTGCCTGGGACTGTGCTCATATATATCGCGAGAGCTAAGCCGTGATCGCACTGTCCTCCGCGTGCGCTCTTCGCCGTCGTTGTTGACGAGCGCCTTGAACAGACCTGCGGGAACAGTGTTCGTCGAAACCGGATGCTTGAAATCAAGCGGGATGGGCGCACGCTTCGGTTTCGACGTCGGCGGGAACGGGAGTTCCTCTGCACCGATCTGCGGCACGGGCATAGACATCAGAGGCTTGTTCTCGTCGTTCTCATCCTCGCCATCGCTGTCTTCAGCCGAGCGCGCGGCGCCCTCCATCCTCTGCCCACTGAGGGACAATGTACTCGAGAAGCCCGAGAACGTGAACGGCTTCGCGGCGGCGTTGAGCCCGACGTCCTTGAGAGTCGGGGGGCTCGCAGGTGCAGAATGCCGGACATTGCGGAGTTCGTCCCCAGCCGGTGGGAACTTGAAAGAGGACATCGTGTTGTGTCCATCCTGGTCTTCTTCGTCCTCGCTCATGATAGAACCGCTGAGACTACGCCTCTGCCTCTTCTCACGTCCCTGAGATGCACGTGTCGGCTCCGGCATGATGATTGGAGGTGTAGGTAGAGGCCTGGCCACTACCTGCGGTTGTGGGAACACTATCGAGGGGGCGGCAGGTGGCGGACGGAACGTGAACCCTCCAGGCTTGAACTCTTGCGCGGCGGCATTGAGAGGTTTGCCCAATGATGGTGCACGAGTGTGTGTTGGCGGAGTCGATGATGCCGGGCTCGAGAAAGCACCTGCAGCCCAAGAACCTGACTGGCGACTTGCTCCAAAGACGAACGGCTTCGCGAATGGATTGAGCGAGTCGTTGCGAGGGGCTGCTGACTGCAACTGTATCGGGCGAGGCTGAAGACCACCAGGTGTAAGATACTGCTCTGATGAGTGCCGTGAGTGTGCAAGAGCCGGATCATGCCCAGTTTGTGCAGAGTACTGCGAACCGCTGCGCGAATGCGGGAGAGGCGGAAGAGGACGACCAGCACCTTGCTCTGACTGTGGGCGAGGGAAATACGGGTCCACGAACGAGGCATGCTCTTCATCGCTCGGGTTCGAGACGATGTCGTCGTCTCTGACGGCGTCCATGGGGGCAGAAACCTGCATGGAGAGCGTTGGTGGGCGAGGGAAGTTGGGCAACCGACGAGGAATCTCAAGCTCCTGCTTCACCTGCTTCACTCGGCGCATCATCCGACGATGGAGGCGGTCCTGTCGCGCCCGCTCCTCATCCGAAGGATTTGACCACTCGCCGATGCTCTGCATACACGTCAACACCCCGCCTACACGCACGCAATCACGGCACACTCACTTCGTCATCTGAGGTCTCGGGGCCCGTCCGCAAATCTTCTGAGCCCGTCCATTCGCCCACAGCCTCTTGATCCGCGTCGACATCGGCATCCAAATCCTCCACCTCCAGCTCTCCGGCCGGACTTCGCACGGGCACGACCTCGAGTTCCGGGATCAGCCCGGCTTCGTCCGCCAAACCCCCAACCGAGCGCAGCGACAAAGCCACGGACAGCTTCGACACGTGTCGCGAATGAATTCGGCTCTGTGCGACGGTACTCAGGCCGTCTTGATCTGTGTCCTGTTCCAACTCTTCGTCGGTCTCATCCACCGACATGTCTGCGTCCCCGTTGTCGAAATCCGTCGCAGCGTCCGGAGGCTCTTCGTGAGCTCGAGGAATCTCTTCCGGCTCTTCCTCTTCAGGAATCTCCACTCCGAACCCGCGCATGAAATCGGGTCGACTTTCGGGTCGCGACAGGGAGATCGGGGGAGCGAGGGACGCGACGTTCGTCGGTACACGGCCCTGCGGTGCATGGATCGTGTCTGAAGGTCCGGGTCCGGGTGCAGGGGAGAGGCGGAGGAAGACTTGATCTGAGCCAAGTGCTGTGCTGGGTCCAAAGGTGTTGAACGCATCAGGCGGGGGATATACGGACGGCTGGAGGGATGAAGGCTGGGCCAATGAGATGCTATGTCCGTGCCGATTCTGGAGACGAAGCGGAAGACTGCCCGGAGACGGAGAGAGTGTGGGCAGCTGGGGAGAGGTCGATAGCGAATTTGCTGCAGACGCGTTCTGGGACTGCTGGAGCTTGTTCAACTTGAAGAACAGAAGCGCGGGATCAGCCGGCGACGAGATCTACGCCTGCGTGTTAGGGTATGCGTAGTCGCAGCACAACGCGTTCAGCTCACCGAAGCAGCACGCGCATGGGGAGCATGTATATTAGGCACGGAGCTCCCGCTTCCACGCTCCACCCCAAGTCTCTGCAGCTTCTCTTCTATGATCTTCTGCTTGATCGTGTCCCAAGCAGCCTGAAGAAGGTGAGATGATGTCCGAAGACATTATACCACTACTTACCTTGCCTGGAAGGAAAACATCAACGGTGGGCGGCAAATGATATCTCCAAGAATCCGGCGGGTATAGTTCCACGGTACTCAAGTCCGGATGCCTAATCTCGACCGGCTCCGGGATTTCCGATGGCGGAAGAGGCGTCCTGGCGAAGGATGCACGCGTCGACGACTCACTGCCGTCCGCGGGAACAGTCTCACGGGGGAAGTTCACAATGACCTTCTTCTGCTTTCGAGGTGGAGGCGCCACGGGTGTTGCGGCCACCGGAGGTGGCATTGGGCTTACTTTGCGTTGAGGTCCGCCCAAGACTGCTTTCGGTGGTCCGCCGACGCTCATGCTAGCGGACCGCTTGCTTCTGGGTACAAATGGCGGTGCGAAGGGCGCGAGACCAGGGAGCATCTGTGGCGGAAAGCCATTCTGACCTAGCGGGGTCATGGGCATCCCATGAGGAGGAATTATGCCTGCAGCAGCGAGTTGCATGACACTTGGATGGCTCCTGTGCATCGACGGCCGACCGGGCGCGCCAGGTGGTGGTGGGAAGAAGCCTGCTTGCATGGGGGTCTGGAGGGGATTTCCCTGTCCACCGAAAGCGAATGGCGGGTGCATGCTTTGCTGAATCGATGTCGGCAGCGCTGGAGAGAACAGAGGGGCGTTGTCTGTGAAAGCCATGGGCTGCTGGGAGCTGAGGTTGGGTGGGATGAACAGTCGAGATGGCTGCTGGCGATGCTGTGAGACCATGACGGGCAAGAGAGATCACGACACAAATGGTGAGTGTGACTCAGCACAGGAGTCAGAGACCGCCAACGCTGACGAGCACGACGGCGACGTGAAAGACGAGGAGGAGGGAGGGGTATATGACGGTGAGGGCGCAAAGGAACTCGTCCGCCTCGGGAGGGATTCTTTCGGACGGCCACGTGGATCGCTTGTTCTTTGATCTCGGCTTTTCAGCGCGCTCAAGGGTGATTAATGATTCTGAAAGCTCCGTAAGACCTGGCGAGAAAGGATTGAAGCTTGAAGCTTTGAAGGAGCGAGAGGAGTGCGAGCAGAACAAAGGAGAGCATGGCTGGCTGACGAGCCGATATATGAGCTAGTCACATTTCTGCCATTGGGAAGTTTGCATCTGGATATCGCTGACGTTCAATCACAATAAAGTGTGGCCGCGCTACGCACGGTCGGCTTCGAAGGTGCTAGACTTCCCTATCATGTATGCGGAGGTCCCTTGTCATGCTGTCTGCAGTCACAATACCAAGTTGCAACCAGGTCTCTGACCCAAGCATTTTGGCGCGATCATATCTGCATGATGTGCAGCCTCAAGCTGCTCTAGAGTATACACGAGTGGCATTAATCACGGTCCTGCAGCGTTCGAGTAGCCCCCGTCCGAACTCATCGACACCTGCTGTGGATCTCGGCTAGTCGAGCGGCAGCAATACGCTGAGCGGTAACTGCGGGAAGCCGTCGCCTCGCGGACCTGTATAGTGGTGCGCGTGTGGTGTGCAATGGTGTTTAACGGGGGATGTATCTGCGACTGTATCTGTAGGTATTGTGTACATTACGGGCGGTTTACACGGACGCGAGAATTTGACATTGGAGGCACTGAAAGCACGGCACACAGGTTTGCGGGAACATCGGACGTGGTGCGGAAAGAGGCAATGTGCAGCGGAGCATTAGCGCGTGTAAGATGGCGGGAGTGATGGCCAGATAAACTTCTCGACGGTTTCTATCGCTTCTTGGGGGTCTGCGGGGAGTCTGGTGGTAGAATAAACATCCATAGTGCCGTTGATAAACTATAATAGAAAACGCACTGAATCATCGGTTCCCAGCGACCACCGCGCTCCTGGAAGAAGCGCGGGACATGCACCTCGCCGCGCCCATCCATGTGCCGGCGCGCCTCGCGCTGCGTCTCCTCTACCGCCGTCTTCGCTTCCGTCGCCGCGTCCATGTCCTTACCCACAATCGCGCGCGTCAGCCGCGACCACAGCCTGGAGACGCGTCAGTTGAGCGTAGATTGGAGACAGGGAGGGACGCACCGGCGAGACTCGTTCGTCTCCTGCTCCTCCTCAGGTGCGACCCATTTAGGCGCAACGTTCTGCCCGTCCTTCGTAGCGTCAAACAATACGCGCCGCTCGCCCTGTTGCGCGTCAGCACTGCCTAGCGTGCCGCATAGGCAGGAATGCCGGTACGGCACAGACATACCTTTGAGCTCTTATACTCCATCACAGCGCTCCACTTGCCTGAGATCTCACCCGTCTCTGTGTTACGGCGACGGATCCGGCCCTGAATGGCGTTATAGGTGCCCGAAAAGTATCCCTGTGCGGGACGAACAGTGTAAGCATAATCTGCGTAAACAACCGCGAGTAGTACGCACTTTAGTCTTGAACTGAAGATCAGCAAAGTGACCGGTTTGCTCGTTCTTGGCTGTACAAGAGTCACCGAGCTCGAGGAACATCTTGCCCCAAAGAATGCCGCGCGCATACATATTCGGCATCGAAATCACGTACTCTGTAATATGTGTGTCATTCTGTCAGCATCCAGTGTCCAACGTCCTCTTTCCTTTCTTCCCTCCCACGCATAGCCGCCCATAGGTGGTGCCATACGATGAATGAGGAAGGGAGAGGGGGACGCACCCTTGTCATCGGGGCGCCCGAGGAGATAGACGCGATTCTCGCCCTCCATCGTCGTCGACACGCTGTTACCGAGGAACTTAGACTTTGGCCGGAGCTCGCCGATCACGGCCACCTTGTTCGCGGGCGATACGTAGTAAAATGCGGATATTGGAGGATGGTGCGATACTGACGGCCCAACGTCATTATGCGTGCATACAGAGGGAGGTAAGAAGAGCGCACCTTGCTCGGCAATGTAGAATCCACGCGAGCCATCCGGGTAATCATACCTGCAGCGGAAGAACTCGCCTAGGACTGGGTTGTACCTGCACGATAATAGAACTCCTCTCAGACATACTGACGCGCACGAGCTCAAAGACGCGCAGGGGGAGCCGGGGAAGTGAGGCGCAAGGGGGAAGGGGGATCAGGAGACTACGCACGGCTTCTTGACGCCCTTGGGCTTGATGTGCCAACCAGCGAGATAGTATTGCAATACGCGGATGAAACGCTGTTCGGGGTCGTCGCAATTCTCCGCGCTATTACAGACGGCGGTGAGTACTACAGCGAAGTGCAGAGGTGGTAAAGCGTACCCGAAGAGGAGATCTGGATGGGACATGAAATCTGTGATGCGCTCGAGCATGCTTCTAGGCTCGAGCACAAACGTCGGGAAAGTCACTTTGTGGAGATCCATCCCGACTCTGATCGAGGGGCGGGGCGGGTCAGACAGGCCGCAACACGCGGAAGATGCACACGAAGGGCACAAGGACACACCGTAGCTGGGATATCAGTGATGCAATGATAGAGCCCTCATTTTCGTCCCTGCAGTCGTCGAAATCGTCGTCTGGGTCAGCGGAGGAGAAGTAGTGCATGGGGGGCAGAGGGAAGACGGACAAGATCGATGTGTCGTCAGGCTCGGTGTCGTCCGGGACTTTGTCGTCCTCGGAGGATCCGCGTGGCTTGTAGACCTTCTGCGCGGCCTGGTTGAATAGTCCCATCATGGCTGGATATCGGATCGCCGTGAGGCAAGAAGCTGCGAGTCGAGGGAAGGTGGCGGCGTGGATCAGGCAGGAGGATGCTCAAGTAAGAGGCCGTGCTGCGTAATGCGATGAGGGGTGTTGGGTGTGTTCGTGTGCCGGTGCACGAGGACTCTAAGTGCAGCAGGCAGTGGCCGGATGTCGACCAGAAAGCAAGAGAGCAGGCTGGAGGAGAAGGGCGAGATGTGGAAAGCGGCTCTGCGCAATGCAGAGCGCCACAGCCACCGCACGCTGCCGGCTGCAATTGGTCTGTTGCCGGTGACGCATCCGCGCTCTCCCCTCGAGCTCGGCCCGACGCAGCTCAGCCCGATCCTCCTCATCCGCCGCGACGTCCGCGAGCTTGGTTTGGCTGTGGGCTCTCTCCAGCCGTGCTGTTCTGCTCGGAGACGTACGCAACCGTGCGCTCGTGGCCGCCAGAGACTAGCCGCAGCGCCTCCGACTCCAGGCCACGAAATGACCTAACGATCCAGTGTCAGAGCCGCTCGTCCGCGTCATCCACCTACACAAAAAGGCACTAGCCCCTGAGTCAGTGCAGCGTCACCACCGTCTGCTAACCACCCACGGTGCACGTAGGTCGCGAGTTACCTTCTGCTGTTGACTTTGGCTCGGGAAAGTCTGTGCTCGACGCGAATTTTCAAACAAGTAGAGACCGAACTTGGCTTCCCCCCGCACGTCGAGATCTTGAAGCCGCCATCATAATGTTGCCCGGGATGAACCAAACCACCTTCGAGCTGCGCGTCGTGCACGACATATATATACCATTCCTTTGCGTGGTCTTCCACGCCAACTACCGGAAAGTCTTAATTCGCCAGATACTTTCTCTGCTTGCCCTCAACAGACCACTCAGAGCCTATGACTTCGGAGCCCGGAGTGTAGTCACTTCTGAATGTATCCATGTGTGCATTGCGCAGAGCTTCCTGTGTCGATGGAGGTCTAGATATCGATACATACACATGATCCAGTGACCTACGCCGCCAACCCCCGCTTAGTACATCCCACTGTATCATATGTATCCTACCACAGCGGCCAAATAAATCGTCGCCTTACATCCTGTTCAGAACTTGATCTTGGTCGGACCTTTCGGTATAGGAATGTCGTCGCGGAAGAATGCGCCATATGCGCCGTGTTCTTTCTTCTTGATCGTCATCGGGAACTTTTGAAGGCCCTTGGCCTCGAACCCGCTCTCGCGCAGGACGCGCGCGAGCTCGCCCGCAAGGGCGCGTTCATGATTCTCGCCAGTGAAGAACGTGATCGACTTCCCGGAGTTGCCGCCACGCCCTAGAGGAAGCGATCTATCAGCCCCACTTTCAAACCGCAAACAACAACGTGAATATTCACCTGTTCGCCCGATTCGATGGATGTAGTCCTCGATGGTGAGCGGGAACGTATAATTAATTACGGCGGCGACGTTCGGAATGTCGAGTCCGCGCGCCGCAACGTCTGTCGCGACAAGCAACGTGGCGGCACCTGATTTAAATCGCTGCAGGGCATCCATCCGTGCGGACTGGGACAAGTCGCCGTGTAGCCCCAAGACGGAGAAGCCCTTGCTCTTGAGCATGCCCTCGACGCGCCTCGCTTCCATCTTGTAAAGGGCGAAGATCAGGATGCGCGCATCTTCAGGGTTCCCTTTGCTATTCCTGGGCAGGAGAGTTTGGAGGTGGCCAAGCAGCCGCGAGCTGTAGAACCTTTAGCGTGCGGCTAGATGTGGAGCTGTTGTATACTCACTCCTTTGACCAGGGCTCATCAAAAACCTCGACAACTGTTCCAAGCTAGTGAGCAACCCTCTTGGTATGTGAATGTAGATAGATCGTGTTACCTTGTTCTACCCTGCTGTTTGCGGTCAAGTCATCGCTCCCGACGGTCACCCGTATGGGGTCTCGTTGGAAGGTTGACGCTAGCCTCCTGACCGCATCCGGCCAAGTGGCGCTGACTGCGTATTTATGAGCACGTCAACCCTGGGTATAGCGACGGTGTTGCACATACACATTAGAGTCTGACGGCCGGCACCCTGGATGGTATGTCCTATGATAGCTCGTATGTCGTTCTCGAAGCCCCTATCGAGCATACGGTCGGCCTCGTCCAACACCAGGTATGACACCCTTGAAAGATGCTTAGCCGGTTTCTGCTGTATCCACTGGTCAGACGCACCTGCTAAGGTCGCATGCGCCATCGTTCACTAGATCAAGGATACGACCTGGTGTTCCAACGATGACCCTCGTCGTCTTCCCGTCCTTGTTAGCGTTCTTGAGCGTCCTTATTTGCGGGGCTTTGTCTACTCCGCCGAACACTGCGACGCTTGCTATGCCAAATGGAGCACCAAGGTCTTCGAGAGTCTCGTGTGTTTGGATAGCGAGCTCGCGCGTTGGCGCGACCACGAGGACGGAGACCGTGGTACGCTTCTGCTTTTTTTGCTCTTGCGACGTAGCCTTGAGGATACGTGCGAGTGCGGGCAACCCAAACGCAAGAGTCTTGCCACTGCGATCGCTAGTTAGCGCCACCGTCATATAGCGCGAAGTACAGACACACCTTCCCGTCTCGGCGATACCGACGACGTCCCTCCCATCGAGCGCAGGTGGCCAGGAGCACGCTTGGATAGGCGTGGGCTCCTTGAAACCGTTGAAAGCGGCGCGTAGCTTAGCCGGGACGTCGAGCCGGTCGAATGAGAGAATGGGTTCGTATGAAGGTACGCCATCAGGTATGTGCAATGTGATCTCATGTTTCTTGAGGAATGATTGGACGTCGGACGACGAGGGGGATGAGGTGGTGGGCACTGGCGGGAGGTCGGCGATTGGGACGATATCCTTGCCTTTCTTTTCCTTCTTGTGTTTCTTCTCCTTGTGAGATTGCGCTTCGGACGGCGGTTCCTGTTCAGACTGGCTGGGAACGGATTGTACGTCTTTTTTGCGCTTCTTCTCCTTCTTAGAGGGTCCGGCTTCTCCTATGCTCCCCTCCTCTGCCTCGCGTTTCCGTTTCTTCTTGGACTTTTTATCGGTCGAGCGGTCTAACTCTAGTATAAAAGCATATAGATATTATAGAGATATTAAACGGGAAGAATTGACTGTACACACCCGGTACGTCTACCGCTATCGTCTCGTCTGTAGCTTCTGCCTTTAGCCCCACACCGTTTGCGCCACTGTCTTCTGCGGCGCGTGTGCTTTTGTTCTTTTTCTTTTTCTTCTTCTCCTTTTCCGCATTTTCGGATGTCCCAACATCATCTATGTGAGGTACATTGAGAACCTACCGGAAGATTTCCATTCACTAGGACATACCGCCTAATACATCGTCTTGCTCAGCTTGACGTTCTTGTTTCGACCTTTTTGACTTCTTGTGCTTGTGTTGAGCATTGCTGAGCCCGGCCACATGCGAATCGACAGTCATGGCGGCGAAGATGAGCTATAACTGTCGACAAGCCTCAGAGCGTTGTAAACACAACGGGCCCCTTAGCAAACTCGATCATTTCTGAAATTTCGCGGCCTCACGTGGCTCGGCCCGACTGTCCCTCAGATCTAATGCCCGATTAGGTGTACGTGCTTAGAACTCGAACGCTTGAACTCAGAATTAAAGCCAAACTACTAGTACTCCTACTAGTTGCACATACCGTGTCTAGATTCTCGCCCCTGTCGCTCCCCAATATTCATGACCGCTGTGCCGTTGCCAGAATGCGATCCATGCTGATCGCAAGAGCAGAGGGCGTATGCGCAACGGCTCTGGTGAGACTACTCAGCTAGTCCGTCACTATAAAAGAACGGTCGGCGGAACGCGGCGCCAGTTGACCTACCGCAGCACACCAGCGGCCGCGCAAAAGCACTGTCATATTAATATGGTCATGGGAAGCACACAAAGGTCAGCCTGTATCACCACATTGCGACCACCGTCACTCATAGGGGAATATGCATAGACTTAAGTTGCTCTAGATCCTTACAAGTGACTTCTAAGCCGCTGAAGGCACCACGCCGCCGAGAATCCGTGCACATATCGACGGATTCGCGAACTCTAAGCCTCGAGGAGGTTTTGCCTCGTTTCTTTGGAGTATTTGTACATATACAGCGGGCAAACCCGTTTATTTTCTTCACTCCCTGAAGATACTACGTCCTGGGATCGTTGCTCTCCTTCTCATCACCATGTTCTCTCCAGGTAACATCAGAAGCAGAGGATACATAGATAGGCCGAAAACCAGCAAGTTGGCCTCCATCTTTGCGAAGACGTCTTTGCAAAATGATTTCACGATCGAGGCTGCGTTCGCGAACTTGGAGCACTTTATGCAAACCTCAGGAGTCGAGATAGAGGTGCTAGTTGCAGAGATGGAGCAAGTCCCATTTCTACTCGACTTTGTGTGTTCAGGTTCGTCATCCCGCTCATCAGTATCGTGCCATCATCAATCGCTTCATCTCTAGGGGCCGGCGATGATGTATACAACACATTACAAGGGGCTCTCCTCGATGCGTTTCCCACCACACCAGAACTGTTTTTCTCGTCCATTCACGCTGCCCTGCTTGCTCGTCTTTCCACCTCTCTGCTCCTACCATACGCCAGGGTCGTCGATGCGCCGCCAGATCTTGTCGCCCATCAAGGCTCTGTAGGAAACGCTATACCTCTCATGGAAGCATGTTCCCATTTTCAGTCCTTGCACAGCTTGCCAGAGGGCGCGGATGTACAGAGTGACCCGAAGCGCCTTGCGAAACGAAAGGCACAATCAAGGCGGAGGTCTTCGGCAGCCTCCGTCCTGTCTCCTATTATCGACAGAAGCCTCTTCCTGAAATGCGGGATCACGCCTCCAGCATTGGCGGCTGAGGCTGCTGATCTCATGGATGCCATCCTTCGTGAGCAGCGGACCATCCTGGAGGTGAGCGCGCGCCTTTATATCTAGCCCATCCATGTGAATCTAAAATGCGGTCTTATCACTATCAGTTCTACCTACGCGTTTTTCGGCGTGAACCGCATCAATCCTACTTCCGGAACGCGTACTTGCTGCCCGCGCCCAATGAAAGAAACTTCTCCGACGGGGAGGCGCCATCGTCGGTTCCTGAACCCGCCCCGTGCAATGATGCTGCTCGCACACCGTCTCGACCACCGATTGACCGCATCGCTATATCTAGAAGACATCAAAAGCTTTGGGGAATGGCACATTTTCACTTCGACCCGAGCTCAGCGCAACCTCCGCAAGGCGCGAAAGGAGGATGCGAAGAAGTTCAAGATCATTGTCAAGAAAATCCAGTAAGTTCCACTTTGAGACATCCACATCACGTCCTGGACCAATGTCATATATCAGAGAGCTTTCACATGGTCATTTTTCCGATGACAACCACAAGAAACTGATAGGACTAGACGTCGGTATTCCCATATACGAAGCAAAGCTGTCGAGGGACCTTCGCTTGGTGGTGAGAATTGTCCAACCTGGTTTTTGTTGCATCACCTCAAGCGCATCGTCACACAGTACCAGATCCACTGCACCCCTGACTTCGAAACAAATGTAAGTCTCTGGCCTTTGATGGCAAGGACGTGCTCATTTTTTTTTTTTTTTTTTTTTTTTGGTGGAGTGCTATCACGACCTGGGCGGATTGGTCCCCAGAGGGGCTTGTTGTCCAGCCTGTACGGTCACACTAACCGCCCACTCACGAGGTTTATTCCTGCGGGTGGGACGGTGATATGCTAGGACAGGCTCTGACGGCCGGTAGCCGTGGGGTAACGGGCGTCCTAGTAGTGATGCGGGGGGGGGAGTCCGGTCTCGAGCTCCCTGACAGACGAGCTCGCTCCTAGGTGTTACAGTAGGATCGCGCGCGCGCAGAGAGTGGGGGGAACAGTCGCAGGGTGTAGCGCAATATCGCGTGACGCAGGGGGAGTCAGGTCGCTGCCTCGCGCCGAGAGTCGCAGGGTGTAGTGTAACGCAGTCGCAGTCTCGGGATAACGCAGTCGCAGCTTGCTCGCTCTAACGCAGTGGAATCGCCGGGATAACGCAGTCGTAACACAGTCGGTCGGGACACTCACGCGTAGTCGTGCGTCGAACACACTGGCTGGCGGACCTGGTATAGAACCCTTGGAGCTCTCGCAAACTTGGTAGTCGGTCGCGACTCCCTGGAACCGTTCGTGGGCTTCCGGGGCGAATTGAGAGTGGAAGGGGGAGGTGTCTTGGGGGTTCGTCGCCCCAGAATGAGGATATGTACAGGAATGGGCTTTGCGCCCGTAACTACCAAAGTCCAATGCCTAAGTCCAACGGAAACTGACCAGAGAGTCCGCAATTGGCTGCGCACCGCACGCGCACATGTCGCAAGACCCGCGCGCCTCCGAGAGTCGCTGCCGCTGATACGGTAAGAGATACTCTGACGGCTGATAGCCGAGGGGTAGAGGACGTCTCTAAGAGGGGGGGGTGAAGGGGAGTAAGGTCTCGAGCCCCCTGGGATCGTCACTAGACCGCCGGAGATGGGAATTAGTCTTCGAGAGCGGAGGTAGGACGTGCGCGTGCGATGCCGGGCTCACCGCGCGCAATTTGCAGTGTTGATGTAGCGCGCAGAGTATAGGCGCAGCGCTTGCAGTGGGACGCGGTGTCGCAGTAAATGCAGTAGAACGCAGTGAACGCAGAGAAACGCAGTAAACACGGTAAAACGCAGTAAAACGCAGTAAAACGCAGTAAACGCAGTGGACGCAGCTGACTTTACGCTGTCAAGGCGGAGAGCTTTCCGGACGCGCGGGGGGTGAGCTGAGCACGATATTCGTTGTGGAGCGCAAGGGACACGTTCCCAAAGATGAGAGAGTAAGGGGTGGATTGTCTGGGGGGGTTCGAATGCCCCCAAAACGACTATGTACAGGAATGCCCGAAGGCTGAATCAAAACACGTGCTACGAGGCGGAAGATACTCGGAAACGGAAGCCGGAATGTCCTGCGTGCCGATCGCGCGCCAAGCGTGCAATCAGGTACAGGAGCGCGCAGTGTGCGCGCCACTGATGCATAGCTGACCGAAACCCGAACGCCGCCGGCACCGATAGACCGGGCAGCCTCCGGAGACACAGAATGTCCCCTCGGGCAGAGACTGAGC
This sequence comes from Trametes gibbosa, assembly GCA_022606055.1. Taxonomy (NCBI): domain Eukaryota; kingdom Fungi; phylum Basidiomycota; class Agaricomycetes; order Polyporales; family Polyporaceae; genus Trametes; species Trametes gibbosa. Next base: position 182,700 of record JABYQJ010000046.1, on the reverse strand, counting down.
GCGTTCGCGTGACCTACGTAGGCGGGGGATGGAGGAAGGACCCTGACAGCGACTTGGGGATGCGTGGAGGTGCGCGCGCCTTGAAGAGATAACGCGCGGAGTGCGCGCGCGCGAGCAGAGAGGTGAGAAGCGGGGTTTTCTGGTGTGGTACGCCGGTGGTGCTCATCAACGGTACTGGCGTCGAGTCAGTCCGTCCCGTCAAAAATCCGCACCGTCCTCCTCTTCCACGGCATTGAGTGCCAGCTCTGGTTCTTCATTGGCTTTGTCTGCTGATTCTTCGTCTTCTTGTTCGACTACTCAAGTCTTCGCATCCGGTCGCTTCTTCTGGGGGCAGTTGGCTGCGCGATGACCGGGTTCGCGGCAGAAGAAACACTTGTTCTGCTTCATTAGTTCGCGTCTGGTCTTGTCATCGAGTCGGCCACTTGTGACTGCCTTCAGGGAGGGGTCGACGGGTTTGAAACGAGTAGTGCTGCGCATGACGCGTCCTTGGGCACGATTGACTTCTCGGTTGAGCAAGTATGCCTTGTTGAGCTGGATGGCCGTTTCCATCCACTGGTCCATGGTCGTCGGCTGGGGGTATACCAGTGCCATCTTGTCACGGAGGAACCCTGGTAATTTGGACTGGTACCAGGCCACCTGGGCCGAGTCTTTGTAGATTCCACCTTTGACAAAGAGGCGTAGAATCTTGGCATTGAAGTGGTCCATAGGTTCCTTTGGATCATAACGAAGTGAGCCGAGTTGGACGGCTGCGGTCTGAGCAGGATCTTGTTCCCCAAAGATGAGCAGGAAGTCGCGCCTGAAGTCCTTCCACGTCCCAAAGCCTTGTTCGACACCCTCGACTGTGAGTTGGGCTGTGTCGACCTTGGCTTCTGCCCACCATCGGGCATCTCCTCGGATGTAGGAAAGGGCAGTGACTATCTTAGAAGAGTCGGTGGGGTAGTCGCTTGGGCGGCTGCAGAACAGGAGATAGAGGTCAGCAAGGAACTCATTTGCTTTGTGTCATTTGCCCGTGAAGCTGTCGGGTTCCTTGATCTTGCTCTTGTATCCTCGTCCCTCGTCCTGCCTAGGTGCATTGGTGCCTCCTAGGGGGCCTCCGCCACCTCCTCCACCGCCTCCTCCTCCATCGCTTCCTCCGTCGTCTCCCCCTTCAGGACCTCCTCCTCCTCCTCCTCCTCCTCCTGAGGGTTTGTATCCTCCCACTGCTGTGCGGAAGGCTGTGGCTGTACTGATGAAGGGTCCTTGAGAGACAGATAGGGCAGTGGTCGGTCGTGTAGTGGTTGTGGACATGGCTCGCTGTCTTGGTTCTGGGTCTCTTGGTAGTTGTCGAGCTGGGATGATTGTTGAAATAGGGGAGGATTCGCGGTTACCAGTTGGTATGGTAGCCGGTACTGTTTCGTTGTCTGACGATTCTGGTTCTGGGACTTTAGGAGGTGGTGTTCGAGCCCGCTCCTTTCCTTTGCTGGCTAATGGGATTTGAAGCCCAAGTCCTAGAGGCGTAACGGGTGACCTTGTTTTGATGAAGGTTTCTCCTGAGCCAGTAGTGACGGGGTCTTTGGGAGTCGGAACGAAACGGTTGCCTTCGGCTTTCTTAGCTCTGGTCTTGAGTCGATTTGGGCACGGTTGGTACTTGCAGATCGCAAATACTTCTGAGTAGTTGATGTGGTTGTCCTTTCGAGTGGTTGCGTTGTAGTAGTGGGGCCGGTTGTAACAGTCGAGATTGTCTCCCATGCACTGCTCTTAATTGCCGTGGGTGTGGTAGTGAGGGGGAATGTACGTAGTCCACTCGTTGACCAGGTGTCGGGTGGCAATGAGGTTGTGGAATCTTAAGGCAATGATGTGAATGTCTGGAGATCCAAGGTTGGTGACTGATATGAGCTGTCGAAGGCCTTCAGAGGTGTGTTCCAACCACTCTTCAAAGGTAAGAGGACGATTCGGGTCGTCCACCGGAGGGTAAGGAGGGTCGTTCCGAAGTACACGGAGGGCCTGTGCCAGGTGCCAGGTGGTGTCGTTCAAGTGTCGAAGAGCAAGTGGTGGAATTGCCTCGGTGTACCGACTAGCTTCATGCAGTGCGCGTGCAAAGTTATGTCCTTGGAGGAGCTGGAGGTAGAATCGTTCTACTGGGTGGACTTGTTCCGGAGTGGGGGGGTCAGGTATGGTTTCGTTTGAACCTCCGCCTGATACTGATTGTTCGTTGTCGGCGTGTTCGTCAGAACTGTTCTGAACCTGAAGTGGGTTCCAGAACTCGTGTTCTTCTTCAGGGGTACGGTGTCCAGGAATCCGCGAAGGTTGGGTAGGTGATTCAGGCAGTTCTCCTTCGGAAGAACTGTCTTCAAGGATGGGGAAATGATTCTGGACTGGATTCCTGATTCTGTTGAGCAAGGCAGGAAGCCTTCTGGTTACTCGATGCAGAGAGGTGTTCCTTGCACCGCTGCTAGGTGAGGAATCTTGAGCTTCAATCTAGTGTTATGCTTCAGTTCTCTGTTAGTGGCTATTGAGCGCACCGTTAGAACTGGAAGCCAGATTGGGCGAAGGGGAGAGGTTCAGACGAGGAGTTCAGGGGGTGAAACAGGAGATTGAAGCTGGGGCTCTACCCTGAGCCCCCTGGTCTTATATACATGTGGGGTGGAGTCATATCCAGTATGACTCACCATGGATCTGAGTCACTATGAGTCCATATGAATCACTACTAGTTAGGGACGAGTCAGAGCGAGTCAGCATAAGTCACCACACCTCCGGAGCCTACATGAGTCAGAGTGAGTCCGCTACCAATAACCAGCCAATCGTAACACACATTGTTCTGCTCTGAAGATGATGCTTTAGAGTATATGGTAGAGTACGGTCTCAACACACCTCGCGCAGCTTTGCTCGAACGACAGGGAAGATACTCGGAGGCCGCAGAAAGCCAGCTGTCAGACGGCAACATCTACAAAGCTATCCAGCTATTTCTGCGTGATTCGCACAATTCAGCGTCGGCCTTGCGCGCGGCGCAGACGGTATTGGATGTCTTGTGGGCCACGTTCACATTGGTAGAGGAGTCGACACAGCCACCGAATGCTGCTACATTGAACTGTCGCCTGCCCCCGGACAGGTTTCTACAGCTAATAGAGGTTCTCCATGGGCTTCTCACCAGTGATACAATGACGTGCAAGGAGGTGCGCAAATCGCCTGTCCACGCTGACAGGTTCTGATCACTGCAATGTAGATGGAGATGTTCCAGGCTATTCACAGGCGTGACATGAATTACCTCCTTCAACTCCGCCACAGCTTCTTAGACGCAGAGTACGAGGCTATGCTTTTCGTGATACTGGATAGTATCTTCTTCGACCCCCCCCCCGATCTGGGATCTCTGTCATTCGTTGAGATTGCTTCCTGCTTCAAGGTCTTTTTGCAATATGCGCGAATACTGCAGCGGTTCACCTGTCATCCTCATCCTTGCAATCTCCCCGCACTGCAGAGGCTGTTTACTTTCACTGTCTACGATGAAGATCACTACATCCTTCACGAGGGAAGCTGCCTAAGAACCGAAATCAAGTACGTGCGGACTGATCAAGCCAGAAATGGCTGGAAAGGCCTTGTCATATTGCGTCGGGATCTCGAACACCGCATCAAGAGCACCCTCAGGGAGCGCCTCCTCGGACGAGTCATGCGACAAAACGAAGTGTGCCACAACCTGCTCTCCATTCGCACATGTTTCCTCTTCGCCGCTTCTAGACGTTGTCACTGCTATCAATGCCCCCAGTATCATGCCGACCCCCGAGAGGATGGAGCCACGACCTACAATCTGCTTGTACGAATCCATCTACTGCAAATCTTGATCTATCACACTCTCTATGCTGCGAAAATACCTTCTCGCGATCTCTTCATGCAACAAAGGTATCCATGCACCACTTCACATGTCTTGCATCACACTAATCAAGCGAACACGTATAGGGTGTGGCTTCGGCGTTTCTATGAAGCACTTTATCCTCCCCATTTCACGCTGGGTTCCGTCCATGTACTCTCACCACAATTCCTTCCTGAGCTCAAGGAAGGCCGATCTGTCATCGTTGTATGGATTCAGGACTTTCTCAACCACTTGATCCCGGGACGGGAAGGAAGTCTTCATGTTTTCCTCAGCAACCTGTTCAGATCGACGCGTTTAGCCGTGTTGTTGGACCACCGAGCAGCGTACGCTGGCTTGCATCTCATACCATGTGCCTACCCTGGCTCTCCACAGTCCCTCAGATCGCTCTGGAGAACTGACACATACGTCGTGAAAGATCTGCTGCTCGCCATGCAAGGCAAGGTGCCGGACTCATTGGATAGAGGTGTACTCCTCCTAAAGTACGTCTGTTCGGTTGATAAGGCGGCAGTACTATATGACTTAGTCCTCCGGTCACATAGCCACATCCTGAGTAGGCGCCTGCCTATCGACGTGGTCGTCCTTTGCGACTTCATGGACAATCTGTGCGGCTCATTGATCATGGCACGGGGACTACAAACTTCCGGGACGCTTCACAGCGTGATGCTACCGAAGAGTTGGATCGCTCGCATGCTCCCGACCTTACGAGTACTCGAGAACAAGTCGACCGCACTGGCCGTTGCCCAGTACACATCGTATTTTAAAGACCTTCTCCAACAAGTCTGCTCAGGACACGATGCAGGTATGTTGGTCGTCACGTTCAAAACTCATATAGCACCCATCCATGCGCTCTCTTCCTGTGACATAGCATGGACTATTCTCGTCGAGAACGTGGACCTATCTAAGCCGGGAGCTAATATTACTAGGAACGTATTAGTCGCCAGGATGTGCGTGTCTATGTGATTCCGAGTGAAATTTTATAGCAATATTGACCGTGTCTCCCGACACAGCTGCAGAAATCTTTGTTTATGTACGGTAACCTCATCCAAGTAGCTGACGCACTCACTTGACATATTTTCAGGGGGGTACAATCAGCGTTCTGAGAAGCTGCGTCAAGATATCGTGGCCATTATCTCTGCCATCGGGGAGTGTGAGCGAATGCCAAGCTCGTTCACATCACCGTCTGTGTTATGCGCTCCTCCGGCGTACACAACTACTAACGGACCCATGCAGATATGTCTATGCGACTTCCTGGAGTGGACTTGCCAGGGCCGTTCGTTCGTCGACTGTTGGGTCTGACCTTGACGAAATGGTCCAGCTTTGGCACACCGCAGTGCCCATGCCAAACATAACCTTGCCTTCCGTACGGCACATACCGTTTGCTCAAAATACGGATCTTGAGGCTATCCTCAACATCGGACAACTACGTGAGCTAGTTGTACCACCTTCTCTCCCAGCTGCAGCCTCCCGCTCTACCGACGAGTTACTGCCACCGGAAACAAAGACCCGTGTGCCCACGAACACAGATGGCAACGACAGGACGCGCTTGGAAGGCATTGAAGAACGTCGTCTGAATGGGCAACGTGCTCGTCAGGATACTGATGGAACGGACAACATTGGAATCCAGAGGGACGCACCTAGCCTGACACCGCGAGAGCGAGCTGCTGCGACTCTCATTGCGGAGACATTCAAGCAGTATTGTACGCGCGTTCGAGCGCAACGGGACACGTTGCAGGAGAGGAAGCTTCGCATCTACATGCAGTTCCGGACACACGCGCAGAAGAAAGAATGGTCTACTTCTATGTGTCGCGTTCTCTTCCTGGGGCCGCTGCCACACGCATACTTCGCGATCGAGTGCACGAAGGACCATCTGGGCACGGCGATCGCTAGGACGAAGGCAGAGCTCAAGTCTGTCAATCACCGGCGGCTTGAGGACATGCAAGGGACTATGGAGCGTCTCACGTACGTTTATATGTGGAAGCGGTAAAGCTCGTGAAAAGTTAACGCTGACTTGCATCCAGGCAACTTTTCCAGGAAGTGTCGCAGTTTCACCAAGACTGGCACCCCTCGGCTTCAGTCTACGATCGATGCGACGACAACATTATCAGGTCCTGTATCCGCAGCGCAGACGACTTCTTGCGTACCGTCGAGGGTGACATGGAGGAAGCTTTTGAATGGCGGGAGGACGTTGATCTGGCAATGAGTGTCGCGGCTCGCGGCTGAAGTTGTGAACACAGAGATGCACGCATGCTACGGAGATGACCTTTGACTCACGGCACGAATACGACTCGATGTACTAGCAGCACTAGTTTCCAGGCTACTCTTCATAGTTTGTCGAGTTCTGGCTTCTTGACAATGTCGACTGCACAGCTCATGATCATGAAACGTTGAAGCATGGGGGAGAGAACACAGCACACCTCCCGGATGATGCTACTACCCAAAAGGGTATGTCGATTGTGAGCGTTGTGCGAGCGCGCAGAGCAGACGAGTTCGTGAGATGCACAATACTCATGTCAACGAAACCTCTTGATCTCTCTCCTCTCCCGCGCTCCCCCCCACAACCATGGACGTAGATGAGGCCAATGTCACTTACCTGCCGCCACAACCCCTGCCGACGGTGCAGGTGCCCGCATCCTACGCCGCGCATCGCGAAAAGCACACGCCGCTCTGCATCGACAATGGCTCCACAAACCTACGCTTCGGATTCTGCACGTCTCAGGAGCCGCGCATCGGCACGAACATGATCGCGAAGTACAAGGAGCGCAAGACGAACAAGCCCCTACTACTATTCGGGGAGGGAATAGACATCGAGGGCGGCGCGCGTTCGCAGGCGCGGACACCATGGGAGGGGGACGTGTTGCTCAATTTCGACGCGCTAGTACGTGCTGAGTCTTGTGTATGATTTATCTGGCTAGGAATAAATTCTGCGGGTTGTAGGAGAACGCGTTGGACTACGCGTTCATACAACTTGGGATCGACACCCCGACCGTGGACCACCCAATCCTCATGACGGAGCGGTTGGCCTCACCACTGCATTCAAGAGCGCGTGAGCATTTGTATTGAATCGATGCGTAAAACGCCATACGCTGTGCGAGCATGCTGACTCCGCCTGTTAGTAACCTCCGAGCTGATGTTTGAGCAATATGCCGTCCCCTCTCTCGCATTCTGCGTCGACTCTGTCATGTCCTTTTACCATAATAACCTCCCTTCCCCGCCTATGCCATTCCAATCCGATGGGCTTGTCGTGTCGTTCAATACCGCGTCAACTTCCGTCATCCCAGTTCTTGACGGCAAGGGACTCATGAACCACGCCAAACGGCAAGCAGTAATCTTCGAGCTCTCTGAGCACAAAAGGCTAAATATTGATACAGAATACCCTGGGGCGCGTCACAAGCGACCGACTACCTCCTGAAGTTGATACAGCTGAAGTACCCTACGTTCCCGAACAGAGTGACCACCATCCAGTCCAACGTACGTGATACGACCATTCGGCGTTGTGCACAATATGCCACCATTCACCCTCTACCAGTGGATGTTGCAGAACTTCTGTGAATTCGCGACGGACTACACGGCACTTCTGCGGCGGCTCAAGGACCCGTTGGGGATGCGCGCCGCGGACCGCATCATCCAATTCCCGTATACGCTCCCTATCGTCGAGGAGAAGACGGAAGAGGAGCTGACACGCATCGCGGAGCGGAAGAAGGAGCAGGGCCGTAAGCTGCAAGAGCTCGCCGCCAAATCGCGTGTGGAGAAGGTACAGCACATGCAGGCGTCCGGGGGAACTAGTGTTGCTGACAGTTCTGCATTCTTCAGCTTTTGCAGAAGGAGAACGATCTTACACATCTGCTGGGTGTCCGGGATCGACGAGACGAAGAGACCAGACGGGAGTGGGCGGTACGTTCGGCTCTGCTACGCCTGTGAGGCGAGATTTTGTATCTTATGGCCTTTCAGGACACTCTAAAGGAGGAGGGTTTTGCAAATGATGCTGCCTTGGAGAGCACCATCAAGAAGCTGGAAGCAGACCTCAAGAAGGCGCGCAAGAAGGAAGCAGACGGTGAGAACGAGGAGGTGCGACGCTTACCAGATCGTTGGATTGTCATGGAGCGTTGTTTTAATGCCACTCTCCAACAGCCAGACCAGCCACCTTCGTTTCCTCTCGTGGATGTTCCTGACGAAGAGGTTGGTCATATCTCGGAACATTCTCACTTGGCCGATATACTGAATTTTGTATAGCTGGACGAGGAAGGCTTGAAGGAGAAGAAGAAACAGAAACTCCTGAAGGCGGGCCATGAAGCACGCGAACGTGCCAAACGCGAGAAGGAGCGCGAACGGGAAGAACGCGAGGCCGAGGAGAAGCGCGAGGAGCAGGAGCGTGACCGCGACCTCTCCGGCTGGGCAACTCGGCTGCGTAAGGAGCAAGAGGTATGTCCATCCTACAACTCAGCAGTCCTTCAACGGAGAGAGCTGAGCGTGGCCTGGGGCGGTAGGCGATCATGACGCGCATCAAGGAGCGAAATAGGCGTAAGGCGGCATTGAACGATAGGAAGAGCGCGGCGTCGCAGGCACGGATGAAGAGCATCGCGAACCTTGCAGCGGATGACAGGGTGCCGAAGAAGCGACGTAAGGGAACAGGAGGTACGTTGAGTGATTAGCAATAGACGGGGATCAGCTTGCTCATGAAGTGGCCCCAGAGGACATGTTTGGTGCAGACGATGCGGACTGGGCGATCTATCGGAAGATCGTACGCATTTTGGTGTGGTCGACGCTTACATTGACCCTTATATTGCATGTTGCAGAACACCGCAGCTGTTTCGTCCGATGAGGAAGAGGATCTCGTTAGCCTGCAGGCTGTTGAGCAGAAATTGCTCACGTACGACCCGACGTTCACCGAAGAGCACACACACGCGTCGCTAGCTTCCCAGCGTTCCGCGCTCATGGCCGCCTTCCGACCTCAATACGACGAAGGCGACGTCAAAGGTCAGTCTTTTGACATCTGACCCCCTAGCTTCGTGTAGACACAAGCTAAATTGCTTGGCGACATATGCAGGCAAAACACGCATCCATGTGAATGTCGAGCGCTGGCGCGTATGCGAAGCGTGGTTCTCCCCGAACATGGCAGGCATCGACTCCGCCGGCCTCGGCGAAGTCCTCCAGACTGTGCTCGCGCGGTTCCCCGACGCGGACAAGGGCCGACTCGTCAAGGTAAGCCCCCCAGTCCACCTATCTATCTCACTCCCTGAACACTTACCATCCCCGCCGCAGAATGTATTCCTCACTGGGGGCCCGTCGCAGCTCCCAAACCTCATCCCGCGCCTGCACGCGACCCTGCGCCCGATCCTGCCGCCCGAGATGCCGCTCGAGATCGTGCGCGCGGCAGACCCGACGCGTGACGCATGGCACGGGATGGCGGCGTTCGCGCGCACTGACGCATTCCGGCGCGTCGGCGTGACCAAGGCTGAGTACGAGGAGTGGGGTGGGGAGCGCGTGAAGCGGTGGTGGGGCGGGAACTGGAACGCGTCGGTGCCAATGGCATGAGCCTGCGTTCAAACGGTAGAATGTTGGGTTGGATTGGACGAGGACAAGGTTTCGTACAGTCTTGTCGAGCATGGAACCTCCTCTCGTACGCGCTACGTTTGTGCACTCACGTTTTGGATCCTTTTCCGTGTTGCCTGTACATGTCTATACATATGTCACAGTCGTCCCTTGTGATCCCCCGTGTTATCCGGTGTATAAATATGTAGATTGCTGGAGAGAAAGGCCGCCCACGCCCGCCCTACGATGTGCGAGTGGCCAGCGGGAGCAACCGGAAATACACGACATCTGGACAGCGGGAGAGACACATGTACACTAATACAGATGCATGTATGGCGTATGGCAGTGACAGAGAGCCAGGTGTGCGAGGTTGGGGGCGAATCTATTAACGGCAGCGACGGGGTGCGTCTAACAACACCCGCCGGCGGCTTGCGAGGCGGGCTGGTGGACCTTGACGGAGCCCTCTGCGCCGGGCTGGCCGGGGGTGGCACCAGCGTTGTCTGCTTGTGAGTCGATGAGCCGGGTCTTGATGTCTCTGCAGTGCGGATATGGGCCGGGTTAGCGGGGAAACTTCGAGAGAATGACGGAAGGATAACCCGTAGTAAAATGCGCAAGCGCGGACTAGCTGGGGGGAGACTGACCTTGCAAGAGTGAAGAAGGCCTCCTCAACGCCCTCGTTGATCTTCGCGGACGTCTCCATGAACTTGATGCCGAGCTCGTTCGCGAGCTCGCGACCCTGTTCCTCCGTGACGGCGCGCTTCTCGGTCCAGTCGGACTTGTTGCCGATGAGGATCTTGTTCACACCCTCGGATGCGTGCTGCTCAATGTTTGCGTGCCATGTGCGGATGTCTGCGTGACAGTGAAAGGCGGTAATAGTCGGCCTGAGGGCGAATGGGACGGCGAGACATGCGGGGGGAACGTACTGTTGAATGACCGCTCGTCCGTCACATCATACACGAGGAGAATACCCATCGCTCCGCGGTAGTAGGCAGTCGTGATAGTACGGAAACGTTCCTGACCAGCAGTGTCCCACTATCGCGTGTATGTCCCAACAGACGAGGTCAGTACCCCTTCGTTCACTCCTTCCAGCAGGTGAGAGGATATACGCACAATTTGGAGCTTGATGCGTTTCCCGTCAAGCTCAATTGTCCGGATCTTGAAGTCGATGCCGATGGTGGTGATGAAGGAGGGCGTCCATGCGTCGTCGCAGAACCGCAGCAGTAAACAAGACTTTCCAACACCTGCGCATACGCCGCGACTTAAGCATCTGGAGCGTGTGGGGCGTACAAGAAGAATGTACCTGAGTCACCGATAAGTAGGAGCTGGAGGGGCTCCTGTTAGTTTCTACGAGCCGTGTAGGACTGCCTCGCTTATGTGCGCACCTTGATCAAGAAGTCATAATGAGGAGGCGGCATGATCTACAGGGTGTGCGTTCAGATAGGAGACGAGGGAGTGGGTAGAGCGCAGCGAGGGGAACGTACGATGTGGAGGAGGGAGAGAGTGACGGTCGAGGGCTGGACTCGGACGGAGACTCACAGGTGGCGGACGACTTCAGTACGGCAACCATCTCCGCCACGTGCGCGTCCCAGTATGGCACCCGTCCAGGACGAGTGCTTGGTATTCTCACCCATGCCTCCTTCCGTTGCCCTCAGCGATTGGGCTGAAGACGATTGAGTACAGATAACGTTCACATAAATCAAAACTAGACTGACATCGAGGCTGAAGACCTCGACGACGCCGCGTTGACCAAATTACAATGACAATTCACTCCAGATAACTCCTAATTAAGTAATTTAGCTCTCATGCACTAAGCGCCGCCGGGACAACCGGAGTATTGACGCAAACTTGCAGCAGCTCACCGCCACCGACCACGCTCCAGACACCGACCACGACCTCGACGACGATGAGCTCGTCCTCGACGCCCTTCGCATCCTCATCAGACCATTCCTTCTTCTCCAAATCAAAGTACTCAGCCGTCGGCTCGTCCACTGTCGTCACAACACGCGTTGTCGCCGTACCGCGACCCCCTAACCCCCGCGCAGGCGCTCCGGCAATCAAGGTTACTGCTCAGTCCACCCCACTCCCAAAACCCTTTCGAGAAACTGATGCCGCCAAACGCAAGAGCGAAGAGGATCTTTTGCATGCGGTACACAAGAAACGACGCGTTACTCCCGAGGCATCTAATAATTGTGCTTGTGCGAACACAATGGTGCCTCAGCCCCGGACGCGTCCCTTCAGTGTGGCATCTTCCTTTACACCATCTTCCTCCAGCCGCCAGACGTCTGTCGCACCCTCCCCCCTAGCAAATGAACTCATGTCCTCCCCAAGCACGCGCGCGACGTCTGTAGTTAGCGCAGCCGCGCCCTCTATCCCCGCGCGCGAGTGCTGGATTGACGCGGATGGGAAGCCAGGAGCAGGGTTCCTCAGCTCGGAGTCAATAGTCCGGGATTTAATGAAGGGATACAAGGCCTGTGAGTAGTTCACTCCATACTCGCTCCGCGATCAAGAAGGAACCTGTGGCCTGTGTCCCATTAATTCCCTGTGGACCTGACCGCGCAGTCCCTGAAGGAGTACACTGCGGGCAAATTATCTGATGCGAGCTGTTCATATGCGCATAGATTTTGCCAACCCCGAGGATACTGAAGACCGCTCTTTTGATCCACATCCGACCCATTACCCGTACGCCACCTTGGAATATCCAAATACTGGGGCTAGCGAACGGTAAGTGTGTGTACTTGACGCATGGATACATCAATCTTACCGTCATCTAGGTTCATCCTACTGGCCCCGAAAGACAAAGATCACTACAATCCCATCATGTGTCTCGAGAGCAGTCTGCATACAATCATCGAACGTAAGAGATATCTATATGTCACAGGAGCCTATTGTTTATGACCACCCATACTTCCAGATTACCTGACCCCGGCACAACGTTCACTCTTTGGTACATTGCCTGTGAAGGATCTTGCGGACGAAGAATCATATGAGTCTGATTACTCTGCTCCCGCTTCCAACGCATCCTCACCTCCGTCATCCGTTCCCTCGCCACCATCTGACTCATCGTCCTCTTCTTTTTCTTCGCGCTCGTGTGTATCATCAGCATCATCCGACTCCTCTTTCTCAGCAATCTCGTCGTTTTCGTGTTTTTCTGTGTTGTCTTCGTATGCTCAACGCCGTACCCCATCAAGCCCCCCAACCGTGGATTATCTTCGCCTCCTACAACGTGCTATTCACAAGCACGACGGTCCACTATTCCTCAAAGTGATGTGTGCAATCACCGCATTACTGCACCTGTTCAAATACCCACCACTACCACCCGATTTGTTCGACCCCACGCCACCGAACGAATTCCGCGTCGCAGTCAAGTCATGGACCAGCATGCCCTCCGCTGTTGTGCAGCGCATCATTGACGAGACATACCAGCGCGCGGTCGGGCCGCATGTACACAAGCTCACGCGCTACGAGGCGTTCTCTTCCGAGGTATATGGCGAGCTCATGCCGCCGTTTGTGTCAGATATCGTACGCGCAACACACCTGCGCGAAGGCATGCTCTTCCTCGACCTTGGCGCAGGGGTCGGCAACGTCGTCCTCCAGGCCGCGCTCGAGACCGGGTGCCGCGCGTACGGCGTCGAGATCATGCCCGAACCGGCGAAGATCGCGCGGAGCCAGGTAGAGGAGTTCAAGACGCGGTGCAGAATGTGGGGCGTGCGTATGGGCGAGGTGGAGCTCGAAGAGGGTGACATGCTCAAGAGCGAGAAGGTAGACAGACTCGTGAAGGAGGCCGATGTCGTGCTGGTCAACAACAAAGTTTTCCTAGAGCCACGTAAGTAACATCCCTACGCACTCCTTGCTGTATCTAACTGCCAACTCATATGTTCAGTGAATGAGGCGTTACGACAGAAGTTCCTGGACTTGAAAGAAGGCGCGATCGTCGTCTCCCTCAAATGTCTCATGGGCTCTGGGCGCACGACAGCTCGACACGGTATTGCACGTGAACGCAGCGCGTCTCCAGCCCTCAAAGAGCGAAATGTATGTTGAATCTGCTCCTACTTCAAAAAATACTCAATGGTTGACGATGAGTACAGATGGACGACATCGGGGAGATCTTCACCGTAACGGCGCGTCCTTACTACCCTGGGAGCGTTTCTTGGGGCGGAGCTGGCGGCGAGTACTTCCTCCAGCGAATGAACCGCGAGGATTATGCGCGCCGCCGACAGCAGCTCGAGAAGGCCCGCGGTGGAGGGATGATGCGAAGCACGCGCTCGCGGAGGTGATCACGATTCCCGCGACAAGAGTGAATGAAGATACTCCGAAACCCTCAATTGATGGCTACGCTATGGCACGATCCAGACCAAGGAATCCAGGATATTGGACAGGAGACAATAACAACAACGGGTTCTGCGAACACTCAAACTTCGACCCCTCTCATCATTTTACCACCCACACTCATCTCATCCTCAAACACTCACCCCCGTCCAACATAGATACACACACCCCTCTGCGTGCTTTCCCGCTCGATCCGAATACCAGGTCCGAATTGTCAATGTTATCGAGTACCGTCTCGCAGTGCTGTCCGCTAGTAGTGGTTGTACGTACGCAAATGTTTACCTTACTGTATATCTTAGTGCTGGTTTCTAGTCGATCTACGTTCCTTTGATTATGATACGGTGTCGACTCCAAGATATTGTTGTGTGGGGAAGGATGAAATTATATCTTTCTGCAGCTGCCAATTGACATATATCGCCCGTTGTGTCTCCTTTGCGCTCCGGCTGTGTCGTTGCACATTAATCCGTGCACATAATGACATTAATGTCATATGGGGGCAAAAGGTGTTGGCAAACCCTTCAACGCCAGCTCTAGCCCTCCTTTACTTGCCGCTCATTGGCCATCGAGCAAGTACTACATAGCGGTAGATAGTTCGATGACGATTGGCCAGTGGTTTGGGTTGCATATACAGAGTTCTCATGTGCCGCGGTGGAGGCCTTGAGCGTGGCTACGAATGCCCCGACGGTCAAGGCAGGGTCTCAGAAAGCAACTCGTAACTTATAGTAGCTACGGATACATGCTGAACTTTGATATAGTAGACCCGACTTCAATCACGAGAGTTCAAGCAGACTATACTAGCAGGAAGATATTAAAGGAACCTGACGGTGCAGACTGTATGCGCAAAGGAAGATGATGGTCAGGAGACATGTCGGAGGTCACTTGAGCGGCCGAGACTCAAAGGCTCCTCTCACCCGGGTGGCTTCCTTCCATACCACCACCATCCTCTCCCTCTCTCGCCTCTTCTGCCTCTGTCCTTGAGCTACGCGATCGTACACTACGCTGGGGTTGCTGGGTCACAGCATCTACCTCGCAAGACCCACTATTAGTGCCGGTAGCTGCGCGAACATCCGAGGCTTCGCTTCACACAGCTCGCTCACCACAAGAGTCTACCATAGCATTGTCATTGCGTTTGGTGAAAGCGTTTGAGGGTCTGCAACACGGTACAAACGAAGGTATGTGGTCGTCAAGTCACGAAAGTAAAAGTTCTGTAACATCGACCTACCCAATGTTTAAAAGTCCCCTTGCAGGACAGCAGGTTCCCCTTTAGCTATCACAGCAGCGAACATGTCTGCTCGACAGTCTCGATCTGCGAGCATACCTATTCCTACAAATTCTACGGCACGCAGTCTTGAAAGTGTGATACCAATGTCATTCAGCCCGACTCCTGCCCCTCGACAGCGTCTAAGCTCTATCCCTACTCCCGCAAGCCTTGGTCCTGGACGCATCGCTCCACCAATCTCTCGTTCTGTCTCCGCTAGCTATTCCTCTGCACTCAATGCTGTCCCCCGCGGACGGCCGGCTGGCCCCGCTCAAGCGTCCGTGCCTGTCTTCGAGCCCCGGATCATACGTGCAACGACCTCGCCCACACCATCCCGTGACCCTGCGTGTAATTCACCCTACTCCCCATCATCATCTCCTGTTCGCCCTCGACGGCTCAGTGCTGGTGTACGATCCCAAAGTATTGTCAGCTCTGGCTCATCGGCGCCGCGTTTACCACCTTCGACCCATGCACCTCAAACCACATCACAGGGTTTCCCACGTCCGTCGTATTTGGATTACTCCTCCCTGCGTGAGATGCTTCATACGGAGCTGGGACCCTCTCCGTCGGTCCAGGCCACACGACCCGCAACGTACTCCGTAACGTCGTCCGATTCCAGGTCAAGTGTCAGCCCTGCACCGCCCGCTATCCCGTATCCTTACTTCCGGCGTGACCTTTCCCCTGTTGGAGATAGTGACGATGAGAGCGTCGCGACCCCGCCTCCGCCGCAGCCCACTTCTCTCGGTGCGGTCAATGTGCTCAGCACAAGTACAATTTTGATGCTTCCCACTCGGTGGAGCGAGCAGGATCGCACACCGTCTTTGAGCATCTCGAATGATGGGCGCGACCTCACCTTTACTGGTCCGTCGTGTATGGGCGATCGTGAGTCAAGTGCCGCTCGGGCCAACCAACCGATCCCTCCAGCCTGCGGGATCTATTATTATGAAGTCGAGATCGTGCACAAGTGTCCGAAGGGGTCAGCTCTTTCACCTCTGTTGATCTTCCGTGCTGTTGACCATCTTTGATTCCAGACCGATCAGCATCGGGTGCGTCTAGTCAGTATGGCGGCTTTTATTTCGAGCTCACGCTTCATAGGTTTTCCGCACCCGACGTGCGGTTGTCTCGCCTCCCTGGTTGGGAGAGAAACAGCTGGGGATACCATGCTGACGACGGTTGGGCGTTCCCCGGACATAAGGAAGGAAGCGCTTACGGTCCGACCTTCGACAGTGCGTTGTCGCATTCGCCCCTCATATGTGCGATAATGTTGATGTCATATAGCTGGGGATGTGATCGGCTGTGGGGTCGATTTCAGTCAAAATCGGGTTTTCTATACGAAGAACGGCAGCTTCCTGGGTGCGGTGTCTACGAATAACCTTTTCACTTGGTTCCTAACCCCCAGCGTTTGTGCAGGGATGGTCTTCGAGAATGTGGGGAAGGCATCCGAGATATACCCGTGCATCGGTATGCGGCAGACCAACGAGTCCATCCGTGCGAACTTCGGGAGCGCGCCGTTCCGGTTCGCTATCGAAGAACACGTCCGCACTCAGCGGGACGAAGTGTGGGAGGGTATCATGGAGACGCCCATCAACTGGAGTCTGCTCGGTCTCAAGCCGCGTCGATCGGCGGAGGGCCGTCGGGCGGCAGCGAAGGCAATCAACACTGTGGACGACGAGGAGAGCAGAGGCCCTCTTCGCAAGCTCGTCCTGGCATATCTTGCACATCACGGATACGCGCGGACTGCACGTGCGTTCCAGAAGCAGTGCGCGGACAGATCGAAGACTGCGCCGACTATGGAGTCCATGCAGCCGAAGACCGAACCTGTGGAGGGTGATGTCGCAATGGCAGTGGATACCGCCGATGACACCGCAATAGGCTCGAACACTGTCAAGACCACTGTCGACTACGACTCCGAGTTCGGCCTCGACCAAGATCTCAACACGCGACTGTCCATTACGAACGCCATCATCCGTGGAGACATCGACACCGCGCTGTCCCTTATTCGTGCTCACCACTCGAGCGTACTCGAGCGTGAGCAGGGCCTTGTCCTCTTTCGCCTGCGCTGCCGCAAGTTTGTCGAACTTGTGCTGGACGCCGGTGAAGCACTTCGCAGGGTCAAGGAAGCGGAGCGTGAGGCTGCGCCTGCGCGCGCCAAGGATCCGACCAGTGCTGTCGACGGAGTCGGCGATAGCATAGTAGGGGAGATGGATGGAATGGGCGCGATGGACGTGGACGACCCATCGCACGAGGCCCACAGCACGCCCTCCACGACTGCGCCCACAGTCTCTGATATCGCTCTGTCTGGCACATCATCCGCGTCTCCAGTCCCCGTGCAAAGTACGCACGCGGCGTTGGCGGCGGTCGCGAAGACTGCGCTGCACACCGCACTGAGCTATGGACAAACGCTGGAGACGGATTACAAGAATGACTTGCGTGTAGGAGTGCGTACCCATCTGCGCCACACGTTTGGTGTTGTCGCGTACGACGACCCGGTAGGGGCGGGAGGTGAGGTAGCCGAGACCGCTGGGCAGGCGGCACGCGATGCACTTGCCGCTGAAGTTAATCAGGCCATCCTTGGTGTGCATTCCCATCCTGTGTCTTGCCACAATCTGACTAATAGCATCCTCCACAGAATCTCAAGGACGCCCCGCCCATCCTGCACTCGAAACATTGTATCGCCAGACCAGTGCTTGCATTACGCGTCTCGGCCAACTCGGGGCAGGTTCCTCTGCATTTGCAGACGTACGCAGGGAGTTTCTGGAAGGCTGATATGAAGGAAATGAAGATATACGTTGTATAGTATCGGCTCGCGCGGCTCGGATCCGAGCCCCCAGTGCTTTGCGAGAATGTGACTTTCCATTTGTGCGACAGTAAATGTACCGTTACAACACCCCTGTAATCTTGACTTGGAACATATTCAATGTACTTACCTCTCCCCTCACGTTTCTGTTCGCTATATAGTGCCCCAATAATATGAGCGGGCGTAGTTATATACCCCATGCGAAGGTGAAAATGGTCGGAGTCGGACATAGGCGATCTGAGAGTCTGAGAGTCAAATTCGGGATTACCTCTGGTACTCCGACATGGACTTCATTTCGTACGCCTTTGCGCGTTGTATCTCAGTTACCACCATCACCCACCACGACATTCACGCTGTCTATAAAACTGAACCAATTTCTCATCTCTTTGAACACCGTCGTCATGTGGAGATTTTACCACGCGACTAGTCTACTGAGTAAAGCGGTTACTATACTTGTGCACAGGCTAAAGCCTCGTTGCAGGCTTGGGCCTTCATTCCCCACGCGATTCGCGTGTGAACACCGTTCTGCAAAGAGCGAGACGTCCTCGATGTTCTTTCAACCTCACTTACCGTGCCAGTGCCTCTTGTATCTTGCCGTGCGCGGTAAACAGTCATGTTTAACGCCGACACAACCTGGAAACCACCCTCTATGTCGAGTAGTCGTCGCGTCGCCAATGCCATACCGGCATTGTTCGACGCGACGTTGCTGAAGGACGAGTTGGTGCTCGACGACGCGATCAGCGCCCTTGAAAGCCATCTCGTCAATCCAGCAATTGTACTTGAGGTGGTCGAGGAGTTGATGTCGGTTGCACATTGTCTGGAGTTCACGTTATCTGGTGCGTGTTTCGTCTTGTAGTCATATATTCGACAACACCCAACTGGAGTACAGTCGTGAGCAAATCTACTCAAGATCTTATCTGCAATACTGTCTTGAAAACATACCCCAACACACCCGCGACGTTCCTTACGTCGCTCGCGGCCTCGTTGTTATTCCGCACCTCTCTTTTTTTTCTGTTTCTACCCTACGGAGACCCCTCCGACGAACCGCCATGTCTGAGAGAGTATCGGCGCAACGTAGAGACCGCTGTACCCGTCCTACAAGCGATTACCAAGCTTCGCTTCGGCGGCAGTCCTGTCCAGGATACCGTGGACGATGAGTTGAGTGAAAAATTCACTGGCTCCTTCTTTGCCGTGAAGACAAAACACAAGCGAAAGCAATCCAAGCGAGCCAACCGCACTCCCACTCTCGACACGAAGGCGTTCGCAGACCACCATGTGCCGGTGCCCACGACCGTCGAAGAGGCCGCTCAACTAAGCACAAGCATTCTCGAGGATCAGATGCGCATCTTGAAGGTGAGTCGCCCGCCGCACGCAGTACTACGCTCCGCTTCATGGTATCGGCAGGTATACTTGGAATTACTTCGTGCTCCCCATCTCGCTGCTCTCATCAAGGGGATGTACATTCCCAAGGCATCGTCGAGGCAGGAAGATAAGGGAGTTGTCACCCTCTCTGGACATGCGTCAACCTCTGTGGAAGCGCCGGAGAGCAAGATCCCCGCGGCATACTCATTCGTGCGGCCGATGAAGGCAGCACTTTACTTCGACAGCGCCGATGGATTTGGCGAGTGGCGAGTGCTCATATCAACCCGCGCGGATCAGGATCTCCGTCAGGCTCGCAAGAAGAGCCCAGAAAAGTTCAAAATCTACATCAAGAAGATCAAGTGAGTCTCGATACCCCCACAATGCTGAGTCAATCGGCGATTAACCTCTCCAAAGGGAACTCTCCAAGGGGCAGTTCTCCGACGACAATCAAAAGCGTCTCACAGGGCTCAACGTGGAGATCCCGATCTACGAGGCGAAAATGACGGGCGACACGCGGCTCGTGGTACGTCATGTTCTGACAGTCTGAAAGAAGGAGACTGAACCGAATATGATCCAACCATAGTACCAAGTGGATTGCATACCCGTGTTTGAGAGCGATGTAAGCAAGAGTTGTCTCGTACGTCGTACTTGTTGAGATTTGATGGCATGTTATACAGGTCGAACGTCAAGGTGAGGGTAGTGCATATCTTTCCTGTAGACAAGTGGACTGAGATGCATCCTCTTAGTGCTCAAAATCTTTGGTATCTACACGCATGCCCAACTCGATCGTAGGTTCTGGGATTGCATGGGTAAGCAGCTCGAGCGCAAGGGCGTCGAGTACAAGAAGCGGTGGGTGGAATCGGTTCGTACCTGTCGCGTCGCCAAGTTCATCCTGTTGGTAGATGCACCTTCCGCAACCAACCGCTAGTATCTGGGGATTATGTCGTGCTTCCCGCCTCTTGGCCGCCTTCTACGGAGCCAGATGTTATTCGGCCCGCCTCCGCGTTTGTCAATCTTAGAAAGGAAGACATGGAAAAGGTGAGCCCTTCGCGTGACTGCGCACATCCACCGAAGGTACTTATGTGTCATTCGTGTCAGCTTCATTCCCTCCTTGTGTAGGCGATGTGTACCAGAACTGTGGCATATCATTCATTATTGCTATTTATTCACAGCTTGGAGAAGTTCGTCACATTTTCTCAGGTATGTTCGCATTCTGAAGGTCAACCGCCGATCGCTGACAGACAAGCAGGCGCTTCTCAATAGTACGGAATAGACATGCCGAGGTTTTATGATGGTGCTGACCTTCTCTTAGGCATATTGGCGGATCAAGACGTCGCTCACGTCTTCGACGTATCGTAAGAAATCTCTCATAACCCTCCCTCTGCAATATTTGACGTTTTCTGCTGCAGTACACATGAGAAGAAGATCATTGAACACGCTTCTTCGTGTTATGTACTTGGTAAGTAAGAAGTGGGAAGTACGGGGAGGATAAAATCGATCTAACTATTCTGACAGGACGCAGCGGGACTGGGTACGTGTTCATCCGGTATCTATATGAATTCGTATGATAGCTGATGATCTGTGAAAAGTAAAACGACCACAATGCTCTTCAAGATGTTGGGAATCGAACGCTCCTGGGAGAGCTGCCGCGAAACAATACCCAAACCACGCCAGCTCTTCGTGACTCAGTCCCGCGTCCTCGCGGAGAAGGTCGAGGAGTACTTCACGAAGCTATTGGAATCGCTGGCAACGGCCAGTCACTCCCTAACAGACCTCGCAAAGATAGCTGCGCTCAAGAAGAGCAAGCATCAACAAGGGCTAGTCGATCGCGACGAAGAGATTTACTGGCGCGGGGATCTTCCGCAGCGTTATGGCGCGTTGAAGGAGGAGCACTTCCCGATGTTCCTAACTTACGATCATGTAAGGAGCAGTCTCTGACCTTCATACTCATGTATTAACCCGATTCCTTGGGGACAGATCTGTCGTTTGCTCGAGGCGGAGTTCCACTACACGGACTATGAAAAGCGCCAGGCGGCCGCGGTCTCCGAAGCGATGCAAGACGTTCTGGAACTGCGGGACCCTGGCGCGACCAATGGAACACTTTCGAATGACTACATGCAGCAGCGACGTGCGTCGTTTGTATCGTATGGAACATTCCTGGAGGAGTATTGGGCCCACTTTCCGCAGATGCTCACGAAAGGCCTTGGTCAGAATCATCTGTGTCCTTCGTAGTGCCTCCGATACTGATAACATTATGATAGACCCGACGCTTGTCTTCGGCGAGTTTATGGGTATGTTTCATTAGACAATTCTAGGCCCACGATATTGCTCACATGAATTTAGGTGTGATCAAAGGTTCCGAGCAATCTTTGAACTACTCCGAGGGCTACCTGGACAGGGTAACATACAACCAACTAAGTCATCGCATGCAGGCAACATTTGCCTCTCAGCGCGACACTATCTACAAGCTTTTTCAGGCGTATCTCAAGAGGAAGAAGGAGCGCGGTGACTATGATGCCGCCGACCGGTGCGCATATTACTATAGCCCACGGGGTCAGTGCGTCATGGAGCTTACCAAATGTACAGAACGCGCGCTCTCATTAACTGTTTGAAGACAAGAGGGATACCGGGGCAGGAGGTGGACTTCATGTAAGATCTCGACTCTAGAAATGCTCCCGAGCATCGTTGAGATGTACTCATCATCATTCTAGCTACGTCGACGAAGCTCAGGACAACCTTTTGATCGATGCTGTCGGTGAGTTATAGTCCTGCATGTTTTCCTTCCTGTCATCTAACGATAAATCGCAGTGCTGAGGACGTTGTGTCGTAATCCTCACGGCATGTTTTGGGCCGGAGACACGGCCCAGACCATCTCGGCTGGCAGCGCTTTCAGATTTAACGATTTGAAGGCATTCCTATATCGATATGAGGAAGTGGGTAATACTCTTGGTCGTTACAGCGAAACTAGCTGCTCGTGTTGATTTTAATCATAGGCGACTGCAAGCAGCGATGCGACCAAGCACCTTCAACCTGAATCGTTCCACCTTGCGGTGAACTATCGCTCTCACGCAGGCATCGTCGATTGTGCATACTCCGTCATCGAACTCATCACAGATTTTTGGCCACACGCGATCGACGCCCTTGGCCAAGAGACAGGAATGGTGGGCGGGTTGAAACCGGTGTTCTTCAGTGGTTGGGATCAACACACTGTCCGATACGAACAGTTCCTGTTTGGAGAGTCGTAAGTCCTAGTTCATTCAAATTCCACGCCTCCTCAAATATGAATTCGCTCATTTGTGTAGTGGGAGCCATATCGAGTTCGGTGCACAGCAGTGTAAGTTCGGAAACTAGGCCGTTCGAACACAGATAAGACCCTGGTGGTGACATGGCCTTCCTAGGTATCCTTGTGCGCGACGAAGCAGCCCGCGAAAAGTTGCGCGCCCAAGTGGGAGATATTGGATTAATCCTGTATGTGCTCTGCGCCGTTTCCCTGCGAGACCATACCGACAGGGGTCCGTTTCTAGCACACTCTACGAGAGTAAGGGCCTCGAGTTCAACGATGTGGGTTCACGAGACATGTCTCGCCATGGCGATGCTAAAATCCTTCACGCTAGGTCCTCCTTTTCAATTTCTTCGAGGACTCGACTGTGGATCTCTCTCAATGGCGTGTGGTGCTGAACGCTCTTCCCCCGGAGCAACGGGCCAACCACCCAGCACCGCGTTTTGATGATGCCCGTCACAGCGGTGTATGCCGCGAAGTGCGTGTATATTCTCATGACCAGTGTGAGAGAACTCACAAATGCCACAGCTCAAATTCTTGTACGTAGCCATCACAAGGGCTCGGAAAAATATGTGGATCGCAGATTGTTCAGAGAAAGGGGAACCCATGAGGGTGAGACACCTCGACCGCGCCGATGTGGAGGGGCGTTTGATGACCTTGCTTGTAGATCTTATGGACGCAGAAGGAACTCATCGAGAACTGTAACCCGGGTACAGATGTTCCTCAGCTTGCCATGTCATCGACGACAGAAGACTGGGCGAAGATGGCGCTTGAACTTTTCAACAATAGGCGCTACATGCAGGCCACGCACTGTTATGAGCGGGCTGGCCTTGCAAGAGAGAAAGCAGTGGCCCACGCGTACCACCTACGCGAGGTAGCGAGGTCCACCGCCGTGACCAAGAGCGCCGCAGCAGCCCGAGCGATTGCCTATATCACGGCGGCGGAAGCGTTCTGTGTGTCGGCTCAAGAGGCAGTCACCGAGAAGCGAGCATATTATCGTATCGCGGCTGAGTGCTACGTCCAGAGTGGCGACGACTACAAGGGGGCACAAGCGTATGTCAATGCTACCGAGTACACGCTTGCTGCAAGCCACTTCCGAAAGGCCGGAAAGTTCGATGACGCTGTTGAGATCATCATGATCCATCGAGAGCAGGTTGCTGAGGACGTGGCAGAGAAAATCACGGATGTGTCTCGTCTATACTATCTACGCGAGAAGAACCTCAGGTTCGTCCAGATCTCCGTACCCCAGAGCATTGCTGATAGTACATCCTTCTAATAGGAATGCCCGAAGTCTCTTCGACACTGACGAAGACCTTTTAGAGTACATGGATGACTTCGGGTTTGACATAGCCCGTGCTGCCTTCCTGGAACAACTTGGCCGCTTTGGAGATGCAGCCTCGGTCTATCTGTCTGAAGGAAACACTCTAGAAGCCATCAGATTACTGACGATGGATCATGACAACTCAGACTCCGTGCGACAGGCAACACAATGCCTGCTGGACGGACTGTGGCATCACCTGCCATGCGGGACAACCATCAACGAAGGCTTGCTTAAAAACGATACGACGTTGACAAAACTGCTTCAGCTCTCCAAGGACCTTCTACAGTTGAACGCGGACGGGGATTTGCAAGACGAGGTGCCTCGGTCGCCTCCATATATGTGTTTTTCATAACTAACGCCTCTGACAGGTCTCCATGTTCCGCGCCATCGCTAGGCGGGACGTAGGAGAACTTGAAATCCTCAGTGGCAGATTCTCTGCTCGTGGGAACATCGCCGCTGCCTTCCTCTGTCTAGATCACACCTTCTCAGCACCCTTCGAACTTCGGACCGCCTCACTGGTGGAGGTCACTGGCAAGCTCCACGTGTTCTACAAGTATACATGCCTCCTCCAAGGCTTCTGCGCCGATAGCAAGATCTGTGCAAACGACATAGTCCTCAAGATGTTTGCAATACAGGGGTCCGCCGATGAAGTGTTCATCTTGCCGAAGGACTCCTACTTGGCCATGCACGTCACTCCGCGACTTTCTCCGAGCGCACACGCTGCAGAATTGGGAATCGCTCTCCCCCGATGGGAGCTTGAAAAGGTCCTCAAAAGTGTCCTGAGCAATCTGCTTCTTTGTCGTATCAGAAACGAAAACGGCATGCTTCGCACTCTCCGTCGGCTCCAGCCCTGTTTGTCGTACGCGGTCTATCATCAATGCAATCGGGTAGAATGTCCCCGCCATCACGACGACTTCGAACGCTACGATTCAATTGCCTTCAACACACGGATCAAGGTCATCATGCAGCAGATCATGGTTTATCAGCTAGTTCATGCGGTGGAGAACCCTCGTGAGCAGGCCTTTCAGAGGTAAGTACGTGCAGGAAATTCCACGGAACGGCGACCGATGATCTGCATCATATAGGCGTTTCTGGCTGGAGCAGCTGTATGACGCGTTATTTCCGACGTACTACAAGCTGGGTTCCTTGCACCTTGTAGATCCTAGCACAATGTCGGATCGAGGGCGACAAGTCGCAGAAGGATGGTTGCGCGATCTACTCTACGATCTCAGGCCTCACGGACATCCGAAGGACGAGACGCGATTCCTCACAGTCCTCATGAGAATGATCCGTCTCTCGCTTACTTTGAATCTGAAGGTTGCTGGGGAATACCTTTATCGTATTCCAAGCATCGCTGCATACCGGCCATCACCACTACTTCGGCCACCCGAGAAAGCGTACATCGCGAATGACCTCCTTGGCGCGATGCAGAATCGCGAAGCCAATGCCTTGAACAGGGGAATGTTGTTTGTGAAGTGCGTGTTCGCCAGTTTCATCCTCGTAGTCATCATAGCCTCGATTAACTGACACCTTGTGCAGTCATGTTATTAAGAACAGGATTCCCGTTGATGTTGGCGTCTTGTGCAGTTTCATGGAATATCTATGCGGCGCATTTCTTGTAGCGATACGGCTTCAGAAACGGCAGACGTTGCACAATCTCACCTTGCCTATGAGTTGGCTCATGCGACTGTTCCCACAAATAAAATCCTGGCAGGCGCGGGACACGCAGCTATCTTTCATGTTCAAGAAGAATATGGGCGAATTTCTCGAGCAGGTGTACTCAGGAGCTTGTGAGTGCCAATTTAGCTGTCATGATTGGCTCATAAAACTAAGTGATTTGCGACAGCCTGGCTTCTTTTTGATGGACGTGATCTTCAAACGCTTTCTCCCGCAAGGAATTTCTTCTTCGCTCGATTGTAGGTCATTTGTCATAATACTGTCCAATCGTCGGCTCATCGGCAACACACTCAGCTGTGCTATGTTCTGCTTATGTAGTTATACTCATCAACCTTCTGTTCGGACTACACTGATTTTCAACCAGGGGGGTATAATATCAATGCCTGGCCGTTGAGGAACGATATCCACAAATCGATCTCTCTCGTGCGCAAGCCCGGGCGTTCATTCCATCCTCTCATCGAGAAGTTGGTTACAACGCAGTTCATAGTCTGATGTCACCTAACTCTCCTTGTGTTCTGCAGATACGTCAACGCTCGTAGCTGGGATGCGCTGTCTCGCGTCGTCCGAGGCGCTGTTTCTGGATCGACCTTGGACGAGATGATCCAGCTCCATCACGGAGGAGCTGGAGCTATTCCCAACTTCCAACTGGCCAACGTTCGGCGGGTGGTCTACGATAGGACAGAAGACATTCCTTGGCTCCTCAAGACCGGTGGATCGAGCGTACCCCTCGCAAGCCTTCGAGCAGACGCCGCGCCGTTCGTTCCATCACGTATCAGCGCAGACCCCTCACAAGAGACAAGCGACGACGTGGACAGTGCCGCAGAAGAGGGCCAACTCGACGATGTTGCCGAGGACGATGTGGAACAGCCTGTTGATATTGCCGATATCGCTCATGCTATCGATGCGAAGCAGGCGATGTCCGCACCAGCGGCGGCCACGGTCAAGGAGGTCGCCGCAGCGCACAAGATCGCAGCAGAATACCAGAGGCACCGGTCGCGTGTACGACTTCGGAAGCTTACGGCAAAGGAGGAGCGCCGACAGGGAGTATTTGAAGCATTTACCAAGGCTGCGCAGAACATGGAGTGGCCGCACGCGTACTACCGCCTCCTGTTCCTCGGCCCGATCCCACATCTGTACCTCGCGACGGAGGTGGCAAAGGGGCATCTGCACAACGCAAAGACTCAAGCGAAGAAGCGGCTGAACACTGTCGAGCACCTCGAGCTGGATGCTGTGCAGACAGTCCTGACACAGACAATGTACGTCAATGCCTTTCGTAGTAAAGATCTTGCTCAACATAGATTATTTAGACAACTTATCAAGGAGGTCGAGAACCTGTATCGGGTACTCGGCCCCGCAGCTGATACGCACAAGGCACGCGACTTGAAGGCACTTGGAAAGTACACCGTGCAGGTCGAGGCGCTCATCCGCAGTCTCCCGTCCAGCGTATGGGACAAGTGCGACCACGACATGAAGATTGCGTTGAAATGTTTAGTGGAGGGAAAGAAGCCGCCGAAGAATGCTCCGAAGCCGGCATTGAACCTCGAGGACGGCTCAGAGGAAATGGACGTCGATGATATCGAGTTGTGCATGGACAGCTTGATGCTTGCAGACTCTGACTGAAGATCTGGGGTTTTCTGATATACGTGTGTGCAGAGCGTTGGGCGTCATTAGTGTGTATCTTGTCAATGGGCTTTCATCATCTTGTCGATCAGCATCGGAAGTAAATCCAAGTAGTTCATTCCCTCAACCCTCTTCGCCGTGTACGGCGTCTTCAGCCTGGAATGACGCTGATACGCGTACAATAATTCTCCTTTGATAGCATGCGTCGGCCACAGTATGTCCCCACTTAACCATGCTCACAGCAACTGACTTCGAATGTGTCACTTCGCGTTTCGCCATACTGATAGAGAAGGTTGAGCGATCGGCACCAACAAATCCTATGGCGAGTGACTGGACCACTGCGTCGACCAACACCGGATACCTGCAGGATGCATCACCTATCAGTGATTTTATCTCACGGACGCCTGCCTGAGTCGACGTACCAATTGCGATACTCCGGCTAGGCGGAGGCGACAAGGGACTTCCATCCAATCACCCTCACCTCCTCCCACCATGCGGATGATGGCAGCGGCGATATGGAGCCCGTGGCGAACGCGGTTCTCCTCTTGCACTAGGGCACGGGCGATGAGGTCCAGGTGATTCACTGTGGGCTAATTTACCTGTGTGATTCACCGTAATTAACATGTGAATCTCGAAAGGCCCAAAAGTGCTGGGTGATTTAGGGTGAATTTGACTTACCTATTTTGGATGGCCGGCAGTCAGTAACTTGTGCTCGACTCGCAGTTTTTACGCGAGATGCTGGCGGACGACACCGAGGTCTTTCAGGCTGAACGGGTGACCTCCGGTTTGAACCATGGTGGTGCGGTGAAGAATTCTGTTGCTGGCACCGCGTCGACTGGATTGGAACAAATGGGGCCCGAGCTGATTAAATGGGTGAATCAAATCATCAGTCGCTGTAATTCACCGTAATTCACCGACAATGTAATTCACCGTGATTTACCTATGTCAGTCTGGTCTCGAGAAGGCCCTCCGAGATTCACCGCTAATCAGCAGGGTGAATTAGGTCCGAAATCCTGAAACACCGTGCTCTACTAACGTCGGCGTGCTCTGGCTTTAATCGACGTTTATGTTAGCAAATCGTATTTCAATTCGTGAAAGAAATCACTTACTCTGCATCTAAATGAGGTACATGGGCATTCGGTACTCAAATTTGATGACCAACGACCAAACGCTAGGATGAGGACGAAACGCAACGAGTGAGCGGGCGCTTGCCATGAAGTTCATACTAACCACTTCGGTCACCCAATTTGGAAAGCGTAATGGTTATGGGATGAACGTCATGACCTGCGCCGAGTCGTCCGAACACCAAGGCATGTAAGAGAATACACGTTTGAATTGAGAGAGACTTCGAAGATGTACCTAATGTCTAGCAGGGTACTCAATAAATTCTGTGGTGAAAACCATGTAACAGACGGGGACAAAGGGCGGAAGTCTATGTGCTACAGTACATAGAGACATTGCACATGATCTAGGGGTTAGTTGATATGACAGGTATAGCAATAAATAGACAAGGGGACATGGGCCACGTTTGTCATGATGGCGAAGGCCTCTCGCAACATGCAGACAATGCTATGCTTTTAATGATCGTCTGCGCTGGGTGAACCCCACCGCACGAGGCGCACAGGGCCCTTGTTCCAGTCTGTGACTCGCCGCCGAGCCATATGCGAGAACGTAGACCTATCTGTGCCCACGAAGCCGACCGACATAGACTGCACAACAGCGTCAAGCACAACGGGATACCTGTGTCACGATGGTCAGGAGCTCGCGCACCCCCCACCGAGAACATGACCCTGAGTAATCACTCACCAGTTACCAAACCGCTCCGCAGTGCGCTCTCCGGCGTGATCGATCCGGAGCCATCCCCGTTCCTCAACCGCGCTCCACCAATTGTCGTCCTTCTCGTCCCCAGTCATGATCACGTGGGAGACGTAGATGCCGTGTCGCAGGCGAACCTCCTCCTGCACCTCGCGCACGCGCCGCGCAAATGCACGTAGAGGCGCAAAACAATCGTCCTTGGCGACGTCGCCGCACCATCCGAGGAAGTCACCCCGGCGCGCGTGAATGGCTATGTACTGTGCGCGTCAACAGATCAGCGGTCAATTGCGATAGAAGGGCTCTTGTGAAGCGAGACATACGGGAGGAATGCTCGCGCCGTCCGGCAGGCGGAAGAGGCGGCGAAGGTATCCGCGCGCGAGGTCTTCCACAGACGCGGTCCAGTGGGCGTGGATCATCACCTCACGCCACATCGGGCTGTAGTCACGCTCGAACTCGAAAGGCTACTCATTCCGGCACCAAGTCAGCGTTGAATCATATTGCATATGCACATATCACCACGTACGTCAAGCGCGCAAACGTAGTAGAGGTAGTCGTAACAGACGAGCTGCTCGTCTGGCAGGAGCATGACCTTGTTCCCCTCCGACGGGCGCGTCGGGTTCTCATGCGGGTTCGCGAGCACCTCCGCACGGCCATCCGGGAACGCGAGCTTCGCGAGCGACCAAAAAGTGGAGTGGGAATCGTGCTCGAAGTTTGGAATCAGCTTAACCGACGCGGGCGCGCGCGTGTACGAGATATCTGAATCATAGTCTAGATAAGCCAGAAAATGTATGTCAATAGAAGGACATACCTAGATCAAGCAGGGTAGTCGAGTAGCTTCCGCGCGGCCCCTCCGCTTGTACATTGTCCACCTCCCAGATGTTCCAGCAGCCAAGCTCGTCCTTGGCATGCTCATTGCCCGAGTTTTCCAGGTCCTTCACCATGTGCCATTCTAGAATAGGGGCGCCCAGTGCAAGAACCATTCGAGGGACATCAAAGATATCGGAGAACGCGAGAGGCGACGCTGCACCGTCGATATAAGAGGTAAAGGGAGGTACGATGGGGACGCGCCCAGATATCATGGCAAGATATATCAGGTTTCCCTGCAGTCAGATGATAAGTAGGGACCCTTCACCGAGAAACAGCAGATGTCACGGACTATTGTGATCTGGTCATTTGCTACGGCAGAGCATTAGTAAATTGGGACATGAGAAAGAGAGTGAGCCTTAGAGACGACTCACTCCATCCGGCAGAGAGGAAGGATGTCATATATCCTGTATCATTGCGAAGACTATCTGGAGCGCGGATGCTCGTTAGAATCCTCCGTGACAATCCCCAATTTACAACTACTTACCCCTAAAGTGCGAAGTGGCGACTTCGCCTTCCAGGTATGACTCCGGCCGAAGATGCAAAGGGAGGGCGTCCTCGGTCATTTCCTCTTCGTATTGCACAGGCAGGTTCTCCGCCAAGTTCGTAAGATTATCAGAGTCAGGTATCAAAGGGTTGATATGGCTACTGTGAGGCGTGGCTACGCGCTGCACTTCTTGCGCATGAGTTGTCGCCGAGAGCAGGACAGGGATGCACCCGATGGCCGTGAGCAGGACAATGGTCAGGAAGACCCATCTCCGGCGCACAACAGGGGGGAGGGGGATGCACGTATGCCAAAGATATGAGCGCGAGGAGGATACCGCGAATGTTTCCTTGAATGCACTGGGGCTCCAAGATTGAAACGGGAGCAGAGGTACGCTCTGCGCGTGGCGCGCGTCTTCGAAGCTAGATTCGGAAGTCATATCTTCCTCTTGGTATGGCATGGTCATCGTACCAAGAATCGCTTTCGAAAGTGAAGGGCAGAAAGCAAGCAGAGTGTCCAAGCGTGAAAGCAAAGGGAGGTTATGATCCTGAGGAGCAGACAAGACAAAGGGGAGGGGGCGATGTTGATGATATCCTGAACGGCGGATATGTTAAAGGAAAGCGCGGCCGCCGGCGGGCAATGGCATGTTTCGTCAGGCTCTCCACGAAAGTGCAAACGTTCGGCGTAAACTGGCATTTATGAGCAGCGCACAGCGATAGGCGGACCCAAGCCGAAAGAGAAGGCCTAGTGGCGACGATTAGCGGTGAATACTGGCACTATGCGTGCGATGTGGTTTGTCTTCAATTCAGGGGAGCATGTCCAGGAGTTGTTCCAGGTCGGTCTACCGTAATATAAATTCCGCAGGCACCCAGACAAGATCGTGATCTGCATGACTCTGAGCGGTCCGTCGGGCAAACCACGTTTTTGATCGAGAGTACTTAGCTGTACATGTTCGCCTTGGCGATTATGTTCTGCATCTATATAATTGTACTCGGCTTCTACGTAGATAGCTCCGCCATTGCATCAATGCTCCTGGACCTGCGTCGAGCCCCTCAAGCTTTAGAGGCAGCGGAGTTCGAAGTGGCTGACTCCTACGATCGCGGCCGATAAGTGAAGTCCAGGTCGAACTTCCCTGCGAGCACGAATAAGACATTGTCAAACTCTACCGGAATCATTCCATCTGCGGTGAGGGGTTCAAACAACTTCTTGTGCTCACATCCAGCTGGATCTGGAGAGAACACAGGAGTGTCAATAGTGTGTGTCAGGGTCAGCAACAGCTGGAAGATCGCGCAAAGGTCCAATGTTGTTGATTCCAATAGCGCAACTTTGTCTGTCATGATTTCACCACTGCAGGAGAGGTAACAGTATACTCGCCGGGCGTGAGTTGAATGTGAAGGTGTAGCGCTCAGCAATATTATCACCCAGTGTTTTGATTGGCAGTCAATTTCAGCTTCCTCGTCCGACGCCCATATCTCATCTGCATGTGAAAAGTCAGCATCGAGCCGTCGAGACGTTGATGTATCTACCCTACTCAAGGAATCAGTCGAATTCAAGTCACAGAGTTTCAATTGCGAAGGGTTGTTCAGAATATGTAATAGACTGATAATAACTTCTCGAAATCGTAGCCTAGTTGACATCTTACGTTTGGGATTAAAGAATGCGTCTTGTCGATTCACTTCATGAAAAATTGCATGTGGATTAGATCACAAGACAACACATAGAAGCTGCCCTCTCACGTACTGCCTATACAAAGTCGCAAGCAGCAACCCGAGCACAAACACAATCGCTAGCCTCGCCGCCTCGATCCCGCGCTCTGGCGCGAGCGCATCCTCCCCCGCCCGTAGCGCCACCGCTCCCGCACTAGGCGGCGCAGCCTTGGGCACCTTGTTCCCGAGGATGATCACCTAACGTCACTCGGCGGTTCGGGCACCCCCGCGCACTTCCACTTCCATCTCATGTGGAAGATCAGACAGGTGCGCTGAGCGCAAGCCGGGGCAGGCCATCGTGCGAACGCCGGTTGAGCGATGCCCACCATGCCTTCAGCCCGTTCTTTGCATACACGCGCGGGCACACCTCTGTGTCGAGCGTGACCAGGAACACCGTCGCAGCCACGTCGGCGGGCAACTCCTCGTCCATGACGACGTATGGCAGGAACTCGTCGTCGACCTTCTCCATCTTGCTCGCCCAGTGCGCCAGCGCGCTGCGCTCAGCCTTGAACGTGTACAGCGGCACGGCGTATCCGCACGTCTGTTGCGGCGGCGCCCGGATTACAAAGAACGTTCTCGCGAGCGCGCCGCGCCACGCAGAAGAACGCGCGCGCCGTGCTGACTTCGTACACATCGATGACGATGGCCGCGTGCGAGCTCGCGTGGCGCTTCGCAGGTGACACGAGCGTGTCGTACTCTGGAGTACCGAATGCATGTACGGAGCCCCGTCCGAAGAGGCGGAGGATGCGCGCGGCGCCCTCGAACGCGCAGAACATGATCGTGATTCGCCCGTTTTCGCGCAAATGTGAGATGGTCTCAACGCCTGTCAGCGCGCGCCATGCCACAGTGAGTATTGAAGAAACCCCAGTACGAGAGAGACTGGAATGCGCACCGCTCCCGTTCAGATCCTCATACCACACCCGGTTGGCCCACAACATGGCATGTCCCATCTGTCTCCTTAGGCGAGAGGTTGACGTGACCGTCACGAATGAGGGCGCGGTCGCCTACTTGTTTATCCATTTCGCAAGGGCGTCGGTTATGTGGTCGTAGAATTTCACCATGTCTGCGTGTTGTACCTCCTCTCAACTGCAACTGCACAAGTACTCGATGTGTGGCGTTTTGAGGTAGGGAGGCGCGATAGCGAACTAGGTGAGAATATATATAGATGTCGTTCGTGAAAGTGCAGCAGACGCTGTCCTCGAGATAGGAATGACATATTTCCGTGTTCCTCGCAGTAGTCAGGATTGTGGAGCGGTGGGGATAGACGTGTAGTGCCATCGGCAGACACACACGACACGCACGGAAGAGGACAGGAGTTGCGGCACCGATTGCTATGGCCGTACTTACAAACCATGACCTTCACGATGGCATATGCAGAAGTGGAGAGCATCTCTATTGGTGCCGAGACGTCGGCGCACTATGGATACATGTGACGATAGGATAGGCATTAGTAGTGGGTGAGAAGAGAACACAACACGAGGGTGTCAGAAGAAGATGGTCGTACACG
This sequence comes from Trametes gibbosa, assembly GCA_022606055.1. Classification (NCBI taxonomy): domain Eukaryota; kingdom Fungi; phylum Basidiomycota; class Agaricomycetes; order Polyporales; family Polyporaceae; genus Trametes; species Trametes gibbosa. The sequence goes on along the minus strand of JABYQJ010000046.1, from coordinate 149,310 downwards.
TCCAGGTCGCTCATGAGCCAACGGTGAAGGACTCTCCACACCCACAGGCGTCCTTGATGTTCGGGTTCTTGAACGCGAACTTTGCGCTACATAGAATAAATAAGATGGGGTCGCAAATAAGAAAGTGTACAGACGTACCTCAGCGCATCTTCCTTCCAGTCCATCTCACTCCCGATGATCGAAAACAACGCCTTGCTGTCGATCAACACCTTCACCCCGTCCTGCTCGACCACCTCATCGAACTTGCCCGGCTTTTCGACATACTCCAGATGATAAGAAAGCCCCGCACACCCCTTGTTGCGCACACCGATTCGAATCATCTGCGGTGTTGGGCTCTTCAGTAGATTCTCCAAGCGCTCAACAGCCGTTGGCGTCTAAAGGCACGGAGAACCGATGCGTCATATCAGTTCCAGCTACAAGAGCGCAATCGGTCTGTCAGGCGTACCAGCGTAATTGCAGCCTTCTGAGCACGTATTTTCGGACGGAGCCGCTCTGCTTTGGGTGCGGGCGGGGGTCGCGCAGCGACTTGGGGCGAAGCGGCATCAGGGGACAGGTTGCGCGCAGTGGGAGGCTTGGATGAGGGCGGGACGATGACAGGCGGTGTTTCGCCTAATGCTGGAGAAGTGGATGTTGACGCTGCGGATAATGTGGACGAGGACGATGAGGATGCAGCGGGAGGGGGTGCAGGACGGTCATGAGAGAGCGCGGACATCATTGCATGGCGGTGACTGGGGAGGTAGAGTAGGCCGCGAGATGGGGAGTTGTAGAACGTTGTATGCGCTGTTGCACGGTGCATACGAGCAAGTACGGAAGACATGATGTTGTGCTCTAGATTGAGTTCGTCGATGTAGCGAGTGTGGTGGTCACCGAGGTCGTTGTGGTCGTCGGCGAGGAGGGCTGGAACTGGAAGAGGAGCGTCGCGAGATATCCCGAAATGGGTTTGTCATGGAATCAGGTCATAACCAATTACATAAGTGTGGGGTAAGTGACTCAGCCAATGAGATTCGTGGTGTTTGGGTTATCGTCTGGCCTGGCCACCGGTCTAGGCCTTAGGTAGTTATATAACACATGAGGGAATTAATATGTTCTGAGTGTGTAACTACACTAGTTCGGCCATTGACCAAGTCATTGACTACGGTTTTTCTCAGATTGAACTATAGATACAGTTGACTCGCGCAGCTTCCTCATCCAATCCGGCCTATTCTCTCGGTACTCTATATCTATTTGCTGGCTTCGTGGAGTGTTCAGGAGCCTCTATGCTACTAAAACATCTAGGACGCGCACTCTTGGCCTGATCTACGTTACTGTATACGTGCTGGTCGACATTTCGCGGTCGGTCCCTGCTTCAGGTCTGCCTTGTACCTGATATCTCCATGCAATGCAAACTTCTGAGATAGAATCTCGATGGGCTTGATGAGACCTTTTGTGCTAGCCATGACTGTCCTGGGCATGAGGCTGCTCGGTTGGGGAGTCAGAGGTTCTCGAATTTCGCTATAAGAATTTGCATTCGTATGACTCGCGCTGGACTCGCGCATTACGGCCTCATCCTCATCTTCACCCTCTTCTCCCACCGTCGAGCGAGGTGCCCAGCTGACCCGCTAGTCGCCATTCGCGTCTTCCATCACCACGCGCCTTACAACTCAACGTCACTTGCATAGCCTGGTCATCGGCCGATAACCACGACCTCGCCATCCGTACCCCGCACCCCTATCTCCACAAACTCCACTGCAAGGTCTTAACCAACCCCACGCATCCCACCCGAAAACCTGAACATGGGCAAGTTTTACGACTCCATCCCCCCAGAGCTCATCCCATGGCTGCTCAAGCAAGAAGTCTTCTGGGTCGCGACAGCGCCCTTGAACCCCGAGGGGCACGTGAATGTCTCGCCCAAGGGCGTGCGCGACTCCCTCCATGTCGTTTCGCCCACTCGCGTCTGGTACCAAGACCTCACCGGCAGCGGCATCGAGACCATTTCCCACTTGCGCGAGAACGGTCGCGTCACACTCATGTTTAGCGCGTTCGAAGGCCCGCCTCGTATCGTCCGCCTCTTCGGCACAGGTGCGCATACTGCTGCCTTGATGAAATGGGCCGCGTTCTTATGGTCTGCGCAACAGGCACCTATCATGAGTTCGGCTCTCCGGAATATGATGCGCTCATCACGCCTGAGACTCGCCGTCCAGGTTCGCGTGCGGCCATCGTTATCGACGTGCACAAGGTCGGCTCGGTGAGTGTGCAAATGTCGTAATTATTGCTAGGTGCAGCGATGTTGAGTATCGTCAGTCGTGCGGATATGCGGTCCCATATTACGAGTTCAAGGGCCACCGTCAGGTCCTGCTCGACTACTTCGCGAAGCGCGAGGACGCTGACCGTGCCGACCCCAACGCGCACGGAGAAAAGGGCCTCAAGGCTTACTGGGAGCAGACGAATTCACACAGCATCGACGGCTTGCCTGGTATCGCCAACGCTCCGAAGGTGGAGCGCATGCCCCAGTTCCGAGAGGAGATGAGGCGCGCCGATACATCCGAGAATGGGGAGGTTCAGGAGAACCGCGCGAAGTCGGCGAATGGGTCCGCCGGCGCGAACAGCACTGTGCTTATAAAGACTGGTGCGCTTGGGAGAAAGCGCGTAGAAGAGTGGGCGGTTGCATTCGCTCTCGGCATCGTCGTGGCTGCAGTATATGTCAAGGTGGCGGGTGCTGTGTGAATGTGGTCATAAAAGATCATCTGTTGTATCGTAAGGGACTCTTGTTGTATGATATATCAAAACCCTCGTTCTGAATATCTAGAGCTCCAGGTCTGTTGTTGTTCAAATCACGCCCGCAGGTCCGTGAGGACAACCAGGGAGAGTATCAAAGCACCTCGCAACCTCACCGGTATGCTTGGATCGTTGTAGTCAAGATGTTACTGACTCGGAACAACAATCTGTAGCTCCATTTAGATGACTGTTCCATAGAACGAGGGTTACTGAACATCGGGTTTTTGTTACTATCACGGTACCCTTACAATGTACTTCGAGAACTTGAAGAGCTCTACTACGGAGGGTCACCAGTCAGCTCGAGGTAATAGAAGCTGATGTATGTTATATTGACGCGTGTGTACCAAATGTTGCTTCTGCGGAGATACCGTCGACGGGCCTCTTGTCCATTGTCGTCGCTCATAGAGTTTATAGCACGCGTAGTAGGTCTCACAAAACTCTAGGGAACGAGTCGGTGCAGACTTTTATGCCCATATTCATAGCAACCTCGGCGATGCAAGACACGGTCGAGGGATCTACGGCCACTGTCGCAGTTCCCAAACAAGCCGAGGATGGATCTATCGTCATTCTAGAACTACCTCTGGTGGAACGTGAATTGCATGCGATAGATTTGACGTCGATCGCAACACCAGAACGATTTCGTCTAGTCGACTGCGCGTCGCTTCGCGACAGGGAGAGGCCGATCCTCCGCCTTCACGAATTCAATACGTTCGGGGCCGCTCGGATTGACTACTGCGCCATCTCATATATCTGGAAAGGAGTCCCTGCACGACGTTCTGGCGATACTACTCGCGGACTCAGAGGCTCTATCGTCGTTGAAGGTGCGAAGGACGGCGACCCGATCAGCCTCGATGTGCTTTACCATGCTGCTACGGCCATTCTCAACGGAAAACTGGGTTATCTATGGCTCGACCGTCTGTGCATCATGCAGACACATCCTGATGACAAGGCATGGCAGATCCGAAGGATGTTCGACATCTACAAAAGGTCAGGTCTGTGCCTCATACTCCCTGGCGGCGTCGGACGACTCGTGGGCCTCGACGAGGAGACCGAGTGGGTTCTCCGTGCGTGGACCCTACAAGAAGCAATCGTACCGCCTGTCACGGAAGTGCTGTTCTCTATCACAGGGGTTAGTATCCCCGCGGAGAGCACGATGGCGGTCTTCGTCACCGACGAAGCCCACCCTTATGGCTGCAGTATATTGCGATATGTCATCCCAGGTTCCTCAGCGACCGCGGTCTTGGGAACGCTGCTGCGAGCCATCCGGATCCCCTCCTTCGCTCCTCACCTCGAATTCTGTCCAACCCACATCACAGTGCCCATAATCCCACGGATTTTCGGGTCGCTCGACGTCCGACGAAGAGAGATCCTCGCCCTGGCCGACGCCGCGGACACCATCTGGTCGGGCGGAAACTGGTCGCGACAGGCGCTCTGGCAATCCTCGTTTCTGCGGACATCGAAACGGCCCGTGGACATGATCTTCAGCATCATGGGCCTCTTCGAGATCTCCCTGGACCCTCACCTCTACCGTTCGGGCGACCGCATCGCAGCGACCATCGCGCTCGCGCAGGAGTACCTACAGCGGGGCGGCCAAGCGGAGTGGCTGATCGCGGGGTGGAACGAGCCCCCAGACCCGCGGCTCTCGTCGTTCCCAGAGCTCCCCGAGACGTCCGTGGGCGCCCCGCCCAGGTTCTCTGCTGCGAGGCGGGACGTCGTCACGCACGACGCCGACGGCGCCCATCTGGACATCCGCTTGCGCTTTTCGTCTCAGCAGGCACCGTACGGGAGCATGGACGACGACGGGTACTTCCACTTCGCTGCGAAAGCCGCGCGGGTCCGGAAGTCCGCTCGCTCGTCCCTATTGCCGTCACCGTCCGATCTGCAGGGGGACACCGTGGAAGCTTTGGATGGAAGCGTCTGGAGTGTCCTATCCGGGAGTCCCAGGACGTCGACGCCCACCACCCGTACCACGACTAGTCAGGAGAGCCAAGTGCTATATGCCGCGGTGCTTGGGGTAGGGAGCAAGAGGAACGACGCCGGCGGATGGGACAAGTATTCCAGAGCGGTCGTATTGCAGCAACATGCTCCTGGAAAATATCATCGTCTTTCGGTGTTCTTCGAGCTCGCGCTTTCGGTCCCAGAAAGGTGGAACGTGATGGATCTGAACATGGGGCCGGTGGTCAACTGAAAGTCGCGCTGTCTTTTTACCTGTGGTCACGTTCCATGGGTCACCCAGGTAGTAGAATGAGTGTGGATCATTGTTGCTACAGCAATAAACGTCGAAGTTCCTGATGTCGGAACGACATGCTGCCCAGTCAGCCCGATAAGTGAGACACACATAGAGACTACTCCAAGGCGCACCGCCCATACCTCCGCCCCGCCTCGTTCACGTCCCATATCCCGCTCATCGTTTACTCCTCACAAGACCGGCACGAGACGTGGAGCACATCGCGCGTGCCAGGAAGCCGCGTAGCGATCTGGTCGCTCCACCAGCCCAGCCGATCCGGCGGCAGGTATCCCATGTGCACTTCGAGGCGCGCCAGACCCGGGACGCTGCCGCGAATAGGGTCGAGCCCGCAGAGCGCGTCGAGCGTGCGTTCCTCCGCCTCCTCGCTGTTTTTGACGCGCAACGTCAGTCTCAGCGCAGGAGAGGCGTTCGTGGCCGCGGGCGTAGGCGCGAGTCGCGATAGGAACCGTATGAGCGCGGGGATGAGCGCAGTTCCAGAATTGGAGACGAAATAGGTGGCGTTGACCAGTGTGCCGCTGATGGTCAGGCTGTGCAGAGACGGGAGAGCTAGGTGCAGACGTAGGAGGTCCGCTGACGGCCCGCAGCAGTGAGATCGTGGAGAGACGAGAGAGAGATGGAGATGGAGGGTGCCCACCTACACAAGCCAAGTCATCGTACTCGAGATGAACCGCGGTCACTTTCGGGCCGGATATGGGGCCCAGTGGTGGATACTCCGAATCGAAAGGATGTCCCTGTGCGGATGAATTGTTGAGCTGATGTGCGCGTACCGAATCCAATTTCGCAGCAACGTACGGAAAGGTGGAGCGATAGCAGCTGCGAGCACGACGAGCGGTGCTCTCGTTGCTGGTTATGAAGCTCCAGCTCCATCGCACCATACTGTTCCCTATTGAACATGCTCTTCAGCACTCCAAGTTTTTGCAACCCCTGGCACCGCCATATGATGTTGAACAGGCCTCTGACGGAATTGAACTTGCATCCTTGCAGTCGGAGTTCCGTGATCGTCTCGAAAAAAGGCAGCCCGAGGCGGTTTCGAAGAACTATGGGATGCCCTGTCCACGCGACGCTGTCCATAGTGAGCACGCGGAGACTCGGGAGGGGTAGATCGAAAAACACATGAGGGACCCGATCGTCGGAGAGATTGACATATACACTTGAGATGAGGGAGATGATGTGGGCGGGAGTGTCGGGGAGGGCGGTGGCGAGGGTGGAGATTCGTTCACGGCGTCCTATAAACACTGTACTCCAGAGGGTTTTCTGTGCGCGGATTCGCCAATCGCGGCAGACGAGCGCGCACGACGCGAGGTCGCGGTTCTCATTTTGTATAACGCGGTAACGAGTAGACCACGAACGGATGGAGTCGATGATGAGTTCGCAGAGTTCGATGGGAAGACGGTAGGGCTCATGCATTGCGTTGTCTGGTCCCCACACTCGTGTCCTGGTTTGCACGAGTACATTGTGGGGTTAAGACGAGGTCAAGACTTCATGTATTGAGGACTACTCACCTAAGTAATTTCAAAACCCGGAATATGATAGGTAATCCCCAGATTATGGCCACACAATGTGGGACTTGGCTATATAGTGCTACTATGGCGCTGCCGACGGAGCGAGGAGTACTGATAGTAAGTAGTGTTGGCCTGGCAGAGAGTTCCCGTCGCAGCTTGGGGTCCTCTGCTGAATATACGGTAAGCTTCAAAGTTGGCAAATTATACAGCCTCGTTGGCTAATGTGTCGTACTAACACAGAGGTTTCAGTGAATTCGGTGACTCATGGCTTTGAAGGAATACGGCTCCGGGGAGGGTCCGTATGGACTCTGAACTCCGCCTCGTGGTCTATATTATTAATATTAAATATATGCTACCCCCGCCGTGATCACTTGCCTTCACTAGTTGCACGACCATTGACCAACGTTCCCCTCAACACCATACAATCATAGGTACACGAGATCCCTCGGTACAGCATAACTCTGCGGGGTGGGTTCGGAGGTACTTGATGTAGTTCCTCATAATGTCAGCGCTGTTCTTCCACAGCCGCGCGCGCTAGCATTACATGCTGCGGCGACGATCCTGGCGATGCACCTAGGGCGATGCTCTGACAAACTGTCGCCTCTGAGCACACACATCCCCTGGCGCCATAAGACCTTTACCGGTACCCTCCAACTTGAAGGCTCGAACATCGGTGCGTAGTGTGGCCCGCATCTCATAGCCGTCGGCGCGGCGCATGTCAGCACTGACTAACTGATCACAGGGCACCAACTTATGCGTCTCCTGAACACGAAGACGGGCGAGTTCAGATGGGTAGAGAAACCCGAGGAGGTGCGGTACGCGATCCTCTCCCACGTCTGGTCCCCCGAGGGCGAACAATCCTACGCCGAGCTCCTCCAGCTCCAAGCCCAAGTCCGCGCCGAGCGCGCCTGGCTCGTGCCCCGCACCTTCGAGCCAGACCAGCGACCGCCGCTCCCAGAAGACGAGGTCCTGCGGCGGGCGTCGCGCAAGATCCGGGGCGCGTACGCGCTCGCCGAGGGCTTCGAGCTCCTCTGGATGGACTCGGCGTACATCGACAAGACGAACAGCGTCGAGCTCTCCGAGGCGATCAACTCCATGTTGCGGTGGTACACGCGCGCGCGGGCGGCGGTCTACTACGCGTCCCTCGGGGACGTACGTGCGCGCTGCGCGCCCCGCTCGCGCTCCCGGGCCAGCCGCTGGTCCACGTGCGGCTGAGCCCCTGGAGGAGCTCATCGCCCCCCGCGTGCTCATCTTCTGCGGGGCGGACTGGGAGATGTCCACCCCCAAAGATCATGAGAGAAGTTTCGGCCCCCCTCCCCCCCGTGCGTGAATCTGAAGTAAGAATGTGGGCCGTTCGAGCGCTAGAAAACTTGTCGACTGTCCGACGTCGAGCACTGTAGCATGTCACTCGGGAAAACGCCCGTGCGGAGCGCATCGTGGCTTGAGGCCAGTTGCGTCGCAGCCCACGCGTACTTGCATCAGAGTGGATCTGCTCCAAGCTTCTTTTCGCTGGCACATTCCGCCCCTGCATTGATCGTACCTTTTGCTCCGCAATGTTGCTGTGCTGGCGCAGTGTGGAGCCAATGTCTTTGTGAACGTGTACTTGGGTGCGTAACACATGCACTGTAATCCTCAGCGGCCTCATAGCTACCTCCAGTAGACCACTCTCTCATCGGCTCAATTTCAGATTGAGAGGGTCTAATATGGACTGAAGGGGGGCCTTGAGATTTCTGATGCCTGGTGTAGACACTAGCACAAAGTACTGACCCTCGAGTCTCTGCAAGCAGGCCGTGCGGCGCAGGCGTGAACGCGAAAGGCGAGGAGGACGTGGGCCGGGGACGTGGACACGTGCTGGATGACGTCGCGCGTGCGAAGGGCCTCCTCCGCCACCAAGCCCTCTCGGTCGACCGCACCGTCCACGTCCTGGCTGGGGCGCATCTTCTGCCAAACACACTCCTCCTCGGCATCTCCCCTCCACCTCCTATATAATCCCTTACTGGCTCCCTTCTCCGCTCTTCCACCTCCCCTCCCCGTCCCCGCCATGCGCCTCTTCACCGCCGCCCCCTTCCTCCTCGCCTCCGCTCCTGTGGTGCTCGGACAAAATACCACTTTCCTCACTCAACTACTCCAAGCCCTCGGGAACGGCGGCCACACCCGCCTTGCAGGCCTCGCTTCCCAGATAAACTCCACCTCTGTAGGTCAGAACATACTCAACCAGCTCTCCAGTGGTACATCCTTCGTCCTCTTTGCCCCCACGGACAGCGCCTGTGAGTCCACCCGCTACACCACATCGACCCCGCTCTCACCCCCCACGCAGTCGATAGCCTCCCATCGAACATCACATCAAACGTCGACCAGCTCGCCGATGTTTTCGCCTACCATGCCGTCCAAGGAAACTTCACTGGCACGTCTACCACCTACCCGAACATCACCCTCGGACGAACCCTTCTAAACGACACAACCCTTGTCCAACTCGAGGGCAACAAATCCCAGGTCGTTGCCTGGGCTCTTCGTGCGGACGGCAAGGTCCACATCCTGAACCAAAGGTCATTCCTCGATCATGCTTCCTCTCTTGATTTTTTGTGCTGATGTGTTCCATAGGAATGACTCCACGGTCCTCAACACCACCTCCGTGGGAAACATCACCATAAACACCGTAGATCACGTTCTGAACGCTCCAGAGTCCCTGCAAGTGACGGTCCCCGCAGACAATGTGTCTCTGACCGGCGTTGAGGCTGCACTCCGCTCTTTCCAGTTGCCTACACATGCCGCGAACTCAGACCAGACCACCAACGCCTCTTTCTTTGATATCCTAAACACGCAGCTCCGCGGCTTCACATTCTTCGCACCCAACACGAGTGCCATCGAAGGAGCCACCAGCTCCATCCCGACCCTCCTGAGCAACACCACCGCGCTGCAAGCGCTCTTCCAGAACCACGTCCGTGTTGCACCCCAAAAATCTCTCTTCCGCTCTGACCGTCGTCGTTCCTACAGCTCATCAACGGCACGACAGTGTATTCGCCGCTGCTCTCGGGCGCGAACTTCACCTCCGCAGCAGGCGAGCCGCTCTCGTTCATCCTGAACGCGACCGGCCACTACGTCAGCTCCGGAAACGTCACCGCGCAGATCGTCCAGCCTGATGTCCTCCTTCCGAACGGCGTCCTCCACGTGATCGACCGCGTGCTGCTGAACACCCAGACCGACGCCGGCGCAGCGAGTTCTGCGTAAGTGACCTCACAGGCCCGTCATCCTGCCTCGCGGCGAGCCTCGCTGACGTCTTCTCTGATGCTAGTGCGTCCTCGGCGAGCTCCGTCGCGACCCAGGCCATGTCCGCTACCGCGCCCATCGGGTTCTCTGCGACCGCGACGCTCGTCGGGCCCAGCGGCAGTGCGCCCGCCGCGAGCGGAAGCGGAGGGTCGCGCGGGAACTCCGCTGCCGGTGGGTATTCCACGCCGACTCTCGCGCAGCTCGTGAGCGTCGGGGGCGCCGTGCTCGGTGCTGTCCTCGGTGGCGGGCTGGTGCTCGCATAGACGGTCACGACGATCGGATCTGGCGCTGCTGTCGAGGGCTCCATTGACGGACGGACGGACGTACGGACGTGTCGTATTTACGCTGTGCTTGACGATCTGCGTCTCGGTCGCTTTCTATTCCTGCTCTCACCACCTGTACCGGCCTCACGACCCTGACCGGTTTGTGCCCATCTCCGAGTCGTTCTCCACGCATGTTGTGCCATCTTGTGAACGGTGCTGTTGTATTATGTATGTCTGCGACATGATTTTTGATTGCGCGCACGAGCGATGTCTGCATCGGCCTGGACGTGAAGTTTGCACGCCCATGAGGCGATTCATCGGCTCATTCGCCAACACTGCACGCAGGTCAGCGAGCGACGTCACCATAAACCTACTCCTCCCATCACGGTTTATCACAATTTACTATCAGGCATGATACATATGATATGGTAAAATACACAGAAGTCAGAAGCATGACCGCATATGCAAGCTTCCTGATAGCGTGATACCGTTCGTTAGAGGTTATCCAGCAGACTAAAAATTGACTCTAGCAAGTCGAGCGCTTAGTCGCTTTCTGAGCTCAATGTTTTGTGCTGGTTTCCGTAGGGGGGTGAGCAGGGGGCGTCCACTACGGGGAGCGCCCACTCCAACCCCTCTCCTCCTGAGGGAAAACCGGTCCCCGGGGTCCCTCAAAACACTTTTTCCGTGTTTCTCACTCAAAGTCTCATTACTCTCCGCTTGTGACACCTGTACTTCTGAAAACTCATAGGAGTATTGTCCGAGATTCAGGCTATATACTCCTCTGCATTTAGAGGGAAACTATACTCATGGTAGAACATAAATCAGTACAGTAGTTACGGCCTGCCCGTAGACGCCAGACACCTCTCGGGAGATTATCTAAAGCTCTCTGATCTTATCTCCGCAAGATAGCAAATCAAGTTACTCCCTCCGTCCCGGATTGCCTCCGACTCTTGTTGCATCCATGTCATTCCCTACGGAAAGCAATACTACACCATTTACATCTGTGGCTATTCGCGTCGGCGACTCCCCTACTCTCTGGACCGAGTATGACGTCAGGAAAGGCAGACATAAAGTTACTTGTGATCTCTGCGGCCAGGTTGTCCTTCTCAGTCAAAGCGGCCATCCGAGATCCTTCATCACCCATCGGTAGTCTACCAAGTGCGACGAAACTGTGCAGAAGAAAAAGAGAGATGAAGAAAACCAGAATATCAAGGCAATCCGGGAGAGTCTAAGCACGGGGGATAGCCCAAGCAAGACTTGGATGGCAGGATCTCAGGGAACCACTTCAACGGTAGATTTTACTCCGACCGCTGGTCCGTCGTCCCTTAGAACTCAAGATCTATCTTCACCATGGAGTTGGCGACACGATCCCATTTTTTCTACCCCCGTTTCCTCCCAGAGCACACAGTCTACAGCGGAAGTAGAGCAGAGTCGTAGAAAGACGGCAAGGACAGGATGAGCGCCGCGGGGATGTATCTACCGCAGCTACTATCTTATCTCGGCAAAGTGCTCATGGTGGTCAACTGGTGTCCGAGGTCCTGGATTTCACTTTTTGGGGTTGGAGTCGCTGAAAGCCTGTACGGTTGCCCCTTGGGGGTGAGAGAGAGTCCTCTGACCTGCGCGGTGCACGGGACCTACGCGTCGCGGTTCTAACGGACGCGCCTCGCGGGCTGACTGGTCTGCTACGCGAACGTCTGCGCGCGGTATGCACCAGGCGCCCTGCGGCGAGTGTAACTGGAAGAGTCCCGCTCGAGCGCGAGGAAGCAATCCCGACTCGCCCCCGGTGCGCTAGGGGAGGGTGGGTGGGTGGGTTGTGGACAAAAAAAACAAGCACTGAGCGAGGTGCGCGGTGGAAAAGAGAGCAGAGATCGGCAAACGCCCGCTGCCCAATTCGCCCTCTTCCTCATCCGTCCTCACGCTGAGTGTCTGTCCCGTGAAGGAATCACAGCCGGTTGCCACGCATCTTCAGGCTCGGGGGTCTGCATTGTTGGCCAAAGGCGCGACTGCCCGAAAACCGACACCTTGGCAACCAACCCGTAGGTCCGCTGTCGGAAAAAAAATGAAACACCGACAGTCCCGCGGTTCTTCAAGCTTCGATGGCAGCACGGAGGAGAGAAACGCTGTGGTCTATTGGCGTCATAGAGCAGGACAGACAAAACAAAACAAAACAACCGAAAGGACTCTTTGTACACACGCGCGCGCGCGCGCGGGGCCCGCGGCCCGGGCCAGCTGTCGTCGACCACCCCTCCCGAAGGCTGCCTCCTCCTCCTCCTCCTCCTCCTCCTCCTCCTTGCGGCGCGCGGCACGTGTGTGGGCTCGCTCGCGCAGCGCCTCACAAGCACTGGGAGTAGTACGCTATCGTTCGAGAGGCCGGGCGCGTCAGCAAATCTCTCTCCCCCCAAAACGCGGTGGCACGGCTTACGGTTAGACACGGTGCACGTGAAGCCGCCCGCGCACGTCGTCGGGCCCGTCCAGCCGATGCCGCCGCACTGGCCAAAGTGCGCGGCGCCGCCGCTGGGCGCGGTGGGCGTCGAGCCGGGGGCGGAGGCCGGGCCGGAGGGCGCGGAGGGGGGCGAGGGCGCGGCGCCGGCGCCGAAGGTGGAGCCGATGGGGCCGACGCGGATGTCCGAGTAGACGACCTGCGCGTTGGCGTCGCTGGCCTCGATGGTGGCGGGGACGCCGGAGGTGGTGGAGCAGTTGCCGCGCGCGATGCCGGGCTGGGTCGCGGGCGCGGTCGTCGGGTAGGCGGAGTCGAGCCAGAGCATGTTCACGGCGTAGTCGTCCCAGAGGGAGAGCACGAGGACCATGCCCTTTTCGAACGCGTCGCCCATCGCCTTCAGGCCGCCCTTGGCCGCGAACTGTGGGGAGGGGGGGGGATGGGTCAGTTGTGTGAGAGAGACGGGGGAGGGGGGCGCGAGGGAAGGCGCACCGTGTTCTCGTCCCCAAAGGCCGTCTTCTGGGCCGCGCAGAAGTCGTCGGTGATCGAGTTGCCGCTGACGCCGGAGATGGTCGAGTTCGAGTTCGGGATGACCTTGCCGTTCTGGACGTAGACGCGGCGGATCTCGGTGAGGTCACCAGCAGCGGTGCCGTCCGAGGTGATGAATTGGGTGACGACCGTGATCGGCTTCGTGGTGTCGACGGTGAGGCCGGGGCCGAGGAAGGACTTGTCGCCCATGCGGAACGAGTTGAAGTCGCAGCCGTCCTTGTCGCAGAACGCGTCGTAGCGGTTGTCCGCGCCGTTGCCGCAGTCGTCGCCGGTGCAGGCCGTCTGCTCCGTCACGGAGCACACGTGCGGGGTGAAGGCCTCGCCCATGGAGTTGCCCTCCCAGATGTCCATCTCCGTGCAGCAAGTGCCCATAGCGCCAGTGCCGGTGTTCGCGCTGTTGGAGGCTGCGTTCCAGCCCTGGACGTTCGCCTGGACAACGATGCGTTAACTCGAGTCCGACGGTATTCCAGTGGGCTCTTACCTTGCCGCTGATGAACTTGATGTCCTGCGGGCACTGCGAGTCGCAGTAGCCGGTACCGAACTTGGTGCCGGCCTTGTTGGTCGGGAAGCGGGACTGGCCACCGTCGGCCTCCATCTGCGAAAAGTAGAGCGCACCGTTGAGACCGCAGGGGAGTTGGGACATGTCGACCGTGAAGGTGAACTCCTGGTTCTTGAGGTTGAACATCTCGTACTTGGAGTCGGAGGTGTCCATGAGGTAGACACGCGAGCCGACGTTCTTGCCCGACGACTGGGTGACGAACTTGAGCGTGAGCGAGTCGCCGGACGCGGTGATGCCGTAAGTGCCCTCGTAGTCGGCGCCGTCGAGCGCGCAGTTGGCCGCGCAGGTCACGTCGTCCGGGCAGAGCGTGGCGTCCCAAGTGTTACCTGTCCGTCTAGGTAAGCATGTTGGTTGCGCAAAAGATACGATGGCGCTTACCGGTGTAGCAGTTCGTCGCGCTCGAAGCCGAGTGGGTCCAGCGCCAGTTAGCGTCCAGGACGACTGTGTTCGCGTTGGTCGTGCAGGAGCCGCCCGCCGAGCATGTCTTGGTCGACAGCTTCGGGTGGACCTCAGCAGTGAGGGTTCCGGGTTGCTGGGCGTAGGCCACAGCGAGCAGAGAGAGGGCGTAAAGAGCTGCGGCGGGGAACATTGCTGCTGAAGGTGCCGTGGACGATGAGTGCCGGATGTAGGTGTCGGAGGACCGATGTCGTTTGTCCTCGTCGAGCCTTGGTACTTATACCAGTCGCTGCCACCGTGCTACAAGTCTCGTAGGCGTAGCAAAAGGACAGCTAGCGCAACTGGCAGTGCATTGCCACTTGTGACCTCCTCGGGGAATCTCCAGATGTCTTCGCGTTGCCTCGCTGGCAAAAAAGGAAGCTCCCGATGTTGAACCGTACTACACCCGCTGACCGAGTACAGGACGAGGGTGAGACGAGGTATTGCCTGGCGACAGCTGATCGCGCTGTGGCAGATTTCTGTCATGCTGGTCAGACGAACTATCTTTAGTCAAAGCTCGCGCGACCGAATCACGGCGTCGGTGTCGCGGAGGTAGAAACGAGCAAGCCTTGGCATCGGGTGATGTTTGCGACTGTTGACCAAAGGCTTCTGAATCTAACAAAGACAAACAGTGAAGCAACATGAATCACTGAGGCGAGTCTTTTGTGCTCATGCGCTCATGCCCGCCGCTGTCTTACAAGTTACAGACATCCTTCTCTGTCAAATATGTCTTTCATTTCTTCAATTCTGACCTGCTTAGGTGCACCGTGCCATTGACAATCGCTTTGGGCGAGCATTAGGGATGATACATCAAAGCATCTTTCAATAGCGATGCTCATACGCGCCGACAACCTTGGCAATTCCCTCCGAGTATCGTCTTCCTTTCCAGCATAATATGCGGCATAACCAGTTCCACACGCGTGTATCTGCTGATGGACAACACCGGACAGGGAACACCACTCGATCCCCGTGGGCCGTTATCGGGCAAGTCACTGGTGCTTCCCCTGATATCTCCGCCCCACCAGCAGCTCTACTCGGAGCTTCCGTTGTCAAGCCCTCGATATCTGCCGACATGCATCCGGATGAAGCCATTCCGGCGTCCACATCCGCACACTCTGCATCTTTTTCTCCCGCTCGCGCGTTCGATGGCCTCGATGAAGAACCTGGGCGAGCTTCTTATGCGCGTTCGGCGCCCTCCCGCGATCAGCACGTGTGATAAAATGACTTCTACGGCGTCCTCGGGAAGACGCAGAGGTATGGTGGGCAGATAAGGGCGCTTGCGGTATCTCAAAGAGTCGATGTGCCGGTCGCGGTGAAAGGGTATGTAGAACTTTGTTCAGAGGTGTTCTAGCGACACAACCATCAGACTTTCATTCAGTGTCTTAGCCGCATCAAGCCGTCCATGGTGTCCAATGTTCATACTACTAATAGCAGTACAACTCAGTCTCGTATAAGCGGACTGATCAAAATATTGCCAATGCCTATGAGCAGTACAACTGAGTGATAATTCAAGTAAACACGCAAGAAACATAAGCAAGATGAGCGGCTTACCTCAGTCTCGGTGGATAAGCGGATATATAAGGTGAGGCTACGACAAACGCGGGTATGAATATAATTATAAACAAACGAAACCGTGTACGATACCTACAATGTGTCTACGAGAGTCCTTGTTACGTCACGAGCCAAGCGCAACGTCCGCACGGTGTGCGTATACATTGCGAGTGCGGCCTCGCGGCGCGCGCCACTCGACGTACAACGCGCGAGTTGTTCAACAACTATGCATTATCTTCTTTCTAATTCACTAGACATATTGGGTCTTTGCTTCAGAATCACTTGCCTTCTCGACTAGCAGGCTTTGTATTGACATCGCTTAAATATCCCCTCCAAGATGGCTCAATCTCATACCTCACACACATCCGACTCGTATTCCATACAGGTACGTCATTCAGGCCATTTCGACCATGGACCGGGACATACGTCGTGGCCCCGCTGAAAAAGCTCACAGTTCATTCAATCTCACCTTTGACTCAAAACTTCCACGTTAGACATGGAACAAACTCCCGTCATGCGTGCTGCCCCGTCCCCCGAGGCATTTATCCAAGGGCTGCGCGGATTGATGCATCTTGATTCCCACACGTACAGGTAGTTCAGATCTACACGCATCTCCTTTCCTCGCACTGATTATTTGGGCAGACGGGAAGATGTGCGTTTCATTTGAACACCCCGCGTACCAACACATTTGATGCTTTCTTGCAGCTTGAGCGATGGCATTCGTCCCTCGCCACTTTGCTGCTGGAACTCCGTCGTAATCTGAACTCACTGGCACCAATCCACAAGCTGCCCCCAGAACTCTTCCAACGCATCTTTCAAGAGGTGGTCCTGCTCGCAGGCGACGGAATACCCGTTCTTCGCGAGAGGCACAGCAATCTGGTCCCGACGAGTGCGCTTCTCACTCTCACCCATGTCTGTCACACTTGGCGCCAGATTGCGATCGCGAGGAAATCACTGTGGCGACGGGTGGACAATCGCAAGACGCTGCAACTGCATACGTTTGTGTATCGCTCTCATCCCTTGCCAATTTTGTCGCTTCACCTGTCGGTCATCCAAACGGTGGACAGCATACGATGGATGGATCATGTCCTCAGCCATTATGGGAGCCGTGTCCGACGTCTAGACCTCGCAGAGTATCCTCCGTTCGCGGCAATGGTCATATACCCCTTAGACCGACTTACATTGAACCCTGACACCTTAGAGTGTCTCACGGTCTGTTCAGAGACCTCATTGTGCTACCCTCCATCCTTCCCAGCTGAGCCCCAACCCCCACCGAACCCTGAATATGGCCAAATGTTTCGCAACCTCAAGGCTTTCGCTATCTCCCCGGTCATCATGCATCTTCCACCCAATCCCTTCCCACGTCTGACGCATTTGTATCTGGCGTTTCCTCGTGGTCTCCCAACCGAAGTGGGCTGTGCAGTGGCCTGCCTGAGGTCTCTCCTTCTACGTACGCCGGCCCTCAAGTTCCTCCACCTATCGGGACTGAGCAGGGATACCGACCAGGATCCAGAACATCAACTGATGCCGGCGGTGGGCCTCCCCTGTCTCCGTGTGTTCGTATGCACCCGGAGTGAAGTCTCAGCCGCGCTCGAGCTCTTGGAGCTGTTCAAACTTCCCCGAGACGCCCTGGTCCGCCTAGACGGTCTCTATTGCGAAGACCCAGACGAAGAGCCCCTTCCCCGCTGCATAGCGTCACCGGAACTCTTCGCGAGCTTCACCCGCCTGAAGCTTTGGACCACGCACGAGGACCTTCAGCTGGTGGCAGAAGGCCCGAACGCAAAGGGTGAGAACGAGGGGGAGCCAACCTCCGGGCTGTGGATACGCGCAACGTGCGTGGGCCTCGGCGCGGACAGCTGGTCGGACTGGTTGGGGGATCTGCTGCAGGCCGCGATCTCGCTTGACGCCATCCAGGCGTTGGACGCATGCGTTTTGGACGAACACTTACTCCACAGTATAGTCCCTAAGATGCGCAACCTGAGGGACCTGTATCTGCTCATCAACCCCTCGTACACGCACATCGGCGACGGCGATCACTGCGAAGCGGTGGCCGTAAGGCTCTATCGAAGGCTCTGCGGAATCCATGACGAAAGCGACTCACAGGCGTACCCGTCTGAGCTCTGTTGTCCTGCTCTCCGTCGTCTCGCCTTGGAGATCCATAGCTCGTACGGAAAAAAGTACTGTATGGGCAACATCAAGGACTTCCTGAAGGATCGCGCCGATCGCCTGCAGTGCCCCTTGGAGAGCTTCTATGTGCTCCCCCGTTTGCCAATCGTAGAGCACGAAGAAGGCAACGAGAGAGAGCGCAAGGAGGAGGAAGAAAAGGAGGGCCCCAGTGCTATACCTGAGGAGGTCTTGCAGGATACAATCAAGTTGGAACTTGCCCCGTATCTGGACGTGGTCTCGGAGATCAACGTGATGGGCGCTCTCGACCCGTTGCCCTTCTCGACTTTCGCGATGTGGGATGTGTGGAAGGCGGAAGCGGCGGAGGAGTATTGGACCCTATCGGATGAAGAGAAGGCGAGGCATTACATCCCTTGGACGCCTGGGCGTGTGGAGCAGGGCGCCTCCCTCGTCAAGGACGGCAATGTTTGATGGACCAGAATGCTTAAGCAAGTATACGTACTCTATACCATATCGCGACCAGATTTTGGGGTCATGGTGAGGATCACTCCTTCATCTGTTTGAGCGTCGCGTAGTTGACATACAGAGGTAAGGGTGATTTGCGGCCTGACCAGAGCTAAACGTACGCGCCTTGTGACTAGTATTCATGTTCATACAGCAATGCAGAAATGAGTCAGAACAGCACAACAACAATCCAAGAACATGCACTCAATCTACTCGTCGTCGTTTTTCGCCCCGCTCTCGCGAGAGGGATCGGGACCGGCGACGATCTTTCCGCGCGTCTCCGCCACTTCGACCCCAATCTCTTCGCGGTGAGCGCGACCGGGAATACCGGCGTCGATCACGGTTACTATCGTCGTATTTATCTCGTCCGCCATCCCGCGCGCGGTCTTCTCGGTGGAACCTCTCTCTGTCGATGGCTCGTTCTCTCTCTTTGTCACGATCACGAGGGACGTCATCGTCTCTCCGCCTGTCGGGAGCGTCTCTGATTTCTCGCCTGTCGTCGCGGTCACGGCCAGTCCAGGAGCCATGCTTATCATCCCACCCGCTATCACGCGGGGCGCCCCATTGGCGGGATCCTGTTGGCGCGCTGTTTGCGCCAGTAGCTGCCTGCCCGGGAGGCAGATTTGCGTTTTGTGGACAATCTTGGTTTGAGTGTCAATATCTCGTGACTGCATAAAGTGAATGAGGAACGTGGTATATACCTTTCTTGAGATGTGGACCGCCACATAAGAAACACCCGCCGGCTGCTGTTGATGTACCGCCAGCTTGAACGGATCCTGTGCCTCCAAAGCCGCCCGTCGATGCCGTAGTATCTTGGTCGAGAAGATGGGTGTACTTTGTACGGCTGCGCTTGCCAAAGTTCCTGACTTGCATGACCTTTGGTAGGAGCGAGACGTCCATGGTAGACTCGGTAGCCTCGGTGTAGTCATGCCTTTTCAAGACTTCATCGTCCTGTCCCCAACCAGCACGTTAAGGTGTTATACAGGAACGGAGAGGATGAAACACGACGCACCTGGTGGAACGCGCCCTTGTGCCAGTATTTCTGCAAGAATTTCTGCTGGCCTTTGGGTTTCTCGGCGCGGAGCTTCTCTGCCCGCTCTAGATCTTCTTTGAGGCGTTGTTCCTCCGGTAGAGCGCGACGACGCTCAATTTCCTCGCGCTCGAGCTCGCGTGCCAGCGCAGCTTCCTTGTCACGTTTGATTCGCGCAAGCTCACGCAATCTCCATGCTTCGAACTCCCCTGCCGGATCGAGGCCGTCCGTGTCGTCTACGTCGGGTACTTCTTCCTCTTTCTCTTCTGAATGTACGCTTTAGAAATGAATCATTTTGTTCTGACACACACTCACTCTCTAGTAGTTCCCTGCGTATGCTCTCCGCGACCATATCGTGGCTTGCTTTCTTCCGCTCTTCCGCCTCTTGCTCCTTCCGCTTGATCGCCTCCTCTGAATCTTCTGCCATAGCCTCCTTCTCAGCAATAGTTACGCGCGCCCGTCTGCACGTGATGTAAATATGATTAGTGACCCGTGGACTTTCAAAAAGTATGAGTGAGTAGCACGAACTTTGGAACGAAGACCGGACGGAATTGCAGCTTAGGTTTTTCCTCTTCCGACTCTGAATCCTCTTCGCTGGACTAATTACAACAATTCTAAGTGAGATATAATAGAACGAACAACTGAAGTCATAGATGTATACCTCTTCTTCCTCCGCCTCCTCGGCTTCTGATTCTTCCTCCTCTTCCTCCTCTACAATACACGCGACCCCCCTTAGTTTCGGCGGACACCACACAGTATACAAACCACACACCTTCTAGCTCAGCCGCGGTCTTCCCCGACTCCTCCTTACCGGCCACAATAACCTTTCCGTCCTTGGAGATATTCACGTCCCTCAGCGCGACGTTGATCGCACCTCGCGTCTGCCTCCCCACAGCCTCCTTCCGCACCGCGAAGTCCTCTTCTTCCTCCTCATCACCCTCGTCGCCAACATCGCGTATGAGCTCGTCACCCTCCTCCTGCGGCTCCTGCTCCTCTGCCTCGTCATAGTCCGAGTCCGATTCCGCGGCGTCGGCGCCTTTGGGCGCCTTGCCCTTCCAGTATCGCGCCGCGGGTCGGGGCAGGCGCGCCGCAGGTTTGCGTGCCCCTGAAGACATAGCAGACGATAAAATGACCAGAGAGTGTTGCGTGTATGAGCGAGGAAACTGCGAGATGGAGGTCGAAGCAGCAGTACTTTGTGGCTGCGAACCTTGGTGTCTGACGCTGGCGTTTTCCGACCTTCTCGGACTGTGCGTGTGTACAAGCGCGCAACAGCGCTTGCGGCGCCAGGCTACAACTGATTGAGCAGTGAGCACATTCACACTGGGCCACATTACTGCACTAGATAGAACAGTGAGGTATATATAGTACTGGTGCAACAACTACAACCATGTCAGCATCTCAAAGCAAGAATAGACGTAAAGCGGAAATCGGAACACGAGATAGGAGGGTTATTTCAACTAGTAGAGCTACGTTTTCACTCCATCTTGACCATCAACAGATACCGCAGGCGGATTTGCGCAATGTCATACACAATGTACTGAACGAAGTCCGGTTATTTCCCTGTAACTTTAGCCAGATCGCATGAGGGATTCCACGTACCTCATTGTACTGCAGGTAGCCCTGCGGATTGGGGTTGTCGACGGCGGGGCCTTTGGGCATATGACAGCCACGCAGCTCCGGGTGGTTCAATGCGACACCTGCGTCCTGCCACTCGCCGGGCTGCGAGCGACCCACGCCTTTCGTAGCTCTGTAATGTTGGGTCCGGACTTAATGGCGGAGAGTGGCAAGTAGAACGGGTGGCTAAAGACAGCTCACCTTGCGCCTGCCTTCTTGGACTCGGCGTCGGCATCGTAGTTTGCCTGATGCTGTTCGAAGAATGGTTTGGCGGCGACTTCGCAAAGAAGGAGCAAGCCCGTGTTTCCGCTCAAACTAGAGTCGCAATCGGTCAGCAAATGATACAAACACCGCAAAGGGAGGACTAACTAAGCGTGGCAGTAATTCGCAGACTGGTCACAGACAATGGGTGTCAGGTCTGAGATTCGGCAAAGATTGATGCGATACTATACCTTAGACATCATCTATGAGAAGTCGGGCCGGTCAGCATTGGGAGAAGGTAGGTGTACATAGTCACATCAAGGACTCACATCTGCGAAGTAGACACCCTTGCCGAACATATATCCTGGTCATATATATCGTTAGGTATACTGGACATAGTATGGAGCTCAGAAAGTAGCTCACCAGTGACAGGTGCTAGATGTAAGATTTAGCACGGGTTTCAGGATATTCCAAACAATGTACTCACCTTCAGGAGGTGCAATACGCAGACCTTGCTTGAGGATACCTGGACATGGCCTATTAAGGATACTCAGGAGATGATGGCAAGGGCACGCACCCGCAAAGTTCGTCGTGCGCGAGCCGTGCCACAATAGCAATCGTTCCCCCTCTGGCATGTTACCATAGCCCGCCTTCATCCAAGCCTCCGTCTCATACTCTCTGTCAACCGTCCCCGTCAATGTCTACCCGCCGAGCACGTAAAACCCCGACAGATACGCACCTCTCGACACGGAACGCCTGCAACACCTCCACTCCGTAGTGACGATGGGTCGAACCATGTGTGTCGCGTGTGTACGCCTCGAGCGCAGAGAACTCGGTTCCCCCACGCGGCACGGGGTCCATCTTCGAAAGCTGCAGTGAACGGAAGTGTCCGTCGATCGGGTTGACCGGGCGCCCCTCTGCATCGCGTGGGATGGAGGACGCGATGAGCTTCGAGGCGACTTCCTGCAGTGGGAGGGTGATGGCTCAGCCTTCGGGATGGCAGCAATCCAGGAGGGCATGAAAGCGCACCATGTCTCCGAGAGCATCAACGAGCTCGAGTTCCTATCGGAGACTAATTAACGTGCGACAGATAACTCTCGTTATTGCTACACGTACCTTCTTCAACCTCTCAAGGTTGTCGATTACAATTGGTCTGTCTCTGCCAAATACATGGGGAATGATTCTGATGGCACATTAGGTAACCGTCAATGTTTGCTCAAGTCTTTGTGGAGAACGCACGAGTAATATTGTCCGGTGAGTTCTTGGGCAGCGTTCCGAAATCCGCCGTGCGACTTGGATATGTCGCTATCTGGTTGAGCGATAACTTCTGAGAGTTTCTGTGGGAAACATCAGCGAGACGAAGCTACTAGTAAACAAGGTTGTTGTACCTTCAAGGCGGCAAACCCATTGAGAATGGTTGACTTGGCCAATTTTCCTACGTCGCAGCGTGATTCAGTAAAAATGCGCTATGAATACTTGTGTAGGTATCCATACCGAGGGGAAGCTTGTTCGCGTCATAATTCATAGACGACAAATGAGCATCGATCAAACTGTGCATAGCGATTAGCCACAACGTCCAAATTGTTTCTGCCCACCTCGCGACTTACGAGGTGTTAAAGATCAATTGGCAAAGTGTCTATCATCACACGTCAGATTATCTGTGGTCCACGCCTAAATGGGAAACTTGCCTGGATTTCGGCTGACAGCGTCGAGTCGGGGATTTTTTCCTCCTCTTGAACGGAGGAACCGCTCTTTCCGGACCCGTCCTTGGCGTCCTTCTCTTCTTCCTCATCGTCATATGCGCGTTCTGCAACCAAGACGTCAGCTTCATGCACATAAGCATTGATTGTCTACCAACCAAGCCACATGTATTTCCCTGCACACACATACACGTCAATTCAGGACTGATACGCCATCAGGCGGAACAGAGTCGAAATACCTTTCTTGGGTGCCATGCCCACCCGATTGTCCCAGGAAGTCCCAGCCTTCGCGTGGAACTGCTTCTTGAATTCGTTCACAGCCGTCGCAGGAGGCCAAGGACCCTATAGTTTGTGCACTGTCAGTCCAGAATGCTGACTGCATGTTTATCTCCTGATATACCTTCTTTTGAGACTGACCGTTTTCACCCACACGGCCCCAGCGCGTGAAGAGAATGCAGTTTGCCTCATTGCCAACCGGATGGAGGAGCTGCAGTACATAGAACCTACGGAATTGGTCAGAGGGCGGTGGTTAAGAGAACAGGGCAGATACACATACTTGTTCGCGTTCTTGCCGAGATCGGTCTGGTTGAGCATCGCGTCCCAGACCCCGTCCGCGGTGACGAGCACCTGGTGTGTGTCTGCAGCACATTAGCAAGGGTGTCTCTGAGGCAAAGAGATACTGACCAACAAGACCCGACATCGAGTCCACCGGCGCCGCACCGCGTTTCAACACAGTGACCTGTCCACAAGTATGTTCGGCACAAGCCATAACCAGCCCGTCTAGCCACAAGTCAAGAGAGCAGAGCGTAAAACGCGACGCACCATCTTCTGGGGCAGGTCCGCCGCATTCTTCGCCTTCTTGCTCGCAGGCTTGCTCGAGGGTTTGCTCACGGCTTTACTTGCAGGCTTTTTGGTCGCACCGGCAGCCGCATCCTTTTTCTTGTCCGCGGCCCCATCCACAGCGGGATCCTTTTTCGCCCGCTTACTCTTCGGCTTCTTCACTTCCTCCTCTTCTTCACCACCATCGGACCCGACGCCGTCCGCAGCAGCGTCCTCCTCGTCTGAATCCTCTCGCACCCGCTTCCCTTTGCCTTTCGCAGCTTTGGTAGCAGCGGGCTTATCAGGGAGAGCGGACGCGATGGCCGCGACAGCTGCAGCCTTCGCGCTTGGTGCGCGAGACCGGGTGCTCGCGCGCGTCGCGGGTGCAGCGGCGCCAGACGCGTCCGTGGCGGCGGCGGCAGCAGCTCTCTTCCTCGGAGGCATTGGACTGTTCTTCTAATTTATGTGTAATAGTACGCCGGGACGAGCAACAAATAGCGACGGCGGCGGCGGTGGTGGTGGTGGTGGTGGTTCGTGGCCAAGTCGTACAAGTGTAGCCTGAGGGAAACCGCGGGGTGTGGCTGCCCGTGGGTCGCGCGCGTGGCTTAAATGAGGGGGCGACGACGCGCGGGCGCCTGTGTATTCGTCCTGGTGGGAACGCCGCCCTCGCGTCGCGCGCCGCTGCGGGCCTCGACTGTCGGTACTATTTGTCCGGCGGGCTGGGCGACGGCTTTTGCCTGATTTGGTTGCGTGGCGGGATCACGCGCGAGTCATTCCGAGCACCGGCCCCTGCCCGTCGGGGGCGCACGGTGTTGGTGTCGATTGGTATGTGAGGAGGTCGTAGACACAGTGATCCTTATACAGTCACCAACAAGATACCACATGCCGAGACGCTTCCGACGATGACAGGGTGTTTTGAGAGTATACAATACAGTACATTTGCGGCGCGGAGGTACACAACTACGACACGACACAGGACGGGACACTGAGATGTGTTACACTCTATAAAATGTCACTCTCATCAACACTGGCTGGCAGTATATTACATGCGAAGCTTCTTCTCCATGTCTGCGTGAATGTCATGGGGCTGGCTCAGCTCAGATGCTGAGTGAACGTCAGAACCTTATACATAGTCAAACCCACACAGATTAAATACATACCAGGCATCATGAAGTCTGGGCACTCGAGCGTTTCATCACGACCCATGAGGATGTCGAGGTGGAGGTTGGATTGCGGAAGTGTAGGCATGTGCGAGTTCTATGCCAAGGTAAAGAGGCCCGACTACCGTACGATGGAAGAATATAGAACTGACCTGGCTCACAAGCTTGCGTTCCATGAGAATGCGCATGGGCATATGCAAACCAAAGAGCTGACGATGCATCTGGAGTTTCAGGTTGTCTTGTGTTGCCTCCCACTTTATAACACGATGCGGATTCGGATTTCAATGAATGTAGCGAGAGCGGCGTGAGGAAGATCAGTACAGGCAGAGGCGCGAGATGGGAGCAAGCGCACATTCTCTAGGCGATGCTTCACATGACTCTTATTCGTGGCCTCAGTGGCAAGACTCCGGGGGCCATACTGGAGAGTATCGTGGAGACCGAGGCTGTTGTTCGTGTCCTGGGTCGTCGCGGGCTTGTTTTCGCGGGCAGGCACAATGCGGAGAGGTTCCTACACATTCCCAAAGTCGGGTTTTGCGGTTGACAGTAGATCAAATAAAACATACCATGGCCTCTGAAGGATGAGATGAGTGTGGTCGTGGTCGTAAGGCTCACAGCGTCGAGGAGGATGAGGACGCGTCTGCAGGACGCGTCAGTTTCTCCCGAAAAGGCAACCCATATATGGGCGTCTGTCGACGTGCGCTCCTTGCGCTCTTTCCGTATGCGCACAAATTATTGCCTTGCCGCTCACGATCTCTGACACACTGTTCTGTCTACGACTTGCTTTCTTTTCTATCCGATTTCTACTAGATTCTCGATGGCCCGCGCGGGAAAACGCTGGGGACAAAGGCGCAGCAACCGTAAGGGCACGTTCAATCCCGATGACACGCACCGCGTCAAACATACACGCATCGGCGTGTGGGACCTCTACGAGGAGGAGAACCCCAACCTAGAACGCATACCTGGGTCTAGCTGGTTGGAAAGAGGCTTTGAGGTGTATGCGTGTCTCCCATACCTCATGCGCATGCTCAAGGATATCCTGTCTATCCGCTCGTGCTGGTTGCTTCTCACTTCGTATCTTGCCGCGGATTTTCTAAACTCTCTGTTACCTGCTGCATCATTATGGTACCATCAATCTATGTGGTATGTGAAATACACGTGCTGAACAATCCATTAGGTACTCCGGACAACTAATAACAATAGTAAGTCCTAAGCTCACCTCTGCACGCAATCGGTAAGTTGTGAGGGAATGCGCGGGATGCTACGACGTATCACTGTATCTGGCTTGGAGTGCGAAAATCAGTAGAGCCTGCACGCCCGCGAAGCCGCTCTCATGAGGATTAATCTGGCCGTTGAAACACGAAGCGAATCCACCTCCACAAAGAGCTGTTGACAACGGCTCACCAGAAATGAGGCGTTGACTCCGAGAGCTCACATAACCGCTCACAGCTACAAACAGCAATAGACACACGGACCGTTGACAAAGAGCTGCTATTCCGCATTTGTGTTGGACGAATAGCCTGTACCCTTGGAAGGCGAATACTTGGTCACGCGATACAAGAGCTACGCGGACCTCTGTCTCGGCGACTCAAACAACAATACTCTCTGCATCTCTTCCACGCCCGTGCGCGCCTCGACCTCCCAACCTTTGAGGATCCGATGGTACAGCGTCAGCTAGAGGAAGCATCTTCGACCTCAGGCAGCATAGCTTGGGACACGCTTGTTATGGCTTCGGGCATTGTCTCTACCGCCATCCAAGTCATCTCGCAGATCTCTGTCCTTACGCAGGTGCTAGGCACTCAGCAGGATGGAGCGCTTCTCGCCATACTAAGCTTCTCTGCGTCGCTCAGTGACTGGGTGACCAGATGGACCGTTCTCGCTAACGGACAAGGTAGGCGACTGTATGTACCATCAAGCTTTGGTATGCTGAACAGTCCCTTCCCCAGTATGGGCTGCCACCACGAAAGACAAGGACTACATCCGCATGGTTGGCCTCAAGCATGTAGTCAATAACCCCGAACATCGGAAAGAACTCATCGCAGGCAATCTGTCTGACTTCATGACGTCTGGTACGCCCACATGGATCGATGCACCGTGGGCCCTGTGTTGACCCTCAAAGTGTTGCAGAGTTCAAGGAGATATCTCAGCGAGTCGGGCCTGACAACGCCGTAGATTTCATGGAGATGAGGCGCATCTCGCGCAGCCGACAACGCTTCGGCTTTTTTACATTCGTACAGGACCCTCTGCGCGAACTCCCACAGGTTAGCCTTACCCAGGGTTAATATCATTCTTGTCATCATGCTGACGAGCCTCGTACAGATTGTCTTCACGCTGCGCGCCGTGCAGTACCCAGCGTCGATGCCAGTTTCGCTCGCGTCGCTAAACCTGCTGCAACAGACCACATCGCAGTTCTCCTATACTCTTTGGCGCTTCTTTGAGCAAACCGGTTCCGTCACAGAACAACTTGCGACGGTGCGCAAACTATATGACGTTGCACATATACCGAACAGGATCCCCGACGGGACAGTCCCGTTCCCGGAGGACGCGCAGAAGATCAGAAATGGAATCGCGCTTGAGTTTCGGTAAGATTCGCGGGTGCAGGTGAGCGCGAGTACAAGCGTATTGACCTCGCTGCAGGAATGTCTCGTTCCGGTACCCTGGCGCGGATCGACATGCGCTGCAGGATGTGTCGTTCAAGCTCTCTGCTGGACAGCTCTGTGTAGGTCTACGTCTTCCCCCGCACCCCTCTACTCAGGCGCTGACTGTGATGATCGATAGGTGATCGTTGGGGCCAACGGCT
Source organism: Trametes gibbosa (assembly GCA_022606055.1). NCBI lineage: Eukaryota > Fungi > Basidiomycota > Agaricomycetes > Polyporales > Polyporaceae > Trametes > Trametes gibbosa. Next base: position 121,796 of record JABYQJ010000046.1, on the reverse strand, counting down.
CCGGGAAGAGCACGATCCTCAAACTAATCGCGCGGCTGTACGACCCCGAAGAAGGGGCGATCCTCCTCGACGGCCACGACATCCGTACGCTCAAGCTGTACGACCTCCGTCAAGCCATATCCGTCCTCTTCCAAGACTACACGCACTTCCCCCTATCCGTGAGTCCTGTCTACCCAGTCAACTCTGGATGCCATGCTGACCCCCACGCGCAGATCCGCGACAACATCGCGCTCGGAGACCCTGCACACTTCCAGGACGACGACCGCGTTCGGCGCGCGGCGCAGCTCGGCGGCGCGGAGGCGTTCATCGAGCGCCTCCCCGAAGGCTTCGACACGTACCTCGAGCGGCCCGTGCGCGACTACTTCTCGGGCATCCCGGAGGGCACGACGACGCTCTTCGGGCGGAGCATCGATTACTCGGGCGTGCGCGGCGCGGGGGGCATGGCTGCGCGCAGCGGGCCGACGTTGAGCGGCGGCCAGATGCAGCGGCTAGCTGTGTGAGTGCGCTGCCTCGGCTCGAATCTGGGGCTGTGGCTTGATGTGCTGTTATAGGTCGAGGACGTTCATGCGCTCGGTGGTGTCGGAGGATGCGAAGGTGGGCCTGTTGCTCTTCGACGAGCCCAGCGCCTCGCTTGATCCCACAGCTGAGCACGGTACGTCGCGCGTTTGGTCTTCTGGCACTAGCACGCTCATGCGGCCTGGTAGATCTCTTCGCACGACTGCGCGAGCTGCGAGGCAACAAGACGATGGTCTTCTCCTCTCACCGCTTCGGGAACCTCACGCGGCACGCGGACCTGATCCTGTACGTCTTACATCAAGTTCCACATATGTTGAAGCTGACGCGGCGAACAGGTATATGAACGACTCTGCGATCGTTGAGGCGGGGACGCATGACGAGTTACTGAAACGACAAGGGGAATACGCACGACTGTGGATGCTCCAGGCGCAAGCGTTCCTGTGATGTAGGGGCTGCTATCGAACATTGACGTTTACGATGTAGACGTCATATTGACGTCCTCAGAGCGAAAGGACTTATTCAGACATGGAAAACCGGTCAGCTATCTCTCCTTCTCGAGTTCAGAAGCGGGAAGCACTGTCGGCTCTTCCATTCGGATCCGAAACGTTTCCTCGTACACGTACACGGAACGATCCAAGAAAGGCCCCGAGTTTTCGATATGAACTAGGAATACAGCGAACGACAGAGTGGGTACCAGTACAAAGGGGGGATGCGTGCAGCCGACTTCTCCGAATCAAACGTGCGTGCGTGCGTGCTCTCATGAGAGGCTGAGGCTGAGGTTGACCTGTACGGACTTGACGGCGGTATAGCTAGAACGATGGGGGTCAGCACTGCGCGCTCTGTCCAGACTGCCGCACGGGACGTACTTGTCCAGTGCGTAGCCACCAAGCTCGCGGCCAATACCGGACTGCTTGAAGCCGCCGAACGGCACCTGCGGGTAGAGCATGTTCGCAGTGTTGACCTGGTAGCCAACGCTGGGTAAGCCACACACACACGGCGGAGGAAAGAACGAGCCGTGGAGCGAGACGCACCCATACGGTCCCCGCGCGGATCTTGTGTGCGGTCGAGAGCGCGCGGGTGAGGTTTTGCGAGTACACGGAGGCGGCGAGCCCGTAGATGGTGTCGTTCGCCTGCGCGACGATGTCGTCCTCGTCCTTGAACTTGATGATGACGCAGACGGGCCCGAAGATCTCCTCCTGGACGATCTTCATGTGCGACTTGGTCTCAGTGAAGATGGTTGGCCGGATGTAGTAGCCCTCCTGGCCGATGCGCTCGCCGCCGTAGTGGACCGTGGCACCCTCCGACTTGCCGGACTCGATGAAGCCCATGATGCGCTGTGGGGGAGGGATGAGCGATCTGTGACGGCCGTAGGGAGCGGCAGTGCATGGTGACGTACGTCGTACTGTGCTTGCGAGACCTGGGGGCCCTGGAACGCGTCGGGGTCGAAGGGGTCGCCGACCTTGAGCGTCTTGACGTAGTTGGTGAAGCGGCTCAGGAATTCGTCGTAGATCTTCTCGTGGACGAAGATGCGGGAGCCCGCACAGCAGCACTGGCCGTGGTTGTAGCTGCAGATGCTGGGGATGAGTCTCTGCTGGACGAGATGAAGGCGGTGACGGACTAGATACCAAAGGCGGACCACTTGACGGCCTCGTCGAGGTCGGCGTCGTCGAAGACGACGCTGGGGCTCTTTCCGCCGAGCTCGAGCGTGACCTTCTTCAGGTTGGACTTGGCCGCGGCCTCCATGATCTTGCGGCCGACGAGGGTGCTGCCGGTGAAGGCGATCTGACGTCACGAGGCACGTGAGTACGGCGAGCGGCTGCGCGGGCCGAGGCGCACCTTCTCGATGCCCTTGTGCTCGGACATGGCCTGGCCGACGGTCGGGCCGTAGCCGTTCACGAGGTTGAAGACGCCGGGCGGGAAACCGGCCTCGTGGATGAGCTTGGAGGTGTACAGCGCGGTGAGCGGCGTGAACTCCGAGGGCTTCAGGATCACCGTGCAGCCCGCAGCGAGCGCGGGTCCGATCTTCCACGCAAACATTTGCACTGCATCCACACACGGATCATCAGCACACCACACGGACGGTCAGAGCGACGCGGAGCACCACGCCCACGACGCACAGGGGAAGTTCCAGGGGATAATCTGGCCAACGACGCCGATGGGCTCGTGGCGGGTGTAGGTCAGCTTCGCCTCCGACGTCTCGATCGTCTGGCCCAGTATCTTGTCTGCCCAGCCAGCGTAGTACCGGATGCAGCGGATCGAGTGGTCCACGTCCGTCTTCCGTGCCCACGCGAACGTCTTGCCGTTATCGAGCGCCTCCAGTGCCGCGAGCGTGTCTGCGTGCTCCTCCATCAGGTCCGCGAGCTTGTTGAGCAGGCGCGAGCGCTCGACGCCGGTTGCGTTCAGCCCCCACGTCGTGTCGAACGCCTTCTGCGCAGCATCGACCGCGGCGTCGAGGTCCTTGGGCGTGCCCTCGCTGATCTTCGTGATGAGCTGCCCGTTCGCAGGGTTGATCACACTACGGGTGGAAGAGCGAGTGAGCAGAGCCCGGGAGAGACGGAGGGACGGGCGACGCACTCGATGGTCGTCTTGTTCGCGCCGTCAACGAACTTGCCGTTGATGTAGAGGCCGAGCGGGACGGAAACCTCGCCCTTGTAGACGGCGGTGTCGAAGTTCTTGACAAAGGTCTCAGGCATGGCGAGGATGGTGGGTGGAGACAAAGAAAAGGTGTCGGGATCGGTGGGGTACGCGAGCTCCTGGGCTGCGTCGACACGCACCGGGGGCGGTATTTATACGGGGAAAGGGGGCGCGCTCTGCCGTCGCCGCGCGATGACTGATCAAGTTCACAGCGGGCATGCCATCGACTTGGCTGCAGACATCAGGACCCCCGACAACTCGCAGCAGCCATTCTTCTTCCCTCGCTCGGGTTCCCGCGATCGGGTCCAGGATCTGGTCAGCAGGCCACTGGCGGGAACGCGGGGTGGCGTCCAGTAGTACGAGGCACGCTCATGTGTCCACCTATGGCTGCCCAGGCGGGGCGATGTACATAACTGGTGACGACTTGGGCTGATGCGACGTGCTCAGACACATCGTGATAGTCGCATAGGCCGCGCAAGAGAGCGTCGCTGCGCATGGGGAGGGCACGACAAGCGACGCTCCGAAGCCGTGCGGGGCGCCGCGTATACTTGAATGAATACGAATACTTATTCCCCTATCTCAGATAGACGCCAGGAAAACACCTGCCTCCGTTTCCTCCTCAATCGTCTGGCTCGTTCGCGCAAGATGTTGACCTAGCGCGTCCCATGTCATGGGCAGACCAGCCTATGCCACTCTGTGCTATATGACGAATGGGCCCCAACGCAAGCGGTCATCGTCCTGGAGCAATGAGCTCAAGAACCCCAGGCTTAATTTGCCCCGTGAGATAGAGAAGCGCAGGGCATGGGCAACCGGGCTACATGTGAGGCACAAGCCCCACGATTCCGGGGCTGCGACATATCTGCGCAGATCGGTTCTGGTCTTTGACCCCCTCAGAAGACATCCTGCGATACCCACTCCGTCGGCGTACGTCAGTATCTCCCGTCACATCGACTCGCATCGTGCGCGCGTGCGCCCGAGCGGCATCTCGGGAAGCTGGCCTGCTCGTCCGCCTCTGGATCTGATAGATGGAGCTACCGTCCGTCTCCGTACAGCACAACACATTCACAGTCACCCCCGCAGCGTTTTGATCGAGCCCGAGACCCACGGGGCGTGGTTTGCCCCGGTGTACCGCAGCTCCACCTCCTCGAACACGGCGACTCTCTTTGTGAGCGTGAACCCGAGCTTCTCGAACAGGCGTATGCTGGGCTCGTTCTTGTCCCCGATCCGAGCCACAAGCCTCTCCCGCATGACGGGGAGCGGGGACGGCGACGCGGGCTCCGTCGCGTACGACAGCATGAGCTGCAGCGCGGTGTGGGCAATGCCACGTCTCCGATACGCGGGTTCTGGCGGGGGACCGGGTGTCGGGACGGACAGATACAGAGGAGGAGGAGGCGCCGCAGATTGGACGAGTGAATGAGATCCGCCGGGGAGATAGGCGGGCGAACGCGCGAACCCTCTCACTCTCAGCACACGATGCCAACGCAACCACAGAGGAACGGAGCCGCGCACCCGCAATCATGATTTCCGCCTCGACTTCAAAGTCGGCCTCGTCAGGTGCGCCTTTGAGAAACAGGTTCACGTCGCCTATCATCGGGAGCGCGCACAGGCTCTCCGCGGTGACCGACGTCCCCTCCGCCGACGTGAACAACGTGCCGTCCAGGACGATGAAAGTCAGCTCTGTGGGGAGAGGAGAGCGGTCGCACCATGCGGTGAGGAACGCCGCGCGTGCCCGATACGCGAGAGACACGCACTGTCGTCGTCTGTCTGCCACTTGCCTGACCGACGGAATGCATATTCCGAGTCGCAGCGCCCACAGAGAATTGATCGCGTTAGCGGCTGCGGGGGGGGGGGGGGGCGCGGGGCGCGGGGTATCGAAGCTTCGACACGAAGCTCGCGGCACTCACGCTGCATCTCGTACTCTTCCGCCAGCGTCAGCGGTTCGCTCGCCGTGAGCTCACGCAGCTCGGCGCTGGTCATCCATCCGTGGTACTTCTGGTGGCGCGAGTGCATTAAGCGCTCGTGCGAGACGCGACCGGGGGAGGGCGTGTGCTTACCGCGACGTGTTCTGTTCTGCACGATCGGTCGGGGCAGGGACCGTTGATTGAGCCAAAGCATCGTCTGATACGTTTGATCGCGAGAGTGTCACCTGTAGGGCACCAGGATCACGTCCGGGTGGACGATAACGGTGTTCTCGTTCGCGCGCATCCCGCCGCAGTGGTCAACCGACGATCGACGGTTTGTGAAATGTTCTGCGGAGGCGTGGGTGGTGGATGGACTCGGACGGTTAGAACGTTTGAGGATGCGGCCGACCTGCCAAGAAGCTCGGCGAGTGAATTGCCTCGCCCGGGAATGTAGATGGAGCGGGCGAGCGAGAGCGTGGGGGGGAGGGTGCGCGCACTTCTCGTCTTCCCTGATTCGCGTCGCAGAAGGCCCCTGCAATTTGTCGTGAGCTTCGGTCCCCCGTGGGGCCCCACATTGCCCGCGTGATCGAGGAGGGATTGAAATTTTGGGGAATGGGGGGGAGGCGGCGGCGGGACCAGACACAAAGGAGGAGAACGGAAAACGGTCGGAAAACCGCGTCCCGCACACAACGGGGCTGGGCTGCGTGATCGAACGGCGACCCTGGGTGAAGCAAAGGAGACATCTCCGGGCGGACCACCACCCCAACGACGGGCATGTTCGACGCCCGAAGGCACCGCGTTCACTCACCTTGCAATATGTAAATGCGGAGTATGAGTGGCCGGGTGCGCGACGGAGTACGCGTACAATCTGTCGTGTGCGAGACGGACATGAGTCAGGAAAGGGGCTGCGAGATAAAGGGGATGACTAGTAATGCGTACTTTACCTGTACGACGTGATGATCTCAGCCAGAACGCTGCGCCGGAGGCCGCGAGTTCGTGTGCGAGGAGAGTCAGTGCAGAACTACTACTTACTAGAAAGAAGATGAAGTGCAAGAGCACAGCGTTGTACAGGTGATGCCGTAAACGTCTTCGCTCTTTGCCGTTTGTTGCCGATGGCCTATTAGCGCCCACACACCCTCGCAAGCTCTGACGTCCGTCCATCCTCTAACACATAAAGTCTCTAGTGAAAGTTGAAAGGTCGGGGAAAGACAGTGATGAGCGAGTAATAAGGCAATAAACAAAATGAAACTCCCACCGAGAGAATATATATATAACGGTTGCCTTGAATATTGTACTGCCCAGCTGTCTGATGTGCTCCCGAGCTGCAAGGGTCCAGTTTGCAAGTTCAGAGGAGTGAGTGCATACCAGTAGCAGTACGAATATATCTGAAGGCCTAAAAGTGAACGCGATGAAGTATTGTGGGCGCTTAATCCAAATCGTCGAGGGTCTCCGGTTTGTCCCGAACTTATCCGTAGATTGTTGACCGTTGCAATCAAGTCAATACATGTTGATTGACGAGGTCAATGAGGCTTATTCGATCGTGTAACGGAGAGCGCGAGCGCTAAACTAGCGTCGGGCTTCCACCCAATGCGTTCATTACGTTCGGAACGTTTCGGACGTCTTCCAGCGCGCTGCCGACGGGGAGGACGTTGGCGTAGTCGTTGTATGCAGAAATGTCGCTCATGCGTGCATCATCTCTAACACTCTAGTTCTGCAGCGACATGCCATCCTGCCACCTGACCCTGCACAGAGAGAGAACGTTTGTGCGTTCGTTCGTTGGCATCTGGTTTACGTTCGGAACGATTCGGACAGCGAGCACGTTGAGAGCAGGGCGCTTGGACTGCGTGTAGTTCCGCAACCCTTCCGCTCAGACGCTCGCTTTCCGAGACGCGACCGACATACCATATATAGTAGGGAAGATACCGTATATGGCATGCCACTGCTCGGATTTTGTGCGGACGGGAAGTCCAGGAAGATGGTCGCACAGTGCTGCAGCGCCTGGTGCATTCCGAAACCCAAGTATATCATGAAGGACTCGGAGGATGAGTCGGAAATGCTTCTTGTCCTTGAACCACTACCATCTCTGCTGCCGTCCCCCCTCGTCCTGGGCCATCTTGGTATTCTGTCCTTGTCGCTCTTCCTGCCTGGTGAAGCCGCTCGGACGTGCTGCAGGGATGCACCTCTGACGTTTACGGGGGCGAGTTTGGGTTGTGAAAGTGAAAACACACAGCGCGCAGAAAGGATAGATTGGTATTGGAATCCTGAAGGTAAGCAAGGCGCATATAGTTGCGGACTTACGCGTGCGCATAGCAAATGTCTGCGAACGCGCGTACGTCTGTCCACCCTAACTCCACTTAATCTCCACCCTATGTCAGGTATGAGCAAAGCCAGGGGGACCAACCTATAAGAATGGCCGTGCAGGTCACGTCGTGGACCAAGAGCGATGAACTTTGCACGGGTCGATGATGTATAGAAGCCCCACCGCCGTGGCACCCTCACGCTCTCCTTCCCCCTCGCCTCCTCGTCGGCCCACAACCTACTCGGCGCACTCTGCACCGCACTCGCCCCTCCTATCTCGCCTCCGGGTCCGCATGTCGCCTAGCGTCCCGACTCTCCGGGGCTTGCCTGCTATGGCCGCAACCGTCGGCGGTCCTCGTCGACGCCCATTGGACAACACTGTCCCTCTGCGATCCGCGGCGCCTTAGCGTTCGCGCCTTATCTGGGATGCATAGCGCGTCATGTGTCTGTCCTGCAATGACAACGCGCCTTCTGTGCGCACATGGCATCAGAGCTTTGCCCCCATTCGCTAAGGTCGCCGGGTGCCACAGAATGTTGACATGCTGCAGGAGCACCAGGACGAAAACGGCGTGATAACGGCTACCATCCACTTTAAAATGCCGGTGTGCAGCGGGCATTTGGGACGGACTCCCCTCTTCTCCTCTTGCTCGTCTCTTACTGCTGGTTCTTCGCTGCTGCTCGGGTCGAGGTCCCGTTTCCTGGCTGGTTCGGTGAACATCTTCAAGTCACTCAGCCGAACGGTACTGAGAACTCTGGCGTACATCCGGCCCTGTCCTCGCTGTCGCTCGGATGCGCTTGGAACTGGGCGGTGACTTGCTGGACACTCGCGGTCGTCGCTCGTGGGCATATGAAACGCGCCAGGAAAAAGACGTTGATCGGAATAGCTTGTGGAGAGCGAACGTGTCCGTACTCAGATGCGAAGGCAAGGGGCGGGAGGGTCGGTCGTATGTGTCAGGGCGAGGTGTGTGTCAGTCTCCTTCGCTTGCGTCCCCCGTCGTCTGACTCTGGACCTGAAGGATCCCGTATGTACCACGAGGACTGCATGTTGCCTGATCTCAAGCAATGCGATGCGTCGAGTGTCTCCTCAACTGTGCTTGAGCTCGTCAATTTTTACTGCCAAGTATGCAGCAACAATGCTGGGGATGAACGCGGGGCCCCGCGTTGCGCTTAGGAGGCACGGTGCCGTCTCCCTCGCATCCCCTGACGGTTGGTCGAGTGCGCTCAGGTGCGCTCGCGAGCTGTTTGACGTATATCAAATGACCTGTGCGATGGGGTCGGATGGCGTTAGCTTGGCCTGCCGGGCGAACTGCGACGGGTGGCGGCCGGGCAAAACAGTCCGCCCCGGCTCACCGCGATCGCACCTGCGCCGTGGGAATGAATGAGCCCGGTCAGCTGGTGGTGCTACTCCCGATCAGGCCTCGAGACCCTGGTAGACGCTGGATGGGATGCTTATGTAAGTCATCTCTAAAAAAGCACACCAGTTCGCTCAGCACACTTTGTGGTCGACCCGCATCTCTCCTTCAGCCCCACCCACACGTTCTCTGCACCCTCGACGCTGCCAGCAACGATGTCTGCCCACTCCCACATTGAGAAGATCTCCAAGGAGCCCGAGTTCGTCAGTGCGAACAGGCCGCCCCCCGTCGTCTACGCCCCGGGCCAATCACCATACTATCGCAAGCTGGGGGACGCCGGCCCTCTGTGAGTTCCGTCGCAGTCCCGAACGACGACGAACCGCCCCTCTGACGCTTTTCGCGCCCCACAGCGGTCTCTACGGATTTGCGTCGACCACTTTCATCCTGTCGTTGTTCAACGCTCAGGCTCGCGGTATCACGACGCCCAACGTCGTCGTCGGCATGGCCCTCTTCGTTGGGGGCCTCGCCCAGTTCGTTGCCGGCATGTGGGAGTTTGCGTCCGCAAACACCTTTGCAGCAACCGGTTAGTGTTTCAGTCACGAAGTGCCAATAGTGACAGCAATATCTCACCTGGCTTGATTTCCCAGCGTTCACCATGTACGGCGGTTTCTGGATGTCCTTCGGGACCATTTTCATTCCCGGCTCGGGTATCACCGCGGCGTACGGCGAGAACGCGGACGAGCTCAACTCGGCGCTCGGCATCTATCTGTTTACGTGGATGATCGTCACTGCCCTTCTTTTGTGAGTTGTCTCTCCGTTTATCACGCCGATCCATTCATTGATATCGCTATCGCCAGCATCGCCTCTTTGCGCCGGAACATGGGCCTTGTCGTTCTCTTCTTCTTCTTGACGATCACATTCGCGCTGCTCGGCGCAGGTGAGCATCATACATCGACTCTGGCAGCTCTGCAGTCGCTGACAGAATCTGTTCAGGAAAATTCTCTACCGCGCACGCAGTGACTCTCGACAAGGCCGGCGGCGGGTTCGGAATCGTCACCGCCATGGTCGCGTACTACGTCGGCACTGCCGAGATGCTCAGCGACCGTCGCGCCAGCTGGTTCGTGCTCCCGCTCGGCCAGATTCCCCAGCGCGACATGGTCTGAGGGTGCATACTTTTGCACGGGCTTTTGTGCACGACCCCCCCGCTCAGGCGTGGTGTGTGCGTCGTGTCGATGTTTTCTTGTAACCCCCCTCGCCCTTTTGCCGTCCCCCGGGGGCAACATACTCTATCCGGCGCCCGTAGTCAGGTCTGCATCGACTCTGTTATGTGTATTTGTAGTATATCCGGTTGTTCGTATGGATGTGCATATGGTGGTCCTCTGAAAGCTTTGTTCGCGCACTGTGAGCGTAAGGGTGAACGCGTGAGTGCTCGATCACGGAGCCGGGAGCCAAGTGCATTGTTCAACGTTGTTTGATGTTTCAGAGTCATCTTGTTTATTTTTCTGGTCTCTCTCAGGATCCGGGGCCACGTACCGGCCGGCAGTTCAACTCAACTCAGGTGCATTTGTGGCGAAGGTCCTCCCGCACGATCCGGTCGCATGGTCACAGGATGATGAGCTGGCGTGCCTGGAGGTCAGCGTTCCCCACTCAGCCTCCAGACTGACAAAGCCCAAAGCTTCGAGCTCAAGGACCAATCGCGCGCGCGAGATTTGAACGTTGCTGAACGGTGAACATGCCGCCGCACATCATGCAACCGCTCTGATACCTCCCGCGCCACAAACTGCGGCCCCCCGAGCTCAAGTGTGGCGCGAAGCATCCGGCCAGAGGAGTCTAATACGGCCAGGCTGTTGAGATGGCACTGAGACTCTGAGAGGGACTTGTGTCACGTGCGACTCTGATTACTATCGTCGTTTTCTACACATACATTGACATGCGGCACTCACCGGTTCCCCAAGTACTGGTTCGCGGACCATCGCTCACGCCATGATCTATCACGCTACATCTGTGGGGGCGCAGCACAGAGTCGGACTGGAGACCGGCAACTAGACATGCCACATATGTGCGGGCGGCAGCACGAGCCTCGTACGAGGTGTGCCTCAGGCGATGGGCGGACCGCCCGGTGATGCCAGCTCGACGTGGCCCCACCGTCCACAGCTTCCGCCCTCCCCCCCCCACAGCTTCGCGGCCTGATATTCATCGTCTCGGTGCGACAAGCATTCAGTTGGAGAGGCCGCTTACTCAGGTGTTCCGCTGACCGCCGCAGGTATTCAGTTATGCTATGATCGCACGGCAGACGTTCAAGGCGAGTATACCCCAACGCATCGGCCACAGAGACGAATCGCCGCCAACCTCGACGAGCCGGAGACGACAACGGCGTCAGGGACATCGTGAAAGATGTTGCGTTTTCCTGTATGCACGGAGAAGACGTGGGCTAACCAGGGTCCACTTGCAAGCGGAACGTACTGTGATGAGCGCCGCAAGGCAGCTTCGTTGATCATGTCTGCCGGTGATCGCAGATATGTTTGTACCGCTGGTCAATTGGTGAGCACGAGTACGTATCTGAACCGAGAGGAGAGGATCGGCTGAGGGGAGTTACTCTGGGTAGACTGCGAGGTGAGCGATCGAGTATGTGACTCGTCGTGCTCTAACTTGGTGACAGCCTGTAGCATACGAGGTGAATGCTAATAGGTATCTACGAAGTCGTTGTGAAAAGCTATATGTGACACCATTTTTGAGGCTTGAAGTCAGTAGTCTCAAGTACGACTATTGACTCCGAGTCTCAAGCATAGTGGTCATCTCCAGCTACAGCCCGTGCACTGACATGGGCGCCCCTGAGGCCCGCGAGCGCGTAGACGGATCATACTTACCTGTGCTACCAAGGTCAGCTTTGCGGTCGTGCCGTACTGGCTGGCTTGCGTTCAGCACGGGATCATATCTATGGTTCCATCATAATAACATGGTTTCATCATAAACAGATCGAGTTCTCCTGGGACCTAGCGCGCCTGAACGCTTCGACGTTCGGTCAGCCTTTGTATAGGAATGCGAGAACGCTGATGAGTACCTCTACAGCTCCCTCGCCCCCGTAGAGTCCACCCATCTCCATCCTGTCTCCGTACGTTCCGTATCCCGCCACTGGCTATCCTCGCTGCGTGATCAACAGGGATTTATTCTTCCTCCTCGTCTTGCTCGCACTCCTCATTTAACAGACCTCGCTCAGGCTCATGTAATCGTGCCCGCTCCCTGATCAACAACCAGCATTTCGTGGTGTGCCACGAAAGTCCGTCGAACGGGTGTGCATATATGCAATAGGTGGCACATTCGCCCGGACTCGTACCGAGAGGACCGCTGAGGATCGAGAGCGCATAGGTGACACGTCTGCCAACTCGCCTTCTCCCAAGCTCAGTAAGTTGCGAACGCGAGCACGATGAATCGAGCGTTGATTCCATGTCCGAGGAAGCATCTGGAAGCGCGGGTGTCGGTTACTCAAGGGAGAGCACCGCTTGCATATGATACCTACTGCGCGCTAGCCTGGATGAAGTCCGCTGCCGCACAGCATGCGCGCGCTGCTGTAAATGCATCGACGCGTCCGCAACGCGCAAGGTCGCCGCACTGTGCGCCTCCTCCTGGGCATCGACGATGCCAGCCTCCATGCCAGCGCATTAGCGAGTGTAACGTACCGCCGTCCCGCACTTCGTCATTGTAGCGGTACCGCCGATGGGGCATGTTGCCGCTCTGGAAGATGAATTGCTGTCGACATTGTCATGGACGGTCTCTCTGATGGCAGAGATAGAGCGATACGCGCGCGTCGACGATATGCAGGTCCTGAATGGACAACGCCTACTGATCAGTTGCCTGAGCCGAGAGTTGTAGCGAGAACTGGCGGCGTGGCCCGCCCTGGCGGTCTGAAAGAGGGGACCTCACCTTCATCTTTGGCAGTGTGAAAGGACTATGGTTGAGATGGATCAGCTGAACAAGACCCGATGTTCTGATACCTCAGACCCCTCGTCCCTGCATATCTTGACTATGCGGACGTCCTGAAGGAGGCTGAGCTGTGGCTGCCGAGTATGTCTAAAACAATGAGAGACAAATCAAGCAGGAACGGGTCGACGAGCACCCTGATAAGCAACTTCGTGGAAAGATGATATCGTGGCAGCCAAAAACCGAGGACGTAGCACCATAGTATCAGTGTGTAGAGACTGCCGAGCAGGAATCGAGCGACCGCCACGAGCCGTGCGTTGACTGCTTCAGCACCCGCTCGACAACCTCTTCGGTCCTCACAAAATAAGCCATGAAGCGAGGTACAGGTGTATTGGGCTTTCCAAAACAGACGAGGGGGTCGCAGCTTGAGGTGAACACGGCGCGAAGGTCCCGGTGGAAGTGTCTCAAATTCTGCACACGACTCTGAGGGCGCAGAGGATATGAGCAAGCTGGACAGTGGAATGAAGAGCGATGTTTTCTTTGTTCTCCGAGTTTATTGCCCTCGAGGGGCTAGCCCTATGGTAGGCAATACAAAGCATGTCACAACAAGTCGAAGACGAGAGATTCACGAAAACAGTGTAGGGGGCAGGATAGCCGAGGCCGCCGCCAGAACTGGTGGTATGAGAGTGAAGAGGGGAGGTCTCTACAAGGGGTAAGCGCCACGCCAACCGCACCGACCACTAGCATCAGTGGCAGGGCACCGGGTTATAACCCCCCCGTCCATTGGTCAGTGAGTGCACTGCCGGGACCGTGGTCCTCCTGCTACGGGATGGGTACGCACACCGGGCGGACACCCAGGTGTGGTCAGAACACCCCCAGCCCCAGCGCGGAGGTTATAGGCGTGACGCGCCCGTGTGCTGCCAAGCAGAGATAAAGAAACTGTGCATTACGAGGCTGGGTAAGAGCGATTGAGTGTGTATACACACCTGAGGCGGAGTACATACGTAGAAACTCACGAGTCCTGGAATCGGCCAGGTGTCTTTAAGCCTAGTACCCTCGTTTGAGAATGCACGCAGACTGCGGCGACCTGAAAGTTTGAAGTTCACATCATGTCCTGGACTCGAGAGAGGCTCTAGAAGTGTCGAAACGGTTCCCAACGCATGATGTGTGTGTCACCACTATAAGTCAAGTGTGGGCAGAAAGCATAGCTCACCGCCGCGGCGCACATTGCAAGGTCAGCCTGGGACTGAGTACTGAGTTGTCTACCGCGCCAAATACTACATGCACTGCCACCGGCACGCAAGACGCCGGCCTTTATTACAAGGGCCAAATTCAACTTGAATCATACTACAATAGCGTTTACAGTGGGGGCTGTACGGTGGCGTTGTTCGTACATTAATATAATGTGCCCTTCACAGATACTGTTCACTGTTGGACGGTAAAGAGTCGTCCGACTCACAAACATCTTTCTAAGGCATCCATTCGGACTGACTTATAATAGATCCATACGTTGTCCCGTTTTCTGTGCTATTGAGCTTCCGGCCATATTATCATCGTTCACTTATCGAGTCCGAAGGATACGGACGGGTACAATGACTGCAGGCCGATAAGTACCCCAATACATCATACACTAGTACATTCACGAAACCAGATTGCCTCCAGCGCGTCGACATTTGTGACCGCTGGTTCCCACTCCGTCCGTTCGCGAGTACTGTTTATAAGGCAATTAGCTAAGTTTCCGCTCAACTTATATGACAGCCGACACCAAGAGCACTCACCTCGTCTGCGCGCTCGCAAATTACGTGTAGTTGCACGTCGTGACCGAGCCGTCGTTCTCGCCGATGCCGTTCGTGCAGCACCAATAGTGAACCCCGCCGGTCATGACGTTCATGCATGAGTTGCTCGTGATCCAGAACTTGGCGCTGATCGACTCCCCGTTGCCCTCCCAGTTCGAATAATCGTCGCCCGGCATGCCGACCATCTCGCCGCACGCCTCTGCGAAGGGCCCGCCGATGTAGGTGTCGTGGCCGTCGTAGAACTCTGGGTTGTGCACGGGGATGTTGCCGACGCCGCCCGAGATGTGAGAGGTGTAGCAGGCGATGACGCCGCCCGCGAGGACGCGCTGCGCGAGGAGCGGGGTGACCGCGAGAATGGCGAGAAGACGGGTGGAGAAAGTCATCTGCGGAAGTATTCGCGTTGCACGACTCAGAGAGATGCAGGCGTTGTAGGCTGAGATATGTGGGCCTGAAAAACAACCACCCCAAGATGCCTGGCTTTTTATATCGGAGAGAGAGGCATGTCGATGGTCATGAGTTGCACAAGATTATGACGTACCCTGCCTTATGCCCCTCCACCAGCGTGCCTCCGCTTAAGGGTTATGCTTGTATAAAATCTTTCGGAAAAAGGACGGGCAGTTTGAAAACCGGGCATAGACGGGCTCATGCATTGGCATGACGGCCTAGCACACTCCTAAGCGAGTGTATATACAACTTGTGATCATTCGTGTCAGCAGTCCAGATGTTACGTTGGATTCTTCAAGTATGCTCGACACGCCTCGGTCTCTCTCAGCAGGCATCAAGGGTGTGGAAGTTGGGTTACGGGGTTCTCTGCAAAATTATGCAGAGCCCGGTCCCACACGTTGCAGAGTACCAATGCAGTCGTCATAGATGATTGGCTCAAGATAGGCGGAGTGTCTTTCAAATTTGTGGCTGAGGCTGAGCGCGAGCCTACAGTGGGTCAGACAGCCTACCCTACGTTCCCAGCCAGTCGTAATGTTAGCCGTCTTGGGATCGGGCGAGAAAGCCCGTGGGGCTGTGGGGAGCCCATCCGATCCTTCGGCCTCAAAACTCGTGGTAGTTCTCAACGTGCGGGCAAGGATATCAAACGTATACGCTCAAAGAACGAGGGCGTACTAGATGTATTATTCAAAATCTGTCTCGGGCCATTCAGATATCCCTCAATCCCAGAATCATTTATGATGAGGGGATACTAAGCGCAGAATATGGCGCTTCAATTGAACATTATGCGGGAAGGCCTAGGTAGACCTTTGCAGCTATGGCCAGCCGGGACTTACCGAGGCCCGTAGTCAAGACTCTCGGCGCTCAGTCTTATGTTGTGCCACGATAAAAATATGTAACTCACACGATTTATGGTTACAGTGTCCGATTGCAAAATCAAAAGCGTTGTTGAGGGCTCAACGTCACGTTGAGCCCTCAACAACGCTTTTGATCGTAGGGTCGGTCATGGCCACCGGCCAGTACACAGCCTGGAACACTCGTTGATGGGACTCCTCTGCACGCGAATCAAGCGCCGACAACAGCCGTAAAGTCTGTCTCGGGACCATGGGATTGATATGGTGTAGCTGAGCTGAAAAGGACTGGGAGATATGTTGACCTCGCTCAACATTATTGTCTGCAAACGAAGGCTCGTTATGTAGAGTTCGATATGATATACCGCAGACGTTACTCACTAGTGTCAGGCCGACATATCGAGTCGCGCATTCTCATCGAACAATCTTTCCTGTACAATCCTGTGTTGCCGGCCACTGCCACCGGCCGATATTGAGCACCCCTGATGATCGAATAAGTATCATGCACATGCATCAGTCCTGTGACAAGTGCATATTAATAGAGCTAACCTTTCTTCCGCTGCCGGTACTGAAGCATGGCAGTCGACATCTAAGGTTGGTCCGGCTGCGTCTTCGCTGCATGGTGTCACGCACACCGTATCTCACCGCAGAAGCCGACTTGAAGTCTGGGCCAGCTCTGGACGATGGTCAGCAGTCAACATGTACCCTGGTGAAGCGGCGAGAATTTAGAGATTGTATAAGTATATCTTAACATTGTGGTCTGGGCACACCGACGATACACTTCAATGAGAGCGCGCATAGCTGAGGCATTTGGAGTATGTTCAACTTTTTGTAGAGGCGGAGATATAACAAAGGATGCATCGGGCAGGATAGAATGCATGTCATGGTGGAATCGAAGCGTAGACATTGAATAGACGCCTTTCGCCTTTCGCCCGACTTTCTCGGATACTCTCATGTAGGCGTCTCCGGGAAATGCCGACCCCGCGCCCCTCCTGCCTCTGCCTTCCACTCAGACCCTGGCTTGACGCAACGGAATTCTCGAGTCGAAGCATGTCTCCCGCCGCATATCCAGATATTCATCACTCAATTCTGTTTGACGACTTTTCAGCACACGGGAATCTTTTGGCATATGGACCGTTTCCTCAAGTGTGGCCACGACTAGATTCTAGTTCTAGGTCTTGTCCAGCTCGAGCTTTCTGCCTATCAAATGACCGATCCCTCACAGCCCGCGCAAGTGGCTCTACAGCACGCTGTTAAACAGGCAAGGGGGCATTACTCCCGACTAACAGTAAGTGCCGCGCCCCTAAAATTTCCAGGGATACAAGAACAACCATATATGCATATGTGCGTTATAACCTACCTTCCCTCTTCTTTGGATTCTATAGTGCAGCGACGGTAACTACCTCGACCTATCTGTCCACTCTGGTTCACGTGAAGCTCCCGGCCCCTCCTAAGTGCAAGGTCCGCGGCTGAAACGACCAGAAGCGGGGATCGTACATGGTAACTGAAGCCTCGTACCGACTCTTCGAGTCCCTGTCGGGTGAGCACCACAATTCTATTGCCAAGTCCGTCACCTCGACGATAAGCCCTAGCTGGTATGCGTCCGCACCCGACAGCCATGCTTCTACCGCCACTTTGACACGTCTGTCTTTCAGGATTCTCTCGCCACGATAAGTGCTGCTCGCGACGAACGTGCATGTCCTCGGCTATGTAACCAGTGCGCGCTCTGACACTTCAAGGGCACCAAAGGGCTACGCGTGTGCATGTAAACGATGGCAGGACCGAGCATCTGACTGATGTTTTCCTCCCGATTCACCATCTCGACCGTCGGGTTTATCTCAGAATCAAGCACGCGCGCGCTTATGGACCATACAACGTAGAATCATCATCTACTGCACAGGATTTACCGTAGATTCACCTACTGATAAGTTCCGCTCAAAGCTCCTTCTTCTCCGTGCGTCTTGACTCTTGCTGCATTCTGCGCTCTCACACCGCGCTTTCGGGTTCCTGCGGTTTCTCTTACTCCCTTGGTTCAGTGGGGATCCCCATCGCGACCGTCGGCGACGACAATAGGGGTACAGAGCTTGGAGCATCAATTGTGTGCTGCAAACTGAAGTTCGTGGACTTCTCCTCAGGCGCAGTTATACAGATCCCACCATCTCACGATCAACAGAGATCGGCCCCTCGTTATCGTCTCGTTCGTACCCTTGATTTGAATACCTCGCTCATGGATTCGTGTCCGCTCCCGATCGAACTCTGTCACCTCATCATAGACTTCATCGGGGAAGAGCATTGGTACAATCCTGAACGACAAACGTCCCTCGTGCATTGCGCCCTTACATGCCGTGCATGGCAATCCCAAGCCAATCGTCATCTAGGCTTTGATTCGTGTCTTTGCGGCGCCGTCCCAATCAACAACTTCATCGACACCATCCACCATGCTCCCCAATCGCGCATACATCACATCCATGCCCTCGCCCTCGAGCTTGAAGATGCACATGGCGGAACTATCAGCAACAATTCGGCGCCCAGATTGAACGAGCTGCTGCTCACGACAAAGCTCCCCAATCTTCGCCACTTGATGTTCCGGTATTCTACAGGCTCGACCTCACCGTTGAAGTTCCTCCATCCCAAGATCGTTCGCATGCCGCCGCCCATGCTCACCAACGTCATCGATCTCTTCATCTCGAGATGCTCCTTCCCCTCGCCACGGAGTATGCTTGACCTGGTATGTGCCTGTCCAAACCTCTCCTGGCTTTCGTTCGTGGATTCCTGGGACTTCCCGGATCACACACTCGTAACAGAAGCCACTGCCCAGCGTCTTGCCTCGACCTGTCAGCGCCTCAGAGCATGTAGCAAGCTGGAGGCGCTTAGAGTTAACTTCGGTGTCTACAACGCAAGTCGATAGTCTATCTTGTAAATTCTGTCACTAGACTGATCGTGCGCTAGGACCCGTCACGCTCTCCATTGCACTATACACTCTTCAATGTCAGCATTGGAAGCATATTCGGTAATCATGTTACAACCATGACGCTTCATATGACTGTTATACAGATGCGTAAGTGCTCCGATCCCTCAATGGAAGGTGGGTTTGTATACTGAACAGGGCATATGCGTACAGATGCTCTCAGACATCTCCTTCCGGGGGGTTTTCCCGACCTCGGAGCCCTCTGTTTATATATCAGCCCGCCCCGCGGCAACCTACGGCTCAGCTTCCTGCGCATGCTTGCTGAACGCGTCATTGCGCCTGCTCGACTCTATAACGTCACCGTCTTTTCCAGTTTGCCATGCCACCCTATAGCCGCAGACTGCGAGCACTGCACAACGATCATCGGCAGCGTCGAAGAAGACAAGACCAAGTGGGAGTTTCTCCTGCACGAGCGGTTCCGTAGCCTTGGGACGTTGTGTATTCCTACCAACGAACGATCCTGTGCCACCTACATGGGTTCCGCACTGCCGAATTTGCGTGGAATTCTTCGCTTCCGATGCTAGGGCCTTCCATATGTACAGTAGTACCGCTGTAGGATAATGTTCTGTGAACGGCTCAAGCTCCCCCTGATCTGCTACTGTTACTCTCCCCGCTCACATTGTAGGGGCTTCGCGAGCACCCAGCACGACCGGTGACGCAAGACTGAATCAGCGGATATATAAATGTGTACCTGTTTGCGGCAGGTAACCATATGTAGTACCACGGTCGAAGGAATGAAGTTCAAGACTGATGCACGTCAGTAGTGGATACGACAACATGTGCACACTTCCACGATATCAAGTGCATGTCGGGGGTGGCTCCGTGTCAGTATTATAAGCCCTCAGAGTATACTGTCATGCATCGGACTACTTACCACCAAGTGCCTGTGCCCGTTATGGAGCTCAACAAGTGGTGGGGCCGAAGCCGCTCTGTCAGGCCCACTTCAGACTTTAGCTAAGCTCGAGAGGAATGGTATGCCAACAAGTATGATACAGTGGAGGCGTGCGTGAGGTGGTCTGCGAGACGCCTGGCTACTACAAATGTAGGTATGATGATGTGTGAATATGCAGGCGCGCGGCCGTGAGCGGGTATGCGTATGTGTGCGAGCGGTGATGTGGTGAGTGCAGGAATGTCGTGGGGTGAAGCTGAGGCAGAGGCAACGAGGCCGAGTGCGCGGAGGGATGTATTCAACTCAGGACCGGAAGAACGGATCCAGAGACAAGAATGCATAGCAAGTTGTAGGATGGAACGTAGGAGAGGATTAATGACACATGTAGATGTAGGACAAATGCGAGAGTGGAAGATACAACAACAGGCCTTGCGGTTGACTGATAGAAGATGCCGTTGGGATTGACGTTCGAGCCGCGGACTGAGAGGCGATGGGTGCAACGGCTACAGAATATAGAGAAAGCAGCATGCAAGTCCGGGCCAGGGCGTTCGTCGGCTACTGTGCGTCCGGCGATGACCGTGAGCTGAGCAAAACACCATCGAACTGAGGGCGTTGTCCGCCGACGTCGCTCAGCCTCTGCCTACGCTTGACGCTCGGCCGCTTTGTGAGCAAAACGCCTCCATCGATATCCTCCTTCGTGAGCTCCGCCGGGCTCCCTACGCGCTTCGGACGACCGGCCGAGGCGACACTCGCGGGAGAGACTACGCCCTCGACGATGGTGCTTCCGGCAAGGAACTCCGGGAAGCTGCGCTTCCGGGAGACTTCGCGTTCGCTATCAGAAGCCACAAACGGCGATCCAAGGCTGACCGTGTGTACCGCGCCTTGAAGGCCCGTGTTCGCCATATTCTGGACGCGGTCGACCGGGACGGAGGCCGAAGATTTATGTTCGGCGGTACGAAGTTGGCTCAAACGTGCTTGGCCCGTCCTGGAGTCTCCTGCCACCACCTTGACCTTCGCCTCTCGCCTTTTCTGCTCGTCTACGATCATCAGTGCGCCTTCGATGATAGCTCGATGAACGAATACGTATTGCCGCAGGCTCTGGCACAAGCTCATGCGCTGCTCGCGCATGTCCTCGATGACGCGCCTGATCGGATCCTCATACGATGACAATAGAGGCGGTGACGAATCATCGTGCAGCCTGCGTGGCTCCTTCAGGTCTGGGGTGGGGGGACCTGCCCTCGTTGCGACGTCCACTGCCTGTTTCGCAATATTGTCAGGATCGAGTTGCGGGAATCTTGGAGCAGAATTCGAGGCGAATGTCCCAACCTGCGCTATGTCCGACGATTGAACTTCTGATCTCCACGTGTTAAGCCGTATAGAGTGAGAGGAAGGCCGGGAACGAGCATGGTGCGCACCCTGTGGGTCTCGCCCTGTCCGTGCAGCCGATGTTGATGACGTTGATGACGTTGATGACGACGCAGGTGCATCGCATTGAACAGCGACGCCTTCGTTTCGCGGGAGTGACGTCTGTTTGGTTGGGGGGGATGGGCTAGCCATGGTCAGCCTAGCCGTCCTACCCACCATCGCGCTTGTTACGCTGTCCTTCGAGCTGATTGGCGGGCTGACTGAAGAATGCGACGTGGTGTTGACGGTGGTACCGCTGTGCGCGGTGGTAGAGTCTGAGCTGGCCTCCGACGTGACGGTCGAGGTGTCAAGATGCAAGTTTCGATTCTTCTGGAGGAATGAGGGGGTGGCGGATATCGGGGCAGTCTGTGAGTACACCTCAGGCAAGGTACGCAGGGCGGCGCGTTTGACTTCGTTGACCAACTCAGGTGAAGCTTGAAGGAATGGCAATGGAACGGTCGTCCGCATAGGCTCTGGGGCCACCACGGGATGCGTGATCCCCGCGTGCGTTGTCGCGCCTGCCTGGCGATCATCAACATCCATGAGTGTGGCGCCGGCTGATCCTGCCACAGGAACGTGCACCTCGCGGTCTCCTGCGACCACTGGCGCTGTCAATAGAGAACCCTCTGCAAGGAGTACTTGGGGACTCGGGCTGCAGTCGACCTCCATGGGATCGGGAGTGGGACTGGAGAAACTAGCGCTCCTACTTCGGCTTTGGCTTTCGCTAGCGCTCCCAACGCTGTCGATAGTGCCCGACCGTCCCTGCCCAAACGTCGACGCGGCCTTCGCGGTAGCAGTTTCCGAGACCTTGCCCTCTCTACGTTTGCGCATCTCCCGCCGGACACCGTCAAGCACGGCATCCACCGCAATGAAACCGCCCGTACGCCCCACGCCAGCCGAACAATGCAAAAGCACGGGGGCATTCTCCCTTGCGACCAGGGAAACACCAGTGAGTGGGTCGATTGAATCGATATTCTGGTTTGGACCATCGAGGATTGTAATCCTAGACTGGGATGCTGGTTCCTCGGGACTAGGCTGGTGGTCATGAGACTTGCGATACAGTGGGCCCTCTCCCCAGCGCTTCTGTCCTTGAGCGCGGGAGCGCTCGACGGTGTCCTCAACCTGACGAATCAAACTGAGAACGCCGTGAGGATCGGTCGGGACGTTCAGGTCGGGCCACTCAAGATACTGAAATTGCGTAACGATGCGGGGTGGTGCGAGGGGATAGGCTGCATTCGTGAGCTCGAAAACGCGCTTGATGGTCGAAACATCGTCTTCATTTTGTTTCTCGCCGCTAACCTTCCTGACCTCTGATACTGGTTTCGCTTTGGCCTTTTGGACGTGGGCACTGAAGAAGCCGCTACTGATCTCGCTGTCACGACGCTTCTGCTCTCGCTCGGGGGTGTCGTTCGTTTCCACTAGACGGAGGCGCAGAGATCCGTAGGTACCTTCTTCCCAATATTTCCCACACTTGATCGAAGAGCCCTCGATCTCCCGCGTGAGCATCACGATGACGTGAACGTTTTGTTCCCAGCATAGACTACATGGTAATAGTGTCAGTAACTTCATCGTATACTTGTAAATGCTACTCACGTCCAGAAGTCGGCGAAGGTGGCGGGCAGAGGACCTTGTGTCGCTATATATCGCTTCGTTGTCCCGAGCGGTTGAACGTAACTCGCATTCATGTAATCATCGTCATCGGGCTTCGCCTTGCGTAGGCGCACACGGGCGTGCTCAAAGGGCCAGATGTTCCGATACCTGTACGACACGCGTTTGACATGAGAATGCCGTCTGCCATGTCCCAGAGATCACTCACCGATTCTTTGCCCCTTTCTCTAGCCCAGCGGTGATACTGTAAGGAAACGACGTGATAGCCTCTTCTCCAACGCAAGCAGCAGGCGCTTCTGCTACGCCTACCGAGGACGTGCCTGCCGAAGCTTTCCCTTGCACCGCTCTGCTCTGCGGTGTGGTTCCGAGGACTCCACGAACACCACCTCCCTCCTGTATGACCTTGCCGCTTTCCAAACTATGTCTCTCCATCACACCTAGTAAGCGTTTCTGCTCTCCCAGCTCAATATTGTAAAATTGGTGCTCGAGCACTCGCGTGAGGTCATCAGCATCTGGAGGCGAACGGGAATGGGAAGAGCCAGTTGGACTGGAAGGACTCGAGGCAGATCGATGTTGTCTTGAGCGCGACCTTAAGGAAAGAGGAATAACGACAGGCAGTGACGGCGACGACGATCTTGATTTGGGGGGCGATCTACGAGCCATAGGGTCGAATTTGAGACTATTTGATGATGGGTTGGACTTCACTGTCGATGGAGTAGTCGCCGGACGAGACCTCCTCGTTTCATCTGCCGGCCCACAGTCGCTATCAGTGGAATCGTCGCTTTCCTCGCTTGTGCTGCTAGCGTCTGCGGCTCGTCGGCTCTTCCTAGCAATCTCCCTGAGCCACTCGAACGGTAGCTCACCGACCCTACGGCGGACACGCTTGGACAGTTTGAGAGGTATCCCTGCGCCATCAACTGCCTTCGAATCCCTACTGCCTAGTTCGATGTTCTGACGAATAGTGTCAAAGAAGGGGTTGAATGCAACCTAGTTGCATCGTGAATACCTACAACAACGCTCTCGAACAGGAACACTCACCTGTCTCCCTGGAACGGAGTAGCTTGCAGTACCGCTATATGCACCGGAGTGCGTGTAGTGGGGGGAAAGTGTGGGCATACTATACAATGGCCCCCGAGGCACGGGAACAGGTACCCCACTGGCGGTCTTCGGAGGGACTAGACCTTGGGGTAATCGCAATCGAAAATCCCCGGAAGCCTGTGGGTTTGGCAGAGAGGGCAACGACTCTGTCGCGGGCGTTGAGGGTACGATGGATGCCTTCACGAGTGGATCCGTGCGGGGCATCGCGGGTGTGGGTGGTACAAGCTGGATAGGCAAGGACATTGGGGGTGGCATCATCTACACGTGCATACCTCATCAATTAACCGCCCCTGCGATTACAAAGTGCGCTCACCCTGGGACGTAGCGGGATGGTCGTGGCAGATGTGAATGCGTCCTTCGGTAATTGTTTCGCACGAAGTGTCCGAGCCGCAGGTGGCGCAGACATCGTCTTGCGTAGCGGCGCATCCAACTCTACCTCCATCTCGTCGTCCTCTATCTCCTCTGGCGGGGTCTCGTGATTTACAATTTCGGGCAACTCTCTCCAAATAGCGTGGAATCCTCCTCGGAGCCAAGCAACCTCCCGCTCTTGCGGAAAACCTTCGTTACGGAACTTTCGCATGAGCCCAAGTATGTTGCTGGCCTGCGTCTGCTGGGGAATCGACGCAGAGTCGGTGTCATACACGAGGATACGTGACGCGTCCGGCCACTTCGAGAACTTCTCTCTCGCAGACGACGTGGGAAGCATGTCTGCTAGCTTGGACAGAGAGAAGAGAGGTCGTTTGAGTAGGGTAGAAGGTACCGAAAGCGAGAGCGCATTTGGTATTCGCGCTTGTACGTAGGCATTATGCGGGCGAATATCCAGGATGAGCGCTGATGGGTCAGCAACTACTGTCTTCACCGCAGACGGAGGGAGGGCTGTAAAGGCGCTCGGAGGAAGAGCGACGGAGGAAGAGGTAGCCATCGGAAGAGACTTTGAGGTCGAGACAGGCGGCAGCATGAGTCTCGGCGTCGATGCGATCGTTGCGGGGGTCGCTGTCGATGACTGAGGCAGAGAGAGCGAGGGACTATTGAGGGCGATGAGCGGTGTCGCCTGCTGAGCATAGCGTGCAGAGATGGCAGCTGCAAAGCTGTCGAAGGAGGCCTCCGGGTGACCGGAGGGGTGGGAGTCCGTGTCTGGCGTCGTTGCGAATAATGCGAAGGGAGTAGGAAGCGGCGTGGACGACGTTCGCAACGTCGGCGACGATGAAGACGATGGTGGTTAGGAATCAAAACGAAAGAGGTAGAAATGTGGAATATTATCCCGGCTACCCCACTTGCTCGCTCTCGGGGGTCTGGGCTGCTCTGACGTCACTCCCGCCGGAGTCGCTGCTGTATCGCCGGTCTCCACAGCCTCCTGGCCAATCGGATTCGCTGCAGTGACGGGACGGCACCGTCCGGCCGGCGCGTGCCTTTCGGAGCGGGGCTCACGGCGAACCCCGCAAGTCTGGGCTACATTGACTTGCGCATTCACGCTGCCTGGCCTGGCGGGAGAAAACCAATGCGACTGACTCTCTTTGTTCCTCCGAAGCCACAACCATAGTTAAATGAACAAACCGGGACCGTTCAAGACGTATGTGGGTTGCAACGACTTACTTCTCATGTCAAAGATCACAGTTCCAGTCTTACTTGTTTTTGAGCAGTACTACGTATGCATCTTCGTGCTGTCGTCGTCACAGTAGCCCAAGGCCAAGGGGCTTATCGTGTCGCTTTCGAGTTACTTCTCCCGAGTTGCATTACTTCCTTTCCCGATGGCGCGTTCCCAGCTCTCCTGGCACGCGCACAGATAAATACACGTGCACGGGGTCTAGAAGCTGCCGGAAAGGATAACTCAAAACCGCACAAACATGTTCCATAAATACCTCCATAACCATTGAATGACACCTGTTCAGCAATGCAAGGGTCATGGCAAAAAATCCTGGAACCCCGGTTATGGCCAATGCCGTCGAAAAGCACTATATGTGGCAAATCATTCATTGCTCTGCTCATCAAGTTCATTGCTTTACAAATAACAGCTGCCTGAGTAGACCCACGGCATCGCTCGCAAGTGTTTTGCACGTACAAATGCCGGCGCAAAGATAGCCGACCACTGCGGCATGCCTCATGACTCCTCCGGAACCGCAAATTACCAAACCGTATACAGCTGTACACGCCCAGTTCAACGGGAGATCCGAGCGATATCTCGGCGGCCAATATCTACGGGCGATGCAATTGATGCCACGCCGATGACGGCCGGGCATTGCCCGGAGATTTGGGATTAGATATCCTATAGCATTCTTTGCAGACGTCCTTAGATATCTCCCGCCAGAGACCGGCTTGGTGGCGGGTATCATATCCGTCTGATATAGGGCCAATTATGCCCGGATATCTCGTCAGAAAGACGCTCTCGAGATCAGCTGGTAGCTATTCACCGGAGACCTCCTCTATAGATGTTTGCCCTGCTGTGTGCCCATGGGGTTGTATGTGGATCCACGTTATGGTTGATAGTATATGTCAAATGGGAAAGCTTGAGACACATAGGTTGCAGACCACATGCAACAAAACTATACTGAGCCTAATATGATGTTTAACCTGCCAAAACCCTCGAGCTGGTGGCAGGATGAGCCTGCGCGCAAATTCAGAACATGAAGTCCACACGTCACGTGGGTCTGGGACCTCCGACCGCTCGCCGCTGTCCAGCGCCCAGCGCCTGCTGACAACAACCACCCATCTCCCGCCGACATGCTTTGAATCTAAGCTTTCCTCCTGCCATATCGCTCATTGTACCATATTCCATTTGTGCTGCAAGGTCTCTTGGTCTCTATCATGCCAGCGCACAGTGGTGAGTAGCTCACACTGTCACACAATCCCCGGCCAACTTATATCTTTTTGCGCCCAGCCTCTGCAAGTCTCCATATCCGTACCGAAGCCACCCAGCATGTATACACTCTCATCCTTTCAGTCACATTGCTATCATTAGCCATCACAGATGGAGTAGACATCATGGATGACCAGGCTCGCGAAGAGGTACGTCACTATTGTTCAAGTCTCTTCTGCCACTATTATCTTGCCCCATCTACTCTTTCCGGTACCACCCTGCATGTATGCTACATGTTGTTCCATAGTATACCTGTAATCCATCAGGTTATCCCTGATTCGAGCATTCCAATCTATAGCTCTCCGCCTGAGCCACACCATAGATCCTGTGTTTTGTGCAGGATATCAGCCGTGGATTGGTGCAAGACATCAGCAGAGATTTACAACATGATATTGAGGTTATATGCAGAAAAAAATATCTAAGGAGACCACGCGTATATTGTATGATATACAGGTCTGTCTCAGAGGGATATCTACACCTCGATATCGCGTCGATGTTGCCCTTACAATATCCAGCCGACGTTTCGGCGCAAATATCCAGGGGAGAGCCGCCCGATACCAACAAATATCGAGCGCGCGTGATATCCTGAGATACATTCCTCATCCGGGCGTGTAATGCTGTACTAGTGTAGGTGTGGCTGAGAGCTTGGACGATGTATCTCAAGCTATCGACACCCACCATTTACTATCACCATGCGCCGTTGGCCAAGAGCTACGAGATCGTCTCGGAAGGGAGTGTTCGACATCTCGGATAGTCAGCACATCAAGCACAGTCGCCTTGGCGTATGGGATCTGTACGAGGAGAGGACGGACGTGACGTTCAAACTGCCCGGCGCAGCAATCTTCGAACAGCACGCTGAGGTCGTCCAGTCCTTGCCCTACATCGGGCGAATGATGAAGGATGTGTTCGCCATCCCATACTGTGCTGTTCTGCTCGGCATATTTGGAATGATAGAATTCGCAAAAGCTTTCATGCCCGCTCTCACTTTATGGTACCGTGCACACCTACTTTTGAAGTCCGGAGTCTTAGACACTGACAACGAAAGCCACAAGGTTCCAAGGACAGCTCTTACATATCGTACGTGCCGGTTTCCTTCCGTCCCACTGTATGTGTTGGCTCATGCAGATATAGATGCAAGTAGCGATCGACACCCGTACCGTGGACAAGGACCATCTTGTCTTCGTATGTGCAGGCCGTATCGCATGCACCATCGCCAGCCATCTCGTCGAGTTCGCCAGGTCGCGTGTGCGGTCCAGCCTTGTCTGGCGTGTCCGTCAATGGTCTGACGACCTCATCTTCCGCGCCCGCGCGCGAATGACCTGCCAACGTCTGAGATATCATCGGTGCAGCGACAGCTGGATGACATCACGCCCTCTTCGTTCACCTCCCCCGTAGTGTGGAATACCATTGAGATGGTGTCTGGATTCCTCAGGGCAGCTATGCAGGCCACATCTCAAGTTGCCGTGCTCGCGCACACGCTCCGCGGACAAACGGATGGATACCTTTTGGCCGGGCTGACCATGTCAGCGCATACCCTCCAATGGCTTGCCAATGTTGGCATGCTAGGGGGGAGAGCACAAGGTCGGGGTTTGCCATCTACAATAGCCTTATACCTCTCATAGCCGTCCTCCAATACAGTGTGGGCGGCGACGACCACCAACCGTGACTTTCTTAACCTGCATGGATGGATGCGCATCGTCAAGAAGGGTTCGCACCGCAAGGAGCTTGTAGCGGGAAACCTGGGCGAATATGCCATCCATGGTAACCCCTCATTCATCCACCAAACCCAGATTGATCTCACTATGCTCATTGCAGAGTACGAGATCGCGTCCAAGCGTGTTGGGGACGGCGACGCCGAGTTTCGGCAGTGGCAAATGTATGGGACCGTCCCTGGTCGCTTCAGTCTCTGGACCCTGCTCCAGTATCCTCTCCGCGAGCTGCCGCAGGTTGTGCACGGTTTCCATGTCCAAGCTGACTGTCTCACCTGTGTACGTAGATTTTCTTCACTCTGCGGGCGGTGCAATATCCTGCAAGTATGCCGATCTCGCTAGCATCTCTCCAAATGGTGCAAGAGTCGACAATCACGTTCACTTTGAACATGTTCGAGCTCATGAATTCGACGCAATCCTTTGCTGCACAGCTAAGCGAAGTGCGCAAGTTATACGAGATCACCAGCTACCCCAACAAAATCCAGGATGGTACAGTCCCCTTTCCTGAGGATAACGCGCAGATCCGATGTGGCATTGCACTTGAGTTCAGGTAATATACACCGCTCACACGAGCTATCGGTAGGCCATCCACTGACCTGTCGTTAGAAATGTTTCGTTCAAATATCCGAGCACCGAGAACTACGCTCTGCAAAACGTGTCCTTCCGCATTGTCCCCGGACAGCTTTGTGTGCGTATCATCAAACGCCAAGATGCAAATGAAGCCTTACACAGCTCCCAGGTGATCGTCGGCGCAAACGGTTCAGGAAAGAGCACAATTCTCAAGTTGATCGTCCGACTCTACGACCCCGAGGAAGGGCAGATCCTTCTCAACGACCACGATATCCGCACGCTGAAGCTCAAAGATCTTCGCCAAGCCATCTCCGTCCTCTTCCAGGACTACACGCACTTTCCGCTCTCCGTACGAATCTCACTCCCCCGCCCGACTCCACCCCGGCGGGGCCGGCCACTCACTCACCCACCTCCACACAGATTCGCGATAACATCGCCATTGGCGACCCGACTGCGGCCGCAGATGACGAACATGTGCAGCGCGCGGCGCGCCTCGGTGGAGCTGAAGCGTTCATCGAAAAGCTGCCCGAGAAGTACGACACGTATCTGGACCGCCCCGTGCGCGATTGCTACGCGGGGCTGCCCGAGGGCACGACGACGCTCTTCGGGCGCAAGGTCGACTACAGCATCCTCCGCGGTGCAGCGGGGATGAAATCGAACGAGGCGTCCAGCCTGAGCGGCGGACAGATGCAGCGGCTCGCAGTGTGAGCTTGGCTGTGGCGTAGTCCTCCACGTTCGTGCTAACCGGACATCACAAGGCAGCGCGCGGTCGTTTATGCGCTCTGTGGTGCCGGAAGACTCGAAGGTGGGGCTTCTGCTCTTCGATGAGCCGAGTGCGTCGCTTGATCCGGTCGCGGAGCACGGTGAGTGGATTCCCCGCCCGTGCATCTCCTGCCTTGCGACTCTTCTGATTGCGACCCTGTGATTGCGTAGACCTCTTCAATCGGCTTCGGGAGCTCCGGGGAAGCAAGACGATGGTCTTCTCGTCGCACCGCTTCGGAAACCTAACGCGCCATGCGGACTTGATCTTGTATGCTCTTCATTAATTTGTTGGTTCTTTGAACTTCACCGCTGATAGGTTTGGAAGGTACATGAACGACTCCGCGATCATCGAGACTGGGACGCACGAGGAGCTCCTCAAGCATGATGGCGGATATGCGAACATCTGGAAGCTCCAAGCCCAGGCGTTCCTCAGCTGAAGGCAATAGGGAGTCGCTTTGCCAATCGCTCTTGAACCACACCATAACGAATTCTGATGACCTGTCCATGGTCCTTGACAAAGTCAATGACACGTAAATAGACTGATGCATGATGTATGCGCTGTAACGTCGGCACATCACATCACAATCACCTCAACTCCACGCTCGTGACATAGGCCACAACTACGAGACTGTCTTGTATGTTTGCCTGCAAATATACGGTCAGTACCTGCGACCCAAACAAATAAGGATGCGTCTTGCAATGCCATGCACATCCAGATTCGTTACTTTCTGCAGCACAATCGAAGTCCTGGAACTCACCCCAGCGGCGTCTGTTTTCTCGGGACGGTGGTTGTACAAATCGCAAAATCTCGACGCACTGACGCAAACCGCAGGCGACCTGCAATATTACGCGATCTCCCAGTTGTGTGCCATGTAATGTGAGGGGATGCGGTGAGGCTTGCGTGCGCCGAGGCATCCGTATGGCGGGTAGATACCAACAACTTTGGGAGCAACTCCGGGGAATCTGCAAGTTGGATCAGACTGACACCAGGCAAACACTCTCAGAGATCCAGAAAGTTCTGAGGCGTGAAGTGGGAGACATTAATAGTGATTATGTTACAACACGTCATGAAAGTTTTTGGTGAACGGCGTGAGGCAAGGGTGCGCCGAGTGGGAGTGGCACACACAGTGAGATCTAAACATCCGGCTGCAGATGAGATTCTGCACTGTCAAAATTGCACATGGATGTTTATGTGCTTACGAATGGAAGTCTCCGCTTCGTCGTCCCCCGCTTGTGACACTCTATAATCCCTCCCTGAGACCGGTCCCCCCGATGTTCCAGCTGGCTGAGTGACATGGGAGGCGTGTTCAAGCAGGAATCATGAGTTCCCCCCACGTCCTAATCACTGCAATTCCTCCGAGGAAGACTGTGGCGGCGGTGAGGATGCTGATGTTGCCTGGGAGGTTCTCGGGGCCCCAGACCTGCTCGCGCATAAATCGGGAGAAGGCGGTCTCGTTGGGATCGTGAATGGCGCGGCGTTGCGGGACACCGAAAGGCGATACGGCGGGTGCACGACGTGACATGGTGGCTGCCGAGAGGAAAGGTCCAAGGAGGAGAACGTAGGAGGAAGGAAAGGACGTGTGGGCGCTTATACAGGTGATACAAGGCTTCAAAAGCTTGGATAGCAAACTTGCACTATGTGACTGATTATGTCTGTGTAACTTCAAGCTCAACGATGACGAGGGTCAGTATTATTTTGACCAGTCACTGAGTTTCGGTTCAGACCACCACGTATTTCGCAGTACGGAGCACCTCAAGCTTGACAGCGGCACGTTGAGCACGCCCGCTACTCGCAGCCTGCGCATGCCACTCGCATGCCATCGCATTGTGGTGGCAGAGCAGAGAGACACGCCGTTACCGGACCTCACCGGACTCGCGTACACAAGGTCGAAGGCTTTCAAGTTGAGGTTTGTGAATTTCTTTCCATGAGAACAAGTAGTTAGCTGAATCCACGGTTAGGCTGGGCTCGCTATGTGTGTACCCTCTTCGCATCTATTTCCGTCTCGCTTTAGAGAATTACGGTTCGGAAATTGAGCTCAAACCCAGAATCATGCGCGCGGTGGAGGTCCTTCTGTATTTGAACGGAGGTCAGGACACAGGACATAAAGTTCAAAATCTTCAGTCCACCACGCCCGTTCAATCCTCTGCAGGTGTGTCTGCCGTGAGATTCGCCCTTCAAACAGACTGGTTTTTTAACATGCTACTAAGTCGTGGCGGTCTGCGTTGAACCACAGAACCATCAACATGGTGTGAAGCGTTGTTCACATGTTGTGTTCGTTCGCTTACGTTGGTTGACGGTCAATCCAGCGCAGTTCACATTAGGTATCTCTGCCGCGAAGCGCCTCTCGCATGGCACAAGCCTGCTCGGTATAAAGAGCTTGTAACCCTCAGACCATAGACCCGCGGTTCCACTCCACCACCCACAGATTGCTGAAACACAATGCGGCTCAACGGTGAAGCCTCGCAACCGGAGTTATCCCGCCGTCTTAGTACAGTGGTCCTTTACGACAAAAGGCCTGCCCATGGATATGCTGGGTGGTTGAGAAGTTTCGTCGCAAGTACCCAACAAATTCGTAAGCGTGTCCCCGTACTGAACATTGCAACTCAAGATTGACTTTGTCAGCATTTGGCGGATTCTTCCTGGTCATCCCCTTTGCATGGGCCTCGCACTGGAAGGTCCAAGCTTGGGGTCATGGAACGGCTTTCACGCGTGAGTCGTTCTCTCAAGATCCTGTTCAAGTCATTCCCGGCATCCCTTGACCATGCTCGAACAGTGTGCTTCATCTCTCTCATCCCCCTTCAAGCTGCTCTCGAACGCTGGGCAGACGATATATCTCACACTCTCGCACTTGGCCTCTATGAAGTGTTTTCCATCACGTTGAAAAAGTGAGTGTCTTGTATCGACATTAGTAGTAGTCACCATAACGAACCACAGCTTGGTGGAAATGGTTCTGGCGGCGATACTACTGAAGAATTGCCAGTACGTTGATCAATGGTGTTGTCTTTCGCTACAATACCTTGACATCATCCATTTTGGAGCCTTCGGCTTCTGCAATCGTCCGTCATAGGTATCAATGGCACCCCTGCATGATGCCCAACGCTTACTTACATGCATGTCTTTCCAGGCCTCATTATCCTGCATCTCCTGCTTGTACCTGGGTGGTCTTTCCTGTGCAAGGGGAGAAACAATATGTCACAAATTCTCAAACCTCACCGTGCTTCTGACAATTCAATGCTTCTCATGACCGGGTGATCCTCTATCGGCGCCTCGGAAGCCCTGTCCCGCGTACTGATTGCGCCACTGTCTATTGTCAGGGTGCTCTCGTTGATGCTCCCGACCGCGTTCTTTGCTGCACAAGACCGCGGGAGTGGTAATGACAACTTTGGCGGCCCGCTTGTCAACGACGACGTCCGACACGGGTTATTGGTCATGAGTCGGGGCATCGCGGTCATGCTCCTTCTCACGTACGTTTCCTCTCGTCTTCTCTCATTTTCGAGACTCAAACCCGTGTACAGTTATATCGTCTCCCGTTTATATAGGTCTCCTTCGCTGTCAGCGAGAAGATTCTACCGGGAGGAACAGGATGTAGAGCCAGAATGGGAGAGAGAGTGTCCTACCATGAATGGCCCTGATCGACCAGGAAGAACTCATGGTGCAGCTCAGTACTCGCCAGGGACTCCCTTCGAAGTCTCTCCCGAGGCCCTCACGACAGGGCCTTTGGGTCAAGAGACTAGTCCTCATCCACTCGTCACTACAGTGCTCTTGATTATTGTTGTGGCAATCGTCGCAGTCACGGCAGAATTTGTGAGAAGCTTCTTTTGCGTTTGGGGCTTGAGGATCTTGCTGAAGTGCCATGCAAAGCTGGTAGAAAGCATTGACCCGCTGCGCGAGCGCAACCACATCCAAACAGAGTGCGTAATTCTATATTTCTCGTTGTTATAGAACTCATCGTACTAATTTGAGGGTATGGTGTGAATGGTCAGATGGTTCGGTCTGTTTCTCCTCCCGCTGGTGTCTTTCCTTCCGGAGGCAACCGCCGAGATGTATCTATACGCAACATCACTAATCAAGAACATGCTCTGGCAAATTCGCACCAAACTTCCATTAATTTATCAATCTTCCCTATCGTCATCTCCCACCACGACGCAGCCGTGGTACAAGCCATCGCCTGTGTTTTCACCCTTCTCCGGAGCCCAGCCCATAGACCAGAGCATACAGTTCACGCTAGCGTGGTTACCGCTGCTAGTTCTGGTGGCGTGGTGCACAGGAAAGCCCCTGCACCTTCTCTTCGGTGTGTCCCATAAGCTTCATAGTTATGAAGATCCATTATTAATGTCGAAATCCTGTTTAGATTTCTTCGAAGTAGCGATGCTCCTCGGAACATGCTTCCTGGTAAGCTACGTGACAGGGGGAGATAAAAGCATGGGCAAGAAGGAAGTGAGTATGGTGTAGCGGTCTTCACCGTGTATGCACTGACTTATACTGGCCTGCCGTCCCTAGGGTATGGCCATGATCTCATTCTACATCATCATGGTACGTGTGTGACTATGGAATGTTTGCGCCCCGACTGTACATTGCATGCGACTGCACACTCAACTTGACGAATGTGTAGGCAATTGCGACCTGGTTCTATCCTGGTCAACCCGAGGTGGGCTATATGCTCAATTGTCCGGGTTCGGTTGCGGAAGCGGTAGCGAGTGGCGTGCAGAACGCGTAGCCCTTCAGCTGCCAAGTCTCAGCGGCTGCATCAGGAAAGTGGGAAATTTCCGTACGGATATAGGTTTCCGGGCGCTCCGGCAGGACCCAAAGGGAGATGTTGTCTCCGTCCGGAGGGTGCATCTCCGTGGGCCTCCCTCGACGGTTTGTCCGGACTCCACTGTTGGCTCCAATGTTGTCGGTGCACATGCGCCAGCTCGCGGGGGCCGTACCACACCCAAATACCAAAAACCCGCATGAGCTAGGTCAATCTCGCGAGCCCGGCTGGTCTCCGACGCACGCTGGATGGAGACCGGCATTTCCATCCGGAGATGCACGGAGCCAGATCTCCGCGGCTCCATCGGCTCCGTCCGGTGCCTCACGGGCCGGCTGGAGATATTCGCGTTTCCTGATGTGCTACTGTGCATACGTGATGAACCGTAACAATATTCTCTACAGTTGATGCTTGGCATGCTGGCTCGTTTGATTCCACAGCTCCTTCTCGTCCAGTGTAGAATATTTACGGCCGCGGAGCTTCCATAATTATCAGCATATTGAACACTGGACATAGCCTTTCGAACATATAAGACTTATAATTAGCCTTGAATATATGGTCACAAACTAGTGACACTTAGCTGTGCCCCCCTTATGAACTTCAAACTCCGCTTAGCCTAAAGGGTGAGTTTTGCGCGTGTAATTGTTCCTTGACTATCGACTCGTTGACCGTTCGCCACCCCCTCCTCAGCAGTGCTCCAGGCTCAGGCGGCACTCTGTCCTACTTTCATCAATTTGCTATCTAGGCAGAGAACAGCCCTTAACTGTGGCCAATCTCGACGCCTGCGACTGAACTGCTGAAGTGTTATGTCCCTGCTGTCCTCCACCTCCCGTATTGCGGCGCGCGCGGGCTTGCCTACGGAGTTGGTAATAGCATGCATCCACACCTCCATACCATCACCATATAAGAGCCAACACGGGCATTCCGGTATGTGCGATTGAGCTCTGTTTGTTGATAATCTTACGAAACATACAGGGACGGCGCCGTCGCGCACTCGCCTCGTGAAGGACCTCACACCTGCCTCTGGCAAGCTCGAAGTAGCACGAGACTTCAAGCGCGACCGAGCCCCTCATCATGGACGCGATGTTCAAGAGCGTAAATCTCATATGCCGGCGCGTTTTGGTCGCAGAGACGAGAAAAGGATATCGGTCAGACCCCCACAAACCTCAGAGGATCTCCCGAGAGCCCTGAAACTCTCTGGCACGGTTCATCCACGCGAGTCCAAAGACCATGGACCTAGGTCATCAAGTAGAACGAAGGTCATCAACCCTCTGAGCGAGGACTTCGACATATCGAAGCGCTCGGTCCCTACGACGCATTTGCCCGAGGCGTTCACATCACCGCCTCTCATGGAGGGTCTCCTCAAGTCTGTCCATGATGTCCTCGGACCTGACGCGGAACCAACGCCTATACAAGCTCTTGCGCTCAAACATCTTGTCAAGCCTGAGTCTGCTGCGATAGCAGAGGAGGCGCAGTACCGCCAGTTCCTCCTTGCGTCCGAGACTGGATCTGGGAAATCCATGGCATACCTCCTACCTGTCCTCCAAGACCTCAAGCTCGCCGAGCTACGCAATACACCCCGCCGCAGCACCGACGCTGCCTCTCCGCGACGTGCGATGAATCCTCGTGCGCTCGTCCTGGCACCGACACACGAGCTGTCGAGACAGCTCTCCGGTTTTGCCAAAGAACTCCTTCACAATGTCAAGCTACGTGTGGTCTGTGGTTCCCAAACGAACGCGCCTTCGCGCAAGAAGCTCACTTCAAAGAAGATGGGGACGGCAGCCACAGACTTGTCGTTCTCTCAGGACGACGAGCCTTCGGAGATTATCATGCGTCCCAGTGTCGAAGAGCGCCCTGTAGATCTTCTAGTGGGCACGCCGTCAAAAGTGCTCGAACTTATCCGTGGTCGTGGATGGGATTACCACCTGAGGGATGCGGAAGAGATGCGGAGAGACGCTCGAGAGCGGACGCGCCGCAAATTCAATGTAGGTCAGCCCGAGATGGGTTTGGCGGATATTGAGTGGGTTGTGGTCGATGAGGCAGACGTACTATTTGGTGTGTTCCTTTATCTACTTGCTCTTCGAATGCAACTGAACGGATGTTTGCAGATCCTGACTTCCAGGAGGCGACCAGAATGATTTTGTCGGAAATCAGCGCGGCTCGTGGAGTTGCTGCCGAATTAAAGCTCGAGCCTGGGCTTTCTCCCGCCCCAACCGATGCGCAGGCAACACCCGTGGAGTACCCTTTCAACCTTCTCCTAACGTCCGCGACCATCCCGTCTTCGCTCGCGGCATACATGGACAAGTATCACCCCAACCTCACACGCCTCGCATCTCCGAACCTCCACCGGCTCCCATCGACGCTCAAGACCGAGAACTTCAACTGGACAGGCGGCAACCGCGACGCGGACATCGAACACAGGCTCCGGCGCGTATGGTTCGAGGACATGCAACGGGGCCAGCCGCTCTCGCGCGTGCTCATCTTCTGTAACAAGAGCGCGCGCGTAGAAAATCTCGGCGAGTCCCTTCGCGAGAAGGGCGTCGCGAACGTTGCGCTCACGAGGGCCAGCGAGACGCGCAAGCGCGGGTCCAACCACCACCTGGACGGCTTCCTGCGGGTGCGCACGGCGGATCAAGACGCACCAGTATCCGACGCCGAGTCGGAGGTCGTGGAGGTCGTGGAGACCGATGCTGTTACGAAGTCCTCCGCGCCAGTGGCGCGGTCGATGGATGAGCTGAAGGATATTCCACATGTGATGATCACGACATCGCTGCTCTCGCGCGGGCTTGACTTTTCGTCGGACGTCAAGCACGTCTTCATCGTCGACGAGCCGCGGAACATGATCGATTTCCTGCATCGCGCCGGTCGTTCTGGGCGTGCCGGCGAGGAGGGGAAGGTCGTCGTGTTTGGTAAGATCAAGGGTCGTGGGTCGGAGAAGGCCCGCATTGTGCGCAGGAAAGTCGGCGCGCTCAGGGCCTAAGCTGTTCAGTCCACCCCACCCCACCCCACCCCGGCACTTTGTACCTTGGAAAGTATCGTATAGTCTTTACAGTACAGCACGTAATCACCAGTAGATTTCCCACATCTCTAATTCAGCCCACCGCTCTGGCACATGTGTCGCCAATTTAGAGGCCTTACACCGGCTCCCGCTCTAGCAACACCTGGTGGCTGTACTGCCAACACACGCACAAACCCTGAACAGGACAGTATGAACTACGAATAGTTGTTCCTCGTTCGGCATTCACTGGCCTACATCCCTGCGGGCGTTCCTTCAGAAGCATCATCTCCGTGGCATTTCGTGATGATGTGGACTGAGTGCGTGTATATAATGGTTCAGAAGCGTGACAGAGCCTATCACCGCAGCCTCGTATCCTGTCTTGCACCACGACGGTGGCACGATGTCTGCATCCTCAGCCTCTCCCAAGGTCGTACTGGTAACCGGCTGTTCGAAAGGCGGCATAGGGTTCGCACTGTAAGTCCTGCCTATTCTGTATCAGCTTGGGTCGACGGGCTTTGACCGATTGGGACGCTTGCAGGTGCAAGGAATATGCAACCCAGGGCTGCAAAGTCTATGCGACAGCGCGGAGGGCTGAGGCTATGGAGGGCCTGGGAGCCTCCGTCGAGAAGCTGGTCCTAGATGTCACAAATGACGAGAACGTACAGACAGTCGTGCAGACCATCATCAATAAGGAAGGAAGAATCGACGTCCTGGTGAACAACGCCGGGCTCTTGTGCTCTGGTACAATGTCCTGTTTACCGGACAGAGCGTCGACGATTCCTGATGTACCTCTTCTGTTGCTTTTGCAGGTCCGATTATAGATATCCCGTTGGACGAGACACAGCGTGCGTTCGACGCCAACGTCTTCTCGATTATCCGCATGTGCAAGGCCGTCATACCACACATGGCCGTGCGCAAGAGCGGCACGATAGTCAACATCAGCTCTGTCATGGCCCTCATGTACGTCTTTTTCCCACGATGCCCGTCTTAGGCCTCACTGCCTCAGCCTATTCGCTCATCGGCTAATATTGCGTTCCCGCGTCCAGACCCACCGCCTGGGCGGGAATATACGCAGCGACAAAGGCCGCGCTGCACTCTCTCACCCAAGCGCTCTACATGGAGTGCATCCCGCTCAACGTCTCCGTCGTGCTTGTCACCACCGGCGCCGTGCGCTCCAACATTGCGTCTAACCGGTACGCGACGTTCCAAGGGCTTCCCGAAGACAGCCTCTACACGCGCTACCTGCCGAGCATCGTCGAGCGCATCAGCGCAAGTCAGGGCCCAGACTGCCTGCCTACGGATGAGTACGCGCGTCGTGTGGTGCGCGCGAGCTTGCAGGAGAAGCCACCCCGGGAGATGATGCTGGGCGGGAAAACGGCGCTGTATAAGGTGCTGTTGTGGCTCCCGCGGGCTGTTGCCCTGTGGTTCATGTGGCGGCGGTTCTCGCGCACCACGTCCTGAGGAGAAGACTTCCCCCATGGCCCGTGATGATATGCTAGTGATTTGTATCTGAGTGTATGCAGCGCCGGGTGCACGCTTCTTGATAGAGGTTCTCAGAGAGTACTCGCCATGTATTCTGCATTGTATTGTAGTTCGTTGTACGTGGCCAGTGTTATTTCATTGATACAGATTTCAAAAACGCCGTCTAAGACTATATCGTCCCAGTTCAAAAGTGAAGCATTGATTGTAGAGGGCGAAGCACCGAGCGTTTCGCCGTGCCAAGTTCATCTGTGGAATTAGCGAGACATGTCAGGTCTTCTTCAACCATCCATCCAGCGTGTTCTGCTGAGTCGCGCAGGACCCCGCCAACTTCCTCTTCTTGGTGGGTGCCGCTCCGTCTTCTCGCCCCGCACATACCATCACGTCCCACAGCCGTTCAAAGTCCTCCGACCGAACGATCCCTCCGCTCGCCTGCTTATGCCCACGCGCGAAGTCGTCGCCCATCGACTCACGAAGCCCCGGCACTCTCCCCGCATAGTCCTCAAGCAGCGCGATGATGTCCGTGCCCCCATGTGCATCTTCCGAGCCCCGAGTCGCCTCGCCAGCTCCCCGCTTCATCTCGACCTTGGCAAAACCCACGCCCGCGCGCGCGATACGACAGGCGAAGTTGGTCAAACCGGGCGTGTACCCGTCATTGGCGCACATGACAACCTCAAGCCGCGCGCCCTTGAGGGAGGATGCCCAGCGCGTCGCAATCAGCTGTCGGCGTCGCAGCACGTCAGTTCTTACTCGCGGTATTGCGCATGCAGAAAGGCCAGGCGCACCGGGTGGACTTGCGCTGGGCTAGATATGCGCACGAGAGCGACCCTGCCGTCGCCCGAGAATACAGGTGGGCTTCGAGCACAGCGGGTGGTCTCGAGTTTGACCTCCGCGCGAGCTGCGAAGAGGTGTTTGACGTCTTTATTGGAGGAAGCGGAGTCGATGAGGTCGCGTGGTGAAGTTGAGTGGAGTAGGGCGCGCCACGCAGAGGGGACATCGTATGATGCCGTGCGACGTGCTGGATGGATTGCGCCGTAAGCATCGGGTCGTTGGCGATCAGCATGTCTGCACAGCGTGAATGGTTGTCCATACGTACGGGCATTGACCAGCCCCACCGCCTCCCCCAGCACTTTCTTGGTCCATTTCTTCAAACAGGCATGCATGTCCGGGAACGGCGGCTCCCATTTGAACCCCGTCCCGAGGTCACCCATCGTTCCCATCACGCACAACCATTCCAACCTCTCTCTCAGTCCGTCGACGGCGAACCTACCAAGGAGGGGCCTGCACAACTCATATGCCAGCGTTGCAGACGTCGCCACCGGTTCGGAGTGTGCGGCGGAGCATGCCACCGCCCCGCTTGGAAACTCATTGCTGAAGTGGTGGTCCACGACGAGCGTGCGCGCGGGCTCGGGGGCAATCGGCGGGCCTGCACGGCTGCCTTGGTCGGTAGCGATAACAAAACGCGCACCGAAGGCCATGATTGCGGCGCGCGAGACGGGAGTATGGATATTCGAGCCTTTGGATGGAAAGTGCACGGATATGTGCGCAGGTGAGAGGCCGAGATGTAGCAGGGTGTAGTAGACGATGATGCTGCTGCAGAGCCCGTCCGCATCTTTGTCGGGCAGGAGGAGGGTCTGTGTGTTCGCGGTGGCGCTAGGTG
Source organism: Trametes gibbosa (assembly GCA_022606055.1). Classification (NCBI taxonomy): domain Eukaryota; kingdom Fungi; phylum Basidiomycota; class Agaricomycetes; order Polyporales; family Polyporaceae; genus Trametes; species Trametes gibbosa. The sequence continues at coordinate 81,339 of JABYQJ010000046.1, read as the reverse complement.
GACAATCGTTATGCATATATGATAACGGCTCCAAGTTGCGGGGATACGTACCAGTCATGCAGGAAATCGCGGGCTGCAGACATCTGGCTGGCAGGCGCAGGCCAGTGAAGCCTTCCTAGGTCCAAGGACGAGCTGTGGGTAGCCATGTTGCTGTTCCGCGACTTTTGAAACCCAGTGTTTGTCGCTGGTATGTATTCCGGTCGTATTGACGCAGAAAGATGTCGTAGTATGCAAATCATGGATCATAGCCTGACAGCCCAGCTCCGAATCATCCTCTCCACCCAGAGGCGAACAGCGGTTGACAACACCGCGACTCATCGCCGTTCTCACACCACTTCGAGTACTCAGCGGGAAGTCGTTGATTAGACAGAATAAGAGAGTCTTTAGTTCTTTGGAACATCCATTTGACGCGATTGATATTCTGTCAGAGGTGCGTATAGAGGCGGAGTAGGTGAACTACGTTTGAATTCTACTAGTACTCAAGCTTGAGCGCCCCAATAGAACACGAGCGCTTGTCTCTGACATGGTCTTTGCATTCGAGTCCTCACACGGAACAGGCTTCAAGTTGTGTACATGCATAAGGAAATTGACCATTGAGGGGATTATAGTAAATGGGAGAAAGGTGCATCCGTTGGTTGTGGGACTGCGTAGGGAAAGTATCTATACACGAGTGTAGCTGTGTCATGCACCCAGTATCTGAAGCGAAGGATACCGCGCAGACTCGGCAGGGTCGACACAACGTGAGCAGCACAGCTTTTTATGTGGATCTTGGAGATGTCCAAACACAATTCTTGAAGAGAACAGAACCGCCCGAACAAGGGATTCTCCCATTCGCGCTTGTCCTCCTTGAATCTTCCTATCATTGTCTCGCAGTAATGACATCCAACGGCCGTGTGTATGAATTTTTCGAAGGCCTCCGAGTCGTACTTGATGATAATCTTTTGGAGGGTCGTAGGTGCAGCGAGGCGTTCGGCAAGCATGTGCAGCACGCTGAACTGTGGATCCAGGACATTGTCTCCTGAGATTGGATGAAGTTCGATCCGAAGGCTTGTGAGAGTGTTGAAAATACCCGGGAGGAAGTGTGTGAACCTGTCTGTTGGACAATGCACTGTTTATTCAACACCCAGCATCTCAACTTGAAGAGTGCATGCACCTACGCGTCTGGTCTACATCCACCGTGAACTCTAGATGCGCGACGTCCGTGCTGAGTATACTTCCGCTGTTGACGTTATATAGTGCATATGCCTGAGAGTCAGATACGTCCTACGGTAGTCTTTAGCATCAGCACAGGGCGTGAACAGAAGAGACACTAGTCCTACTTGATGTGAGAATACAATGTGGAGAGTTTTTAGCTTGCTGCATGCCCCGAGTTGTTCGCGTGTCAGGGACAGACTCTGCGCCTCTGCCTCGGTCAAAGGGGTTCCCCCAAAGTAGCAGGTGGCTTCCCAAAGTACGAGTGCAGAGAGGTTCGGACATGCCCATATCATGTCAAGCATACTCCGCGGTGAGGGGAACTGGCATTGCACCAGGTGAAGTGTAGTGACGCCGGAGAGCAGAGGGGGCCTTAGGCGAAGGATTCTGGGTTGGAGCAACTTCAATGACGGGAAGGTGTCATCAAGTTGGAGCTTCAATGTACGTAGATGAGAAATTTTGGGCGTCAGCAGCATTGCATTCAGCCTGGCGAGGGGCTCTGAGCCGTGCGTGTTTGAGTGCGAGTGAACGATGTGGAGGGAACGGATATGGGATGTCAGGATCTCAGAGGCATGTCGGGTGGCTTCAATAAAGATGTTTATAGAGGTGGGCCCACAAAGCCATGGATCCCGCCAGAGAAGAAGTTGGGCCCGAGGCCGCCAGGTGCGGAATGTTAGCGCACAGCGTCGAAGGATATCCTGTCGGTCTCTCCCATAGTCTATCTCTCCAGCAGCGTCCATGATAGATTCACAGACTTCGATTGGGATGGGACACGACTCCATGACAGAGGCGTGTGCTGATCTGATGCTGGCAAGCGAGGTTTCCAAATGTTTGACTGTGGAAATGACCAAGGTAAGCATGGAGAATATTCCCGTTGAGCATGCGTAAATCGGGGACGGGCTATACGAACCTTAGGCTGAAGTCCGAGGCATGCCTACTTGCGCTGGTGGAAATTTCGCCTTAGGCCCTGACCTCGATGTATGTAGGTTGCGAGCGTCCTTGAACCAACAACAATCACAGAACATACCGCGTGCGGAGGCGTAGCTTGAGTGCGAGAGCACGAGCGAGGGGAGGCTTATGCCAACGAGTCGCAGGATGAGGACGGCGGATTGAGTGTCGTCTATACTTGGAGCGGCAACTTCAAGTTGAGGATCACATACCTGTCCAAAAACTGTCACTCATTCTCGGAACCTAGTAGTAATAGAAGTCCTAGAGCCAAGTATCACAGGGACGTAAGCGCGCCCGTTCTCGTTGGGGTTAGAAAGTAAATATCTGATACTTTACACAAAGCAACAATATTCCAAGGGCAGCGCAAGCGGTCTACTAGTAAGTAGGCTACTATGCGCCATCCTTCAGTCGTGGAACCACTACTTGGCAGTTTTTGTACATACCCATGTCTTCATCCCACCCAAAGTACATGAAACGAAGGATACTACGCAAGTTCGGCAACATGGAATCAATGTGGGCAGCGCAATGTTCTATGTGTTCCTCGTCGATCTCGAAACGCAACTCCTCGAGACGACAGAACCGCTCGCGCAAGAGACTCGACCATCGAACGCTGTCCTCCTGGACACTTCCCACCATTGCCTTGCAGTATTCATCAGGAAAGTGGGAAATTTCCGTACGGATATAGGTTTCCGGGCGCTCCGGCAGGACCCAAAGGGAGATGTTGTCTCCGTCCGGAGGGTGCATCTCCGTGGGCCTCCCTCGACGGTTTGTCCGGACTCCACTGTTGGCTCCAACGTTGTTGGTGCACATGCGCCAGCTCGCGGGGGCCGTACCGCACCCAAATACCAAAAACCCGCATGAGCTAGGTCAATCTCGCGAGCCCGGCTGGTCTCCGACGCACGCTGGATGGAGACCGGCATTTCCATCCGGAGATGCACGGAGCCAGATCTCCGCGGCTCCATCGGCTCCGTCCGGTGCCTCAAGGGCCGGCTGGAGATATTCGCGTTTCCTGATGTTGGCAGCGGGCGGGTACAGCGTCGTGGTTCATCCCGGATTCGAAGATGACGTTCTTGAGTTTGGTCGGTTCGGATAGGCGCTCAGCAAGCATGCGCAGCATGCTGGGCTGTAAGTTGCCGACAGTGTCCCTGCGTTCGGAATATACTTCTACTCTGAGGGTCGTGAGGGCTGGGAAAACACCTGGAAGAAAGTTTGCGAAATTGTCTGTATGATTCAGCTACAGTGAGCATTGAACGACACTAAACACGTTGAACAAGTGGAGAAACTCACGGATTTGCTCAACGCCTATCGTCAACTTCATGTCCGTGATTTCTGTACCAAACACACTCCCGTTGACGTTGAACAGCGCATATGGACGAGAGATATCGAGGTCCTACAGCATTGTTTATCAATTAAGCTAAGGTTGCACGAAAGGCAACGTCTGGACCTACCTGAAATGCCATTGTCAGGCTGATAGTCTTGAGTTGTTTACACGCCCCGAGGTGCTCACGGCTGGAAAGCAGATTCTGAGCCGTGGCTTCGGTGATCGGGGTCTTATCAAGGAAGCTCCAGACACTGTAGACTTCGAGTGAAAAGAGGTTCGGGCACGCCCATATCACGTCGAGCATCCGTCGCGGAGAGGGGAAGACGGATTGAAACAGCTTGAGCGCGGTAACGCACGCGAGCAGACGCGGACGCATTCGAAGGATCCTGGGGTGTAGGAGCTTCAGAGACGGGCTACTTCCAAACCTGAGGCTAAGTGCACGAAGGCTGGTGATTTTAGATGTCAGCAGCAGCTCATTGAGCCGGGTTGGGCACTCAGAATCAGCGCCATCCTCGCTGTTCTGGATGTTGAGCTCGAGGGCATGTACATGAGCGGTGAGGTGGTTGGGGGAATTCCGGACGGCTTCGATAAATTTATTGATTGTAGTCTCGCGGATGTACGGAGCCTGCCATATGCGAAGTTGGGCTCGAGTGCGCCACGCGCGGCATGTTAGGGCACAGTTCCGAAGTGTATTCATTTCCTCGATAGCGTCAATGATGGATTCACAGACTTCTATTGGGACACGCCATGACTCCATCCGGGGCGGGTTTTGCGATCGGATAGAGCGAGGATGCCAAAGATGGAGGAAGACGAGCGGGATAGTGGCGATGATCCTGGTACCGGCGAATCACGATATCGCGCGACGACGCCGGCTGGCGGTGGAATAATGTCAGTGGTCCTGCCAAGTAAAATCCTGAGAAATGCGAGTGCGTAGAAGTAGATGCAACTCGAGTGCAGCTTGTAACTGATGAGAGCAGAGGGGAGGTGTATGCTTCCAAGGTGATGCCTGATAGCGCCCATGCAAAAGTACTGCTATAATATTCTATAATATTGCGCAGACAGGTTAGGGTTAGAGGCGTCACCAAAACACCCCTACTGTGCCAGTAGTACTAGTACTGTCTTTTCCATCCTCGAAGTGAGGCATAACAGGTAGCTTACATGAGATCTTCGTGTGGTAGCCGAGCCCGCCCCTGGGCAGACGCGGAGAATCGATACATATATACCGGGTTTGCAAACTTCAGCGGCCTCGACCACGAGACGTTCGCGCAAATAGACGCCGGCGGTGGACCTCAGCCACAGCGGTGTCCCAATACCGGGACAAACCGACTGGGACATTAACGTCTCGTGGTCGAGACGGAGGAGTTTGAAGGGGGACATGGCTGGCCGTCGACGTCGACCGCTGGGAGTATATGCGTTCAGTGGGAGATCGACGTCCGTTAATTCCCGGTCAGGATCGACATGATCCAGGACGAACGATTCCGAGCGCACACTCGGAGCCTCCCCGACTCTCCTTCCTGTCTCCGTCGCTGATGCTCTCTTCCACTAGTACTCTCAGCATTCAAACTACAACTACCACCACACTGCCCGGATGCACGTTCGACGCGACGACACATATCCCCAAGCACAAGCACGAACCACGCCCAACACTCGGACGTCTTCACCGCCCGACCCTCACCACCGAGAGCCATCCCTCCCGTTCCATCTCCACCCTTCATCTTTTCCCCGTCCCTTTGCTGATCTCTCGGCCTAGCCCATGAACCACCATCCTGCGCTGCATTCTCTAATCGTCGCTTCTCATGCCGACCAGCAGGTCCTCCAGCCCCTGCTGCCGACTCTTCAAAAGCCGTCCCTCGTCCCGCCTGTCGACGACGATCGCAACATGGTCGTCGACGCTGATGGCGAGACTGATCAGGACAGCGCCGCGTCCGTGTATACTGTCCCCGTCGTTCGCTCTGAGGCGCGCTGGCCCAACTCAACACGAGATAACGAAACGACTGTGAGTGCAGGCCCATTTCTGTCTGTCGTTGCGGAAAGCTGGGTCGCGCGCTGACCGATGGCGGCCATCGACAGAGCGAGCCACGGGGCTCGACGGAGAGCACGGCCATCGCGCGCAGTCGCGCCCTAAGCTGGAAGTATATCGAAGGATCGACCAGCAAGCGGTCGGAGGGCTCCTTCTCGGATGAGTATCTGGAGGCGTTCCAGTCATATCATGTCTCTCCATCAGTCAGTCTGCTGTCTTTTCTTGCCAGAGAGTCGTGCGCGCTGATGACGAGATGTAGCCTTCTGTGTTGACCGTCCTGTCCGCTTCGCCGCCTCAGACCACACATGTTGCGTGGTCATCCCAGTCCTCGCCCCACCAATCACATACCGCGTCTTCACCCTTTCAAATTGTGTCTCGATCTTCACCATCTGGACCTTCGTCACCACACTCGCGTAACGAAATGATAATGAATGCTATTGCGGGTCCTTCGAGCCTACAATGTCATCCCCATACTCCTCCCCCCATTCAGATGCAAAAGGTCAGTGCAGCTTCACGTCTACATCCCGTGTGGCGCGTTAATCTCCGAAAAGTTACCTAGTACTAGTACCAAGACTTACTCCCCATCCGCCTCCCTCAGTTCGCTTACCCCCGTCACCACTTCTCCGCTCTCTTTCCGGACTGTGCCCACTCAACGGCGGAGGCTCAACTACCCGTACGTAGACGTGCCACCTCTGCCCGCGACACGCCCGCGCGCGCTGTATCAGCCTGCGCGTGAGATTTCCATTCTGCACGAAGGCTCGGTGGCGTCGGATTATGCGGGCGCGCTCAAGCGCGCGTTGAACCACGCTGCTTCAAATAATGAGGCACTGATGAGGTATAATCAGTCTCTGCCCCCTGCGCCAGCTACGAACGCGAACGCGCGCCGTGTACGAGCGGTGAGCGTGAGGTCGCGGCGTCAGGACGTATCGAAAGACGGAATGGAGGTGGTGTCGATGAGCTCGACGCAGCTCGTGCCGAAGGAACGCGGTCGTCCGCTCGGGTCGAACGCCAAGCCGAGGAAGAAGGGCGTTCATGTCCGGGCTAAAATCCAGAAGCTACCAGTTGCAGAGTATGTACCCGTCCCACCAGAAGAGGAGGGGGATAAAGAAGGGCAGGAAGAGTCGGAGCACCGTCCTGCGGACGCGCTGGAGCCTTACGCACCGTCTGTGGACGTTGACATCGGGGAGCTGCCAGTGCCGTGCACAACATTGTTCATCGCTAGGTTGCGTGCAGCTCATGTGGATCAGCGGCAGCATCCACCTACGACGCACCCTGTTGTGAACGAGAAGGCTGGCGCGAAGGTAAAAAGGTCACCCATTGCTAGAAGCAGCTTGAACCAGGAAGCCCAACCACCACTTATCCCCCCACTACCGCTGCCGCACATACAACGTCGATATCCGGATCAGCCACCCCCTCAACCGACACCCCCTCCCCAAAACGCACCGACAGCACAGCCGACCCCGAACGTAGGAACGGCCCCTTAGACCCCATTACTGCTCCGCTCCGCGCCATCCACCACGTCTAACCACAGTTCAAACCATGTGTGGCGGTAACGATACTAGTACTACTACCAAGCTAGTAGCAGCTGGTTACAACGGCTGTGGTACTACATACCGGAGGTATTTGTACATGCTTGTGTCTTCGTCCCACCCGCGATACCTGAAACGAAGGACGCTGCGTAGATTCGGCAGCGTCGAATCGATGCGGGTGGCGCAATTCACCACGTCCTGCTTCTGCATCTCAAAACACAGCTCCTCGAGACTGCAGAACCGCTCGCGCAGGAGATTCTTCCAACTGGTTGTGGTTTCCTCCGCACTCAGGCTTCCGACCATTGTTTTGCAGTACTTGCACATCGCAGGTAAGGAATTGTGGAGCAGTCTGGACGAGATAGTGATGCTTTTGAGTCTAGTAGGTGTGACGACGCGTTCGGCGAGCATGCGCAGGACGATGCATTGTTCATCGCCGCCGGAATGAATGTGTAGGTGAAGGGTCGTGAGAGCGGGAAATACACCGGGAAGGAAGTTTGTGAAGTAATCTGCATGCGTGTGATGTACTTAGCGTCCTGAGCCACGTTTCGTCGAACGAGTAGGTGTACTCACGTATTCGATCGCCAACCATGGCAAGCTTCATTTGTGTGACCTGCGTGCCGAAGATGCTTCCATGGTTGACGTCGAAAAGCGCATACAACGGGGAGAGGGATGGGTTCCAGGGCACCGTTCATTGTTTGAAGGTGTACGGAAAATGAGTGTAACTTACATCCAATGTGTAATTTATGTCAAGATGTTCTAACTGACGACATGCTCCTGGGGGCTTGCAGGTCGAGGCAAGAGTATCCGTTACAGGTGTGTTATCCAGGAACCTCCAAGAGCTATGCAAGTGAAGTGAGGAGAGGTTCGGACATGCCCATATCACATCAAGCATTCTCCGAGGAGAGGGAAACGAGCAATGCCAGAATAGGAGTGTGGTGACACCCGCAAGCAGAGGCGGCCGCATGCGAAGGACTGTGGGGTGGACTAGCTTCAACGATGAACCGGCTTCGTCGAGTGTTAGTTGACGCGAAGATTCGGGAGTTTGGATGTGAGCAGTAGTCCATTTAGCCTGTGCACTGGAGGTTGGTCGGCGGTGCCTTTAGGCATGAGATAGAGATGGAGCGAATGTATATGAGATGCAAGGAAGCCCGAATCATGACGAGTAGCGTCGAGAAAGATGTTGATTGAGGTGCGGCCGCGGACGAATGGAGCCTCCCACAAACACCGTTGGGCTCGAGTACGCCACGCGCAACATGTTAATGCGCAACGCCGAAGGGTCTCCTCTCGTTGTCTTCCATGGAATACTTCTCCGACGGTATCTATGATGAACTTGCAGACTTCGGTTGGGATAGGACAGGCCTCCATGATCGAGGCAGGTATTCAGATGAGCCAACCGAAGTATATGATTGGGATAGAGGGAGACGAGGGGATAACGAGGCCACTATCCCTATTACTCAGGTAACGACGGTCAGCTAGGTCCTCAGGAGTGTCGGGCCCACACACCTTGATTTGACGTGATGCGATACACGAAGATGGTACAGTCGAATCGTACTCTATCCAGATCGTTCTGGCCCTGCCGGTATAACGATGGTAGCTCTCAACTCTAGGGGATGACAATACACAACTTAGGCTGAGGGACCTAGCGGTGGGAGGGAAATTGCGCTCAGGAGGGAGAGCGGCGGCATGGGATCGCTATACCATGAAACCATATACAGCGCATGCCCTAACACATGACGTCGCACGCCTGTCGAAGACGTGTGTGCGGTATGTATATGGGCACTCATCGACAGGAGAACGTGGAACATTGGACATCCGCAGCGGTCGAAAGAACACCGGGCGATGGTTAATTAGAAGCATCACGGACTAGGGCGTCTGCAGACGGGTGTGGGTGAATTATTTGAGCGGACAATACCTGTGCGATAGATGAGCATGAATAGGGCAGACCTGTGAACCAGGGCGGTGGGATCTATTTTCCTTGTGTTTATTGAATGGGCGGGGATACCTGTTGGGCGAGTGTTGACAATCGCAGTGTAAGTACCAACTGCATTCGAAGCGATACGCAGCGAGACCAGAGTCAGGAGGATATTCCTCAGCTGGAGCTAGAGCGGACTCAGTTTCACCTCATTTTTCAAAGTGAGTATCTGAAGCGAAGCTAAACGTTTCCGTTGTTCATATCCTTGTAAGGAGCATAGGGAATGAAGCCGAGTCTTTGAGCAGCAGACGTAGCATCGTTTCAGCCCTTGTTATATAAATACTGGTATCGCGTTGCAGATACAGAATAAACACATCCCTGGGAAAGAATAGCATAAGTAGCCTACAATACACAACACCAGTAGAGCAAATAAAACATTCCGAGACAACGAACGTACGAACATGCGACGGCGCCAGGTGTACGAGATTCTCCATGACACAGCACACCTCCCTTTCACCACGTGAGTGATCACGACCTACAACACGACCCTCGTCCCCACTGGCTCCTATCGGATGTGCTTCCCGCGGAGAGATGAATGTTCACGCTCTGGTCTGCATCATGCACGTACATGGTGCGTGCCTCCAGCGCCTCTTCGTGCTCCTGCCGCGTCACCACACGCCGAGCGACGTACTCAAATACGTCATGGACGCCTTCCCCCGTCTTCGCGGACGTGAAAAAGAGTTTCGGGTACCGTTCGAGTGGTGAATGAGCGCAGGAAACACCTGGGGGAGACCCCGACTCAGGTGTCGTCGCGGTTGTCGTGGCTGTTTCAGCTTGCCCGCGGATGAAGAGGCTTGGTGTTATTGTTGGCGCGGAAGACATGGATGACGCGGAGGGGATGCGTCGAGGGGAGCGCAGTGGAGATTCACGTGAGGGTGATCGGGAGGCAGGCGCGGAGAGCGCAGTGAATGCGGGAGAGGAGAGCGCGGACTCGAATGCGTCGAAGAGAGAGGATGAAGGAGTGTGGTAGATGGTGTGTGTCGTCGTCATTGTTCCGGAGGTACTACCTCCACGAAAGAGGGTAGATCGGCTATGGGAGCGCGAGGTGCGGGACTTGCGGCCACGGAGGAGATGGGCACCAATGTCAATAGAGTCGGTGCGGGGAGTATCTAGATTTTCGGCAAGAGGGGACGGGGGTAGTTCTTCTTCCTGTTCGTCAAACATATCGTCGTCTGGCGGTGCTAGGCAAACGGTCGGAGACGGAGGAGTCATAGGACGGGGTACGAGCTTGTGGACAAAGTTGACCGCCTCCACCTCCGAAACTGCAGAGCTTGGGTTGCCCGCAGCCTGAGCAATGTCAATCTTGTTTCCAACCACAACGCAGCAGAACTCATCGACGGCTTCGTCAGGCACAGGTGCCTTGTCGCGGAAGTCGGCCCACCATTTTGTCAGGGCATCGAGAGTTTGAGGTTGATTAACGTCGAACATCAGGATGACCGCGTCCGCGCCGCGGAAGAAAGCCGAAGACAGGGCAGAGAATCTCTCTTGTCCAGCAGTGTCCTGTATGTCCACATCCAGGTATCGCACATGAGCCCCAAATCAGACTGACCAGGTGTAGGGCCGGGCGGCACACACCCATATTTGTAAAGTTACGAGTTCTTCCGGCACGTTGTGGTGTTGTAGCGTCTTGGTGATGAAGTCTGCACCAATGGTGGCCCTGTATCCGGTCGTGAAGCGTCCCGAGATATACTGTCTCAACCAGTCAGACCTGTCGTACGAGCAGAGCGGCGAGGCCAAGGAAAAGAACAGACTTGGTTGCGGATGCTGGATTTCCCGACGCCCGAGGCCCCGATGACGACGAGCTTAACCGTGCGCATCACCAGGTAGTCGCGCAGAGCTCATGAGCAATTCTGCGGCAGCTATGTAAAACGAAGGTCGTCGTCGAGGTGAGAGTGAATTATCGTTACCGACCTCGGCTCTCCGCCCGGAGGGGATATTTCTCCTGCTTATCTCCCCCCGCCCTATTGTATAGCTTAGTATCCCTTTGTGAAATTTTAACGACAGTTAACACACCTTAACTATGCCGTATTAGTCAGCCATAGTGGCGGCCTTCATTTACCCCACTTAACTCCCCGAGCCATGAGTCCCATCGACAGCCGACGCTGTGAACACCCCGTCCATGGGTGGCAGTAGTACTAGTGTAGGAATATATGAAAATGAAGTGTTATTCGTCATTATACAACGCATGGATCAACCTTCCAATAATATTTGCACAATCCGTCTCATCGAATTCACGATCCACGACAGTGCGGTATTCGGGGTGTGTGCACTGTGCACGGCCGACTATCATTGCTTTATCCAGGTCCTCCAGGATGCAGCTGAGGAAGTCTCGCGGATGCGACGACGCAGGCGGAGGACGAGTATCACACTCGAACCTGTCTTCGAGCAGAATTTGTGTCGAATCCGATAAGTACTTAAGCTGATGTTCCCTGAGAGACATGGTCGCGTGTGGTCTCGCTTGGATTGGTGGATTGGGCTATCTATACGCTATGATGGTTGTGACTCCGAGAGTGGAAGCTTTTCGATACAGCCTATCCAAGGGTATTCAAGGATGATCGACCAGGGCGGAGTCGGAAGAACACGCTACAACATACAAGATTTCAACGTTCAAATTTCAAAGGGCAGGGGTGGCATGCCTTCAACAAAGAAATTGGGGAGGGGGCGGGGATGGTTATGTGAGTAAGGCTGAGCCCAGAAGAGCTTGCAGCAAACCTGATCGCGAATACGCGTAAGAAAAGGCGGATCTGCAGGACAGAAGACGGGGTGAGAAGCGCTGATAGATACATGACACGGACGAACGGTGTGCCCATGGGTGAAAAAAGATATCAGGTCACGGCTATGCAGTTATGGGCGCAAGAGCCCACCGGTACCGAGAAATATCAGAAATCGTCCACATCGTCCATCAGGATGCCCTTCACACCCCCGCTCTGCGTCCGTCCGCCGTCTCGCGCCTTGGCGGTTCTCATCTGCGGCACGCGCTTCCCTTGCCCCTGTGGGTCAGGCGGCGATGGCGGCACGTCCGTCTCTTCCTCACCGGGGTATGTTGCTGGGAACGGATACTGCACCTGCGCTTCCTGCTGCGGGGGTATCGCGCGCGGAGTCTTCACAGACCCCGATGTCTTCTTCGCCTTCCGCCGTGCCTTGTCCGTACTCGCGGTCGTACCCTTGCTCGTCGTCGAACTGGTGGACCGTGAAGGTGCGAGCACTGGGGGCGCCTCAATATGGCTGGGAGAAGCGCGGATGTGGACTGGGTTGGGTTCGGACGGCATTTGGGGGGTGGGGAATTCCGCAGGGTCTTCCCACTCCTCATCGTCTTCGTCATCGAAACTGAGCGAATCCTGGCTCGATTGGCTCGACGCCTCGCGTTTCATGCGCTCGGGCGCGGTGGTGTCAATGTCGAAAGATGCTTTACCAGCGCTGGGTGTGAGGGGCGCAATGGGATCCTCTTCCGTGTCGACCTCAGACTTTACGCTGCCGCCAACGCCGGAGCCATTTACACTACCCGCAGGCGAGTTTCCTAGCGAGAACTCATCGTCGTCGGGCATGTCGATGTCGGGTTCTGAGATAGATTCCAGGCCCATGTCGTCGGAATCTGAAGGGTATTGTGGTGGCTCGTTCGCCAATGAGAAGATGCTCTTGTTTGTACGGAAGAGCTTCCGGTTGGCTGTTAGCTTGGGTATGCACTGCTCGATTCGCGCTCGATGCTCTCACCTCCGCTATCCGGTCCTTGAGATCCAACCATTCGGTCTCGTCCTTACACAGGAATCCGAGCAGCATGCTGGGATCCAATCCCGACAGTGGCATCTTTCTCACCCTTTCACAGTGGAAAGTCTTCAGCTCAGCCTGCGAGTACGCTGTTACGTAGTGGCGTTGAACAGGGTCCAAGTCAGCGCCGAGCCCAAGCTCCCGCGAGTCCATCTCTGCCGATTCATCAGGCAATACGCTAGACGACTGCCACCGCGCATGCATGTGCGACTGCGACGAATCAGACTGTGACGTGGACGCTGAGGAGGTCGAGAGTTGCTGTTGAAGAGGTGAAGGGGAGAGGGTGGGTGAGCGGTATGATAACGATGACCCCGACGTGGTTCCGCTTGTACGCCCGGAGAACGGAGAGGTGGACGAGCGCACATGGTGGGCAGGGCGGTACGTCCTGTCTCTGTCCCGATCAATGTCCGAACCATATGCATCGGGTGAGCCCTGGCGGCCCCAGGAATCCATATGAGGAGGGGGCGGGCGGAGAGGCACCGCGGGGCGCGCATGATGTGGGTCGAGGTAGAACAGATTGTCGGCTTGGGAGCCAACGAAGTAGTATGAGGAGGAAGGCCGGCCGCCTGCGATGCCAACCGACTGGGGGAAGGTATACAAGGTCTGTATATAACACAGTAAGGGAGAGCCCATGATTTGCATGGAAGCCTAAAACGCACCTTGATGGTATTATAGTACAGAGGGTTCACACCCTCGATGCCAAGGCGAATACCTATAAGCACGAGCACGGCACGATCTCCCCAATCCATGCGGGGTTGACCGTGTCTCCGGGTGGAGTACATTACCGAGCGAGACGCCGCATATACGTCGGACTCGTACAACGTGCCATCCGCAGCGACTGCGACCCCGAGACCAGCATCAGGGAAGGTATGCACAAGCGTCCTGGCCACACCCTCAATGATATAGGAGCATCCTGAGCGACGAATCCACTTACTTGATGGCACCAGCAGCAGTGCTGGGACCGAACCATTGACCAACGTCTTTGCCCAAGTCTTTGCCAACAAGGGCCATCCGGTGAACGCTGAACGGGCACAATGGAGAGGGGCTGTCGAAGAACCAGGTCACGATTTGTACATAGGTGGCATAATCGGCGGTATACACGTGATGCGGAGGCCGCCGCCAGTCTGCACGAGGTCAAACCACTGTGAGTAGCAGGGAGTGAGATTGCACGCACCTCGACCAAGGTGGAGATGCACCAGTGCATTTGCCAGAAGTGACTGGCCGGTGCGTAACATACAGCCCCATCCTGCGTCGGTTGTCCATCCCTTCTCCCCGCCTATTGGCCAGTTCCACTTCTTTGTCGGTGGACTACTCGGTACACCGGTGGGGTTATCGGACAGTTCGCTATCCAGAGCAGCAAGAGTAGTGTCCCGGATGGGGAAGAATTGAGATCGATATGTGAGCCAGATACGGGAAGTGAAGTCAGCATAGAATACTGGTGGCCAATTCTTTGAAGGATCCTTCGAGGGGCCTGCGGAAGCGGGCAATGACTGGGAAAGCGATGGGTCTGGAGGGGCGGAGTTAAGGGCGACAGGCGAAGAGGAGGCAGAAGAACGGAAAGAAGAGGGCGAACGGCGCGAATCGCTCGAGCTGCGCCGCCCAGGACTTGTTGGGTCATCTGAGCTAGATGGCGGGGCGGGCTCGTACCCAGGATGTTGCACACCCAGCAGCCAGATGGGGTCGGGGCACTTATCGGGCGTCGCGTCGCTGTCGAGCAGATAGCGCATTGCTTTGTCCAGGTGGCCCTTTCCGTGCCGCGCCGCAGTGAGTAGAGCAGAGCCCTTGCCCTTCGGCGATACTGACGCGTTCAGGTGTTGTTGGGAGAGGAGAGAAGGAAGGGTGAGGTCGGTTGAGGATGTGCTGAAAGTGTGAGCAAACCACCCCGAAAGGCGAGTGGGGAGGTCGCCGAGACGTGAGTTAGATCCTGGAGAGTAGTATTGTACAGACGAGTAGCTGTCCGACGCAGGTCGTTCTGAGCGCGTCCGCGGCCGTGGGCTGCTCACTGGCTCGACAATGACGGGAGGCTCGTCGGGTGCGTCCTCGCCGTCCCGCGATATGTCGCCGAGGTCGACGTCCTGGGACTGGCGACGACTGGCGGAGTCTCGGAAGATGGAGCCTCGGCGGCTAGGCTTCTTGTGTTTTGGGGTTTCAGGGATTCCCGGGCTCGAGGAGGAAGAGCTGGGGGTTGGACTACCCGAGGGGTCGACCATGGATCTTGAGCGGTCGCGCGACTGCTTCTGAAGAAACCTGGGCAGCTTGGAACCATGGTTGGAGGTGGTAGGCGATGATGGCGAGGGCGATGTGCGCGATGGTTTGCTCGACATCGTCGTCGTCGGAGAGTAAGAGGGTTTCGGCCACCGCCGCGCGTGACTGGGGCGTCAAGCCACTCGGCCGCGGAGCTCATTCGTGCCCAGCGATGCGCTCTCTGCTACCACCACTCAGATCGCCCCTCCTTCTGGTCTCTGGACGGCTGAAACCACAGTGGTGGTGCTGACACTCACTTGCACGTTGGGCTAGCAGACTGTGTGAGACGGCACGGCAGACGCTACTTCCAGCCTTCTGCGGCCATCTGCTGTGGGAGTTGAGAGTACAGCTTGTTCATGACATTAAGTTCGTACACGAGCTCCAGACATCATTGATTCATTTCCGTCCTAGATGTCTTCCTTACTACAAATTGAACCATGCGCCTGCCACGACAGCTGAAGATAATATATCTACGCTTGGAAGATAGCTCAGTGATTCTAGCAACAACAAATGCGATCCTTACTCTTGTAAGTCGTGGGATGACGCTTCTGTAGTACTCATTTTAGTAGACCTCTGCACGACGAGATGTTCAATCATCAAAGCGGCTCATTGAACGAACATCCTGCGAAAGTGGTTTCGGTCACTACTAGCTTACTGATGCGACCAAATATTGTCAGACCAACAGTCCTAGGCGCTGACAGGCCGTGGGGCCCACTATTCCGGATTAATCAAGGTGAGAGTGTAGACAAGCTTCCAAGTACGCTGGCATATATCACAGCACGACCAGTCTAATGTGTTAGCACACTCGACCCCCATTCACGGAAGCACCTCACCAACATATGCTCCCAAGTGTACTTTCTGGCGACAATGTGACAATGTGCAGTTTCGTCATTACGTCGATCACCTGTCCAGATACATAGTGTTACTACTAATGCGCGCACAGAAATGGAGGGGGGCGATCACTATTCCGAGGACGTCCAGCGCTTCAAGCCGATGAACAAAGCTTTACGCTCTCACCGTCTCAATGGTTTCCCCATCGAAGCTTCACCGGTACATGTCATCTAACTCTATCGCAGAAGATCAAAGGGGTCTGCAGGATCGCACGTGAAGCTGGTGACAAGCTCGTCTGGATGGATCTATCAGCGCTGAGCTTTCGGAGGTAATCAAGTCCATGTATAAGTGGCACAGACTCGCGGGCGTGTGCTCTGTCCACGTTGCCGACGTAAGCATCGGGAACCAGCAAACTCGGAACACTAAGTGGTAGAAGCGGGATTAGACGTTGCAGGAGCTCATCGCGTCAAGATGAATCGTATTTTATACCTGTCATAGGCCCTCTTGGGGCCGAAGATGGTACTCACCCTGATTCTGGAGGTACGTACTGACGTCGACTATGCAGTGTCGATCGCAACCGCACAGCCAGATTCTATCGGCGTCGCGGGGACATTGTCGTGGGCCACAGACTGTGAGACGAATTGCATCGAGGATGAAGCATACTATTCGATGAGTCTCTTCAGCGTTCGTATGCCGACCGTTTACAGTGATATTCCAAATGTATGCACAAGGGGACAATCAAGGTCAATCCCGCCCATAGCATTTTTGCATGGGACGATCGTGCACCCTCTGCGAGGAACCACACATAATGACATGCACTGTGCTAGCACAGCGTTGAAAAAGTACGGTACCACAGGTAAGGGCTCCTCGTCATATCACCGTAGTCGGACTTTGAGCACTCTGAAGACATACGCCCTTCCGGCATGGTGACCGCGACGCTCTCCGATCGGAACACGTTGGGAGTTGGCTCCAGGCTCCCTTCCATTCACAGCCTGTTTACATCCCAGTCGGTGTCGTTCCTCGACATTATTACTGAGCTGCCTACACTCTCTTCAATTTTTGTGCAGCGTCATGCACGATCTGATATCTACGATCCCCACCCTGGCCCTCCTACGTTGTAAAGACAAGACGAAAGCATCTCTTTCTTCAGTCTCGTCCTCTACAATCACCAGAGGACATCTCCGTCTGTATCCATAAGCCATTGATCGTCACCTTTCATACTTCATAATAGATGTTATGCCCTTGCTCAAATCCTGCCCCTCTTTCACACAGTCTGCTTACGTGCTCATGCTTAGGCCTGTATTGGCTCCCGCAGCCGCGCTCGGTGTACATTCATCGACATGCTCTCTCCAGGCTACTCCGATGATGCCGCTCCCACCATCTGGCCCGACCCTAGCCCAGCTTCGGTTGAGCTAAACCCCTAGAATCACTCAAACACGGGGAGCGTATATCTCGGAACCTCTCCATCAAGGCTGTCCTTTTGCGTCTTGATGACCCCGAGAAGACGGAGCCCCGAACACGGGCGGCCCATGCTCAAGCTCAAGCAGCAGCCGGGACGTTGGGGTGCGCGTCTTGCTCACCAACACGCCGGTCAGTTTCATGCTTTATATAACCTCGTCGATAGGTCACCATCGCCGACTGCATGGTCAAGCCTCCTGTCAGCATAGGAACGAGGGTGACCGTGTGCGCCAATGACAGCGCGGAGGGGGGGCAAAGCCCACGCGTCTGCCGTTCCACTTCCTCCAGCTTGCTCCTCACGCAAGCTCAATTTGCTTTGCACGCGCACGCACAGCCGGGAGGATATGGGATCACCCGTTGTCACGATATCCATATTTCGTTCGAGCTGTCGCAGCCTCACAATTACCGAGGGGTGAGTGGGGCCCTTCCTGCGTCGTCTATGGCTCATCTGGTGCCTGTCTCAACATACGTGCTACATGCGATTCTCCAAGCGGCCGTCCATTGCAGAATATAGACGACCGAAATTCGAGCATTTGTATCCGTTTTTGACTCTCGTACTATAATACCTGGTATGATGTTTCGGCGCGCCGAGGCCATACGCTATCATGGCTTGTCAGCTTAACTCTCGAGTCTGAGATAATTCCGTATCCAATTTCCTCAATAAAATTTATGAATCTAATCATCAAGAGGTCCAGCACTCCCAGTGGACATCCGGATCACCATGATCTGAGCGGGCGCTACTACTAAGTGATAGTTTTGGTGAGTTTTGGTGGCTGTGACCGTCGGATGCATGTGAAAAGTATCACCCAGTGACCCACTATCGGGATCACTGTGCCACCACATCCCGGTGTTACTGCGAGGCTTCCAACCGGCGCGCACACCATAACGTCTTCAGCATCGCCTGCACGTACTGATTACGGACATATCGGACGCGTGCTTGACTATATTTGTCGACCCCTCAATTCGACTAGGTCAGTGTTCGAGGTTCACACTCTCATCACGGTGTTGTATACTGCGAACAGCCATGTCCGACAACAATCCGTTCAATCATTTGTCGGGCACTTTCGTCAAAGTGTCGGCCCCTATGGCCTACGTGGCATATGTAGAACTCTTGCGGTAAGCATACGAACAACGTTCTAGCAATGGTGACGTGGCAGACGAAAATCCGCTTGCTGACCCTCGACCCGAACAGAAACCCAGTAAACGCTTTTAACGAACCGTAAGTGCAATATGCGATGCGAGCGTTCCTAAGTGGCATCTCTATAAGTGCATGCGCCTCACTGCTTGACCAAAAACACGGTTTGAAAGGTTTTGGACGGAGCTAGGAAACGTGTTCGACAAGATCAGTGAAGAGCCCTCAGTGCGCGTGGTTGTTCTCGCATCTGCTCTGCCCAAGCTCTTCTCTGCTGGCATCGATTGTGAGCATCCTCACGTCTCCGCATGATATTGAGTATGTTAATTGGAATCACCACAAATCGTTCCACAGTCACTGCCCTCTCCCTTCCTAACAACGGCAGCGATCCCGCGCGCATCGCATTCCAGTTGCGCAAGCATATTCTTGGCTTCCAGGACTGCATATCTGCCATCGAGCGCTGCCCGTTCCCTGTCATAGTCGCTGCACACGGAATTGCCTTTGGCCTGTCGGTCGATATCATTTCTGCTTGTGATGTACGGTATGCGGCTTCTAACACTGTGTTTTCCATCAAGGTATGCTCAGTTTTGGTATCACGACGTCTTCTTTCACTCATGATGTCGTTGAATCGTAGGAGGTTGACGTCGGGTTAGCGGCTGACATCGGCACGCTTGCGCGCCTCCCCAAGATTGTCGGAAACCATAGCCTGCTGCACGAGCTAGCATACACTGGGCGAAACTTCTCGGCAGCGGAGGCAGAGAAGCTGGGGCTTGTCTCCCAGGTTGTTCAAGGCAGCCGGGATGAAGTCATCGCCGCCGCGCTGACACTCGCCAAACAAGTCGCGGAGAAATCGCCCGTTGCCGTGTTGGGCACCAAGCACCTACTGCTCCACGCAAGGGATCATACGTATGTATCGAATGACTTTCCCTGGCGTTTTCTGAGAGATGTCACGTTGGGCAGCATTCGGGAAAACTTGGAATACACTTCAGTCTGGAACAGCGCTATGCTTCAAACCGAGGTAGGAGGGATACGCGGGTTATAGTGGGCCCAGGGTGCTGACTATGCATACAGGACCTCGTGAACGCTGTCAAGGCTGCGCAAAAGAAGCAGAAGCCTAAGTTCGGGCCTATGGGCTCGAAGCTCTGAACTGTCCGAAGACCGGCTACAGACTGCTAGTTCATATTGCTGTATTGTACAGTAGGTTAAGTGTGGCGTTGCTTGTGGGATCATGCTTATCTATCCCCCTGCTCGGAGTCCCGTGTCGCTGTCAGCCAAGCCAAGCGCGCGCGCAGTGAAAGATCGAGTCCTACGGGGCAGTTGCGCACCAGTCGCCGATGCGACTGTTGCTAATAACTTGCCTTACAGGGAGTCGAGATCATTGAGAGAATGGTGCTTCGCGTGTGATTGATCCGCCCAAAAAGTGTACAGGGCCGTATCGCTACAGCAGTCGCAGGAGCGCTTCATCGTATCGACTGTGAGAGCGCCTCCCGGTCCTTCCTACGACGAGGGCGTCATAAAGCGGGCTATAATAGACCCTCTCTCCTGACCATCACACAGTACATCTAGAGAGCATAGCAACTCACCACACTGCTCTCAACTCACCGCAGGCTCGGCCTAGTGATCCTCTGTTCGTCTCCGGAGTTGCGGAGAATGTCGGAACGCAAGACGATTGTGGTTGTCGGTCTGGGAATGGTGGGAATTGGTAGGGATTTTGGACGACCGTTTACAAGATGTTGCTGAAAGATATTGATTCTAGCTTTTATCGAAAAGTTGCTCGACCTCGACACAACACAGCAATACCGCATCGTAACTTGCGGGGAGGAATCACATTGTAAGTGACTACAGTCACAGCTGCTCGAGTATACAATGAGGACCTCCCCAAATTAGTGGCGTACAATCGAGTGGCTCTCACAGAATACTTCCAGCATAGAAATATCGAGAAGCTATACCTCAATCCCGGTATGCATTCCCATTCCACAGCCTTCTCTCATAACCTCATGGCGGACGATGCACAGCGGAATGGTATGCAAAGCAAGATCCAAAACGCTTCTCCTTCCACGTGGGAGAGGCTGTTGTTTCTCTTGATCCTTCTACCCATGTTGTACGGACGGACAAGGGCCGTGTGATCATGTACGACCGTTGTGTGCTTGCCACCGGTTCGGACGCTGCCCTGCCAAGCTACGCCGATATCTCCATACCCGGGGCCTTCGTCTACCGGAATCTCTCCGACATCAACAAGCTGCTTGCGTATGCGGAGAAAGAGGCTTTGAAAGACTGTTCGGTATAACCCTTTTCTCATGACCGCACCCTTTGCCACTTATCTAGCTGTTCAGGCGGTAGTCCTCGGAGGCGGGCTCCTGGGCCTCGAAGCTGCAAAAGCTGTCTACGACTTACCCTCTGTGAAGCATGTCACAATCATTCACAGACAGGCGTATCCTCTTTCTCGGCAGCTTGATATACATGGCGGCGAGATTGTTCTACGTCGTATAGAGGCCATGGGAGTCACCTTCCTCGGTAGTACGACCGTAACCCGGGTTCTCACAGATGACGACGGCACGCTATCAGGCCTTGAATTGGGGGACGGCACCACGCTCCATTGCAAGATTGTTGTCTTCTCCATAGGCATCTCGCCCCGCGACGACCTAGCAGGCACAGCTGGGCTCGCCCGTGCAACCGGAGGCGGGATTGTAGTCAACGACCACCTGCAAACAAGTGTGCAAGACGTGTACGCAATCGGCGAGTGTGCCAGCTGGAAGAACAATACGTACGGGCTCATCGCACCCGGCATCGAGATGGCAGACATCCTGGCCTTCAACTTCACTCAGGCGCAGACGCAGGTCGGAAGCTTCAAGCCGCGTCAAATGGTGAGTAGCATGATACTGACCGGCCTACTCAGGGCTGATGTACGAGTAGCTGACGACATTACACATAGAACAATCCGGACCTATCGACGAAGTTGAAGTTGATGGGGGTCGATGTACGTTACACTCACATCATTGTCGGGCGCACCGTGGCTCATTAACACGCCTTGGTGGATAAAGGTAGCCTCCTTTGGTGACTTCTTCGCAGAGCAGCGTACCAGACATACTTCTGTAAACCCCGACCAGGGTGCCAGCACTCAGGTCTCGGTCTCAGATGTGTTTGACAAACCTCACGACGCAGCTACACCCAAAAGACGATACGGGGCTTCCGCTGCTGCAGCCGGTCCAGTGGAGGCACTCACTTATCGTGATCCATTTGCAGGCGTCTACAAGAAGTATATTATTAGCTGCATACCCTCGCAAAAGTAATCATCGGCTGACTGCATGGACTAGATACATATTCAGCGCGGACGGTAAGTATCTCTTGGGCGGGATGATGGTTGGGGACACGTCGGACTACGTCAAACTAGTCGCGCTGGTGAAGAAGAAGGTCCGTTGCGGCGCGGTATCCACAAGTAGCATGTTAACCTTCTATGGTGTCGTGCGCACCGGCAGAAACCTCTGGATGCGGTGCCGTCGCAGTTTATTATCGGATCTCGTACCGGCCAGGACGACTCTGGGGCTGACCTCGACGATGACGCGCAAGTCTGTAGCTGCCATGTATGCTGCCGCTTAGGGTCAAGTCCAATGCCTTGTATCAGTATTGACGTATTCCCTCGCACGTGTAGAACGTGTCAAAGGGGCGCATTGTCCAGTGCATCAAGGATGGCGCCCAGAGTGTAGCCGATGTCAAGATCAAGACTAAGGCCGGATCAGGATGTGGAGGATGTACGTGTGCTCCTCGATGCGGACCTCTGTAACGCAAACTTTGGCTGACGTCGTGGGGTACGGTAGGCGTGCCGCTGTTGACGAATATTGTGAAGGTCTGTCGCGGCGCTGAATTGACTGTTCCCGATGAGATCCCGAGGCTGATGTTGTTTTCCCTTAGGCTGAACTCACGAAGGCAGGAGTGGCCGTTAACAACAACCTTTGTCCCCACTTCGCGATGCCTAGGGCGGACCTGTTCAATGTAGTCAAGTATGGCATGTTCATCTCGATGGGAACCGAGCTCACCCCTTCCTCAGGATCAAGAAGTTGAGGACAATGGCGACCGTGATGGAGGCAGCAGGTACCAATCCCCGCGCGCTAGGTTGCGAGGTATGCAAGCCTGCTGTCGGCAGCATACTGTCCTCGCTATGGAATGAGCACATCATGGATCTCGCTCACCACGCGTATGAATTCATATGGACCTTGCTCGGTCCATCTGCTAATACAATCTTGATGACAGAAACCAAGACACGAACGATCGGTAAAGGGTGTTGAGCGGGTGATGTGGTTGATTTAACTCAAAATTGCTACAGGTACCTGGCCAATATTCAGCGCAATGGTCAGCAGCCTTCTTGAATGTCTAAACTCTTCCATGCGCTCAACCACTACCTATCTATTCAGGGACGTTTTCAGTGGTGCCGCGTGTGCCTGCTGGAGAGGTACGGGAGCAGTGAAGCGCCATGGTCCGGTAACGCTTTTGCTCATGACGTCCATGTCAGATAACCCCGGACAAGCTCGTGGTTCTCGGGCAAGTGGCAAAGAAGTGTGAGTTCTCTGAAACTCCAGCGCTTTCCGCACACCGATCGCCACGGATAGACGGCCTCTATACGAAGATAACCGGTGGCCAGCGTGTGGATCTGTTCGGAGCGGAGAAGGAAGACCTCCCTTCCATCTGGAAAGAGTTGGTCGATGCGGGCTTTGAGAGCGGCCATGCGTACGGTACGCGGCGGGTGACGATACCCCGTTTCTACGCTCACCCTGACCACCTGAATAGGAAAAGCACTAAGAACGGTGAAGTCATGCGTCGGGTCATCGTGGTGTCGATACGGGATCGGTGACTCTGTGGGAAGTACGTCCATACAGTTTGGTCCAACAGTGCAACTACCAATTAATCCCGACTTGACATAGTGGCCGTCCAACTTGAGGAGCGGTACAAGGGCATTCGTTCGCCCCACAAGTTCAAGGGCGGGGTCAGCGGCTGTGTGCGCGAATGCGCTGAAGCGCAAGGAAAGGACTTCGGGCTCATCGCAACCGACAAGGGCTGGAACAGTGAGTTTGGAACGTTCGAAGTATTGCGGCTTCCCGTTTTAATTTTCGTTTCAGTCTACGTGTGTGGGAACGGGGGTCAGCCCATTTGGCGCGTTGCACATGGACTGCGCACTCACGGTGACGTTAGGTGCGAACCCTAGACATGCAACTCTACTTGCGGCAGATGTGCCTCCCTCTCGGGTGATTCCCATCTTGGATCGCTTCGTTATGTACTACATCCGCACAGCTGACAAGCTGATGCGCACGGCGCGATGGCTGGAGTCGATGGAAGGCGGTATCGAGGTAAGCTAACCATTTCTAGATCAATACAAGTGTCTTGACGCTGGGTAGAAACTTCGCAGAGTCTTATTGGAGGACGAGTTGGGGATATGCGCAGATCTTGAGCGAGATATGAGTGAACTTGTTGGGACCTACTTTGACGAATGGAAGGCGGTGGTGAACGACCAAGAACGGCAACGGAAGTTCCGCCAATTCGTCAACACGGTCAGCAGTTCTTTAACCTAATCAAATCTGGCAAGCGCAGACTGCTCAGCGCCCATCATACAGGAAGACAGAGTACCTCAAGTGGAGAAGATAGTCGAAAGAGGCCAGATCCGACCGGCAGACTGGATCAAGGACAGTACGCCCCTCGTGCTGCAAGAGACGGATATCACGGCGCCAAAGGATCAATGGACATGGCACACAATGGCAACCGTCCATGATCTCACACCTACAGACAGCGGGACGACGTGTGTATTTCTTCGTTCGTTCAAAATTTTCGAAACGGCTCATACCATACATCTAGCTCGGCAGCAGTGAGGTATGGAGACAGTCAACTTGCGATCTTCCACGTTCCCGGACACGGCTACTTCGCAACGCAGCAGGTCCGTGTATATGGGACCCGGAACCGTTCTGATGCGTGTATTGACTCAATCGGGGGTTCCAGATGTGTCCCCACAAACGAGCGTTCGTTCTTGACCACGGTATCGTGGGCGACGATCCAAAGACAGGATCCGTCTATGTGTCCTGTTCGTATCAGTTTGCTTGCCAGGGTTGAAAGTAGCGTGCCGTTCTGACATCCGTGTAGGCCCCATGCACAAACGCAACTACGACCTGAGATCCGGACAATGCCTCAACGACGATTCCTACGGCATCATACCGTTCCAAGTCAAGCTCCAAGGTGATGACCTCTTGCTTCTCCTCCCTGATGAAGGCGACTTGGACGCTGTGATCGGCACTTCGAGGTGGATGGTCCGTCAAGCGAAGGCGCAGTTGCATGGCGTAGTCGCGGATGCTACAGTAGAGATCATTGGCCCATCAGACGCCGTGCTTTCCAGCGATGCAACCGCCTGTGACGGCGCACCCTGCGGAGGGACGCAGCTCGACTGGTGAACACAGGTATATTACGATCATGTACACTAGCCGGGGGCGCCGCCGGACCCCATTCATGCTCTAGGAACCGAGATGTACAGTATTACAATTTCGCGATAGGTATGAATAAGTCAGCGCCTTACTACGTCCTTCCATCCGTCCTCCGAATTCCTTATGGCGAGTCCTCAATGAAGATGCGGTCTACACCTTTCCAGCGTTCATCGCTTCCAGTCTGTTTCGCCTTCGTCACCTTCTCCCGCTCGAGCCAATACTCTAGCTGGTCATCTATCATCGCCGGCATCCACACACGTTCCCTAGTGTCCGGATCAGTTGTGGCCGCGAACCACCGAGGCTTGTGAGGGGGAGCACGGCCCTCCTCGCGTGCACGGCGCGTCGCGCGCTGGTACTCCTCCTGCTTGTTCTTGAGGTCGTTCGCCCGCTCGTATTTACCGAGCTCAAACGCGCGCTGGTCTGGCCGTAGTCTGCAGTCCGTTGGGCACAGGAAGGGTTTCAAACTATCTTCGGGGCAGTCGTTGAGGGTGATCGCAAACGGCGTAAGGTTGAACGGTGCCGGTGGCTTCTGCGAGTTACGCCAAAGGAGGATATATTCGCTTGACGGGGTGGGTGAAGTGGGGCTGCCCAATGGTACGTCAGGGTGCAGCTGGCCCACGCCGGTGCCGACCTGACGGGCGACGAGCTGGCTGTTCCAACGTCCAGCGATTTCGTAGACCACGTTCCCTTGTGGGTCTTGCACGTAGCCAGAGATCTCGAAGGCATCCTTTCCGCGCCAGCCGCGTGGCTTGAAGGTGAGAACACATTGATCTCCGGTGCGATGATTTGTAACCTGTTGGAGATGAGCCACTACAACAGCCGGAGAACCGATAGCTAGGCTTACAATCATATCACCGTAATGGTCAATGGTCGGTGATCCGAGTATGAACCCGGAGATATTCGTGGTGACCTTCTTCCAGCTATAATGCTCCACTACAAGCCCCTTCACATGTGCGCCCTTGGCCTTGGGATAGTTGGGGGCACGCGCCTCTGGTAGGAGCAGCTCTGCATGCGCGACGCCGGTGGGTCGAATCTCGAACGACTTGCCCATGAACTTATTCTGGGCGTCGACCTCGCCGTAGTAGCGCCAGTGCGGAGACTCGGCCCAACACGCAGACATCGGAGGGTGGTGGCTGACTTGCTCTGACACGTAACGATACTCTTTGTCGAACCGCACATACTCGAACGTCTCGCTCTGCAAAATGACGGTCAGCCATAGTCCCGACAGCGACAAGCGGAGGGACGAACGAGCATCGGGTTGAACGGTTTCGCGATACGCCCGATGGTGGACGAATAGTTAGACATCGCGAAGGCGGCAACGAACGCGAGTCGTCTTTGAGGGTCGTCCTCGGCGTACGCGGCGTCCACTACCTCGCAGTCAGAATCTCATATCTGTTCGGAATATATAGCGGCACTCACAGCATTCGGAGAACTCCATATCCTCCGCCTGGTACTTGCGTAAGCGTTTTCATCGAAGTAGCACGGGGAAACGACACATACCATCCGCTGCAACATACTCGTTGGCTCGTTGAAAAACACAGGGAACGAAATCTTGGTCAAATCCTTCCCGATACTGTTCTTAAGCACCGCCCACAGGCTCATCGGTGGGCGGTCGTCGCTTGTTATCGAGAGCCTGTCACGTAGCTTCAGGTAGCCTTTGTAAAGTTCCCTACTTATGTAGAATTCCGTGCCGCCTGGGTGAATAAGGGATTGCGTGACGATGAGGTTAGGGAGCGTGTTTGACTCGATCGCATCAAAGAATTCGTCTTCCTCGTCTGTGAATGCCTCGTCGTCGTCCATATTGAGCGCGCTCGGGCTCTTGATAAGGGCAGAGAGGCGACCTTTGATGGTGTGTGAAGGAGAGGGCATGGGCGGACGTTGTTGCGGGACAGCGACGGTTGTGGCAGTGGGAGTCGTCACGTTCGAGAGAGGGCCCTCTTCTTCCTTGCGGGAGGTGGCCATTGCACTGGCAGGTGCGTAGATGTGTTCCACTGTCTCAGCAGTCGGAGATGCAACAATCGGGGAGACCATGATTTGCGATGCTCGTCTGTGGAGCGTGTCCCCACCGGCGCTCGCACTTGGAGCACGACTCCTGCGGCGGAAGCGGCTGCGTAGCTCCTGCTCGAGTTTGTCGCCCTCCAGGACGACAGCTTGGAGGCTCTCCTCCCAGATGTTCTGCCGCTCGCGCTCACGATCGAGCCTCGCCTTGTACCACTCCTCACGGTCCTTGACCATGTGTACGTACTCGGTGAGCATGCCCGACACGCCGCCGAATGTATCCTCAATAGCCTTGGTAAGCTCTGCCGCACGTGGGGACCCCGGGATCTGTGTGGGCAAACTAGAGAGCAGCTGGGCAGTGAGCTCGACCTGGGCGAGGAGCGCGTTGCCTTGCAGTTCGAAGGAGTTTGTATGAGGGGGCGCCTGCTGCGTCGAATCGGAGTCCGAGGAGTCCTCATTATCGTCCTCGCGTTCGTCGCCTGCATCCTCGCCCTCCTTCAGATCGCTGGCCTCTCCTGCGTCATCCGCATCGCCCGCCGCAGAGCTCGGCGTAGAATGGAGGCCGCCAGCTGCATGCCGATCTTTCCTCCTGGGGAAATGGGACGTACCACCGATGGATGACGAAGGCTTGACGCTTGTAACGTCACTCTCTCCGCTGCGGCGATCGGACTGCTCGCCCTCTCGTTTCGCGATATCGATGCTTTTCTGTATCGCGGTAATCCACCTCGTAGCTTCGACAGGGTGGTTTGCCTTGATGTACCATTTCTGCACGGATGAATGGCCACGAGATGGCGTGGAGTGCACTTCGAAGCGCAGGCCGGATGTGCCATTAGGGACGATCAGCACGGCGTTCTTCATCGCGATGAATCCGCGGGAAGCCACCGTTTCATCGTCTTGATGCCGGTAATCTGACAAATCATCGTCAGAATCGATCGACTAGATGGGGAGTATGATATAACCCACAGGAGAGAACCCCATTATGCAGGACAAACCACCGGGTGTTATACCCCTTGGCTACATTTGTGTACTTGTTGAGGTATCCTCGTAGTTCTGGCGGATCCGTCGACGGCTCCGAGATGAGGGAGTTGTCCTGATTCGTGACTAGGACATGGGTCAAAATGTAGCAGGAATAGATATTGGGCGAAGGGCCATACACTGTCGCAGAAAGGCACGGACGCGGTCGTCCTTGCCAGCGCTGTCATACACCGCTCGCCCGCGCCGGTCTCGCACGAATATGTCCGCTCCGGCCCGTACAGCGAGCTCGATGAGACGCAGGTCCTTCCGCCGTGCCGCCTCGTGCAAGAGCGTACGTCCAGAGGCATCATCAAGATAAGAGAGATCGACAAGGCGAATACGTGGCGACGAGAGCTGCTTGACAAGCGCCTCCGGAGGGGATGCGGAAGGGGGTGACAGTATATACGTCCGTAAGAGTGACCGATATGAAGCGGTGAGGAACGCTCTAGAGTCTAAGGACAGAGGCATGGATTTAATTAAGCCTGAGTGAGCACGGGAGAGCTCAATACTCACCACGGATGGCTCGTACGGTCTCCTTGCCCCTCGCTACCTCCAAAGCAGTCTTG
Source organism: Trametes gibbosa (assembly GCA_022606055.1). Lineage (NCBI taxonomy): Eukaryota > Fungi > Basidiomycota > Agaricomycetes > Polyporales > Polyporaceae > Trametes > Trametes gibbosa. The sequence continues at coordinate 52,892 of JABYQJ010000046.1, read as the reverse complement.
CCGTTGGCGTCCCGCAAGCTATCATCAATACCTTCTTGGTCGAGCAAAAGGTTGACGACATCTGTGCGAGACAAAGATGCTGCAAGGTGCAGTGCGGTCGTTCCGGATCCCGGAGGATGCACGGCATTAGGAGAGATGGATCGGTGAGATAACAGAAGGGAAATTGTATCGCCTGATGTGGAGATGAGTCATGAAGAAAGCGAAATAAATCGATCAATCCTCACATGAAGCGCATCGGATTGCTAGGTGCAGCGCTGCAGCACCCAAGTCCACGTCGCTCTCAGATGAGGTTCGTCTGTCCTTGCTGATGTCGGCAAGGTATGGATGAATTCTGGCAGGATCCCCTGTGTAAGATATCAGTGGGGATAGTGAAAGAAAACCGATGTTCAACTCACCACTGCGTAATGCGGAGAGGAGCCTGACCTGGTACAAATGGTCCACTACGCCGCCACCTAGTGACATACCGAGACTAGGTAAGCATCTGTCCTTGCACAATATGGATTGTCATGAACGTTTCGCAGAGGCCCCCTGTAAATCAAGTCCAGTTCTGGCAGCGTAGAAAGAGCTCAATCTGTGCGCGCGAAGCTATCCTGCGGTGGTTCGAGAATTACTTTTGTGGACCTGCACTAGTACATGCTAGGCATATGCTCGCTATGACTTAGACTAACTTTGGTAGCATCGCACCGACACAGGTGAACCCCTTCCGGCCTATGACCCGTGGCGTTCGAGATGTATACGTAGAGTGGGAAAAGCCATGGCGTGTATTACGTTTTCACTTTCGAGCCACACACTGACTCTTGCAAGCCAAGGCTACCCCGGGACGATGATGCACACGGGTCGAAGAGGCACAGGGGAGTGAAGACCCAAAATCTCCGATGAAGGATTTTGAGTGCGCCCTGTGTGTCCAGAGCCGAAGGAGTATTCGTTGACCCAGTCTCCGGCTTGAAGTTGAACCATTATCCGATAGAGACACGAAAAATAACAATATGCAAACAACGGACCAGAGACGTGCATGCAGCTTTTTTGGGCCCATAGAGCGCAGAGTAGGGCCCCCGAGTGTATATGCACCGACTACGAAGATTATGAAAAGCCACAGTTCCTCATAAATATAGGCTTGAGGATACCGCTTAAGCATGAGCAACTATTGCCGTTCATGCATATCGCGCGCTAACACACAAACCCATGTTTGCGATGAGGTTGTGCGTCTGCGCATCGAGGTTTGCAATACCATTGCGTAGGATACAACTTAGCTTGCGCAGAGTGCAACAAACCGTGCGGAGTGTGTGCCCCCGCACAACGCCACCACTCGGGGGCGAACCACTTCGTCCACGATACTCTCTTACAAGATATCATCCATCTACGCTCTGCGCAAGTCAAGCCCCTCCCACGAGACACAAATCCGGAGTTTTGTTCCATGAATAACCGTCTAAAGAAGTGGATGCTTACCTTTGGAGATGCTGGGTACCAGTGAAGACACAGCAGCCGACGAAGGAATCGACTGGAGGGATGTCATTATGTGCCCAGTGACAACAAGAAGATGGCTTTATATCATGAATATAGCTCGGACGCGACGTGCGAGAGCCTTGTGGAGGGAAGCTGGTGAGGGTGCGAACGTCTAGCAAAGGTCTAGAGAGTAGCGGAAGAGTCTCGCCAGAGTCGCGTCGCGAGCGCTGAGGGCTCTTCGAACACATATTCGATCTCCGCCATAACATTCTAGCAGACCATTGTAGCAACTGTCAGCAACACAGGTAGCTCCGATTAAAACGACCGCCCGAGCCCAACTCTCCAGTCTCCTGTATATGTTGTCTTCAGCTGGTCCGTCCCCCGCCCTGGTTCGGACTTGTTCTGGTCTCTCCAAATCTAAGTACTATGGGCCTTACGTGTCCAATATCTATCACGAGCCTACATCACAGGAGGCGTGCCGGCCGGGGAACCCTCTAGTCATAACCAATCTCGGACGACCATTCAACGCATCGACACCGTCCCGCTCCCTTATTGTTTCTACTTTTGGACGTGCGGCTATCGATCAGCATGATTAGTGTAAGTGTCTCCATGCAGCGCCGACATCAAGTAGAGAGGAAGCGTGCAGAAGTTTAAGCAAAGAGGTGCTGTACGAAATTTATGAAAAGCTTTTCATGCGGAGCAATGCGCACGAAAACGCGCAGGTGGAATAATTGCCTTGGACGATTGCTAGCCTCAAGGACTTCATATCTGAATGATCGCCGGAAGCGGGATTGTTCTGATGTACGTGCTTGGCCAATGAAACGTGCCGCGGAAGCAATTTTGACCTATCGCGGTATGTGATCTTGGTACTGAACATATATTCAACACGACCGTGAGTGCACGGTGAACTGACTAACCGAACAGAGATACCTATTTGATATCTGGTCTCTTGACCTGTCATAGATGTCCATTATGTCGGAGACCATACCGGCAACAAGCTGCAACAAGGCTTTCTCTTCCACCTGTCAAGCATCTGTTGCCTTGGGCATGATAGATGGCCGTACGTAGCTAGTTCAATTCCAAGCCGTTGAGGAAGGGAGTACGCGAAGATACATGCAATGGCCGCTGAGACCTCGCTGACAGACCCTTCTGTTTTCCAGACAAACCCCAATTATGCCTGACTACGCAACCTCATGCTCTCCGCCAGGTGTTATGCCAGCGTTCATTAGTCCCCCAGAGTGTGCGCCTCTTGCCGCCCGAGCCCGAAATAAGTTGTAGAAAACCTGCCAGATGTGGGCACGTTGCCTTAAGCGTCGTTGGCACAATGCCAGACCTCTGATCTAGCAACACCCCGGCGTTTACCCTAAGGTGGCTGGTCCCCGTTCTGGCGTGGTGCGATCATTATCTACGCTAAGACCTCCTAGTCCCCGACGCCGCTCACATTGTCAAGGGAGCAGGCACAAGTGCCGCGGCATCAAATGTCTTTTTGAAAAACGGATGGAACTCGTCTCCGCGCTATGCGGTATGCTTTCGCGGCGCGCCCCTGGTCGCGTCTCCCGAGCAATAATCTGCGGAAAAGGTAGCTTTATCCTATTTGGTGCATCGCGTGCAGCTGGGCGGGTGCGTTAGAGCTCGCGGACTTTCGACCTCGCGAACTGTGTGGATCTAGGCGAGCGCTTCAATCCACTCAACTCGCGGCGTTCTCAGGACCGCGACCACCCCTCCGATTCGAGCGCGTGCAATATAGCCTCGTCCGGCAAGCGCGTGTCACAGAACGAGAACAATGCACCGCACGGAGGCATTCACGGTGTCGTTGAGACCGCGATTTTCCGCCCTGTTCTGCGCCCTCCACACGTACGTTATCTCGATCGCTGGTGGGGCACCCACAACACGGCGCTGCAATGAATGACCACATACAGGCTGCTTCCAGGTCGACGCGCAGTGGCCCATTGTGCGCGCGGTTTTGTTCCCTGCATGGTTGGCAGGAACCGTCCACCACCGGACTATCCCTTTCCTGTCCAGTTGCGGATCCTCCGTACTTCTAATACAAAGCCTCCGGCGTGCATCTCTCCCCATTCCCTCCGACACACCAAGCACCTCTTTCATCTACGATCTACAACCTGCACGACAAGATACTTTCGTCTTCGACACGCTTTAACAACCATGTCCCGCGATGCTCCCTCCTCTACTCAATGCAAAGCAGATATCCTTCGCGGATGGATTAAGACCACCAAGGACGCCATCCTCGTCTTCGAGGCCACTCGGGCGGGCATCGTTCCGCGCGTCACGCGTCGCTTCCATGACCTGGAGAAGCGCAGCATTATCCAGAGCGGTGCCATCCTCGTCTTCACTGAGGAGGAAAGCGGCATCAAGCGATGGACCGACCCCTACCTCTGGTCGGCTTCCCGCATGCAGGGCAACTTTTTGGTATGTTGTCCAAACATCGTGTGAAGAAGAAGTTCTGGTCTCTCTAACCACAACCACTTACACGGCAGATGTACCGCGAGCGCGAGGATGAGTACACTCCAGACGTCGCGTCGCCATACCAGTGCTCCGCCGCGCCATCGACAGATGATGTCCTCGAGCAACAAGCGGACGCTGACCTCGAGCACTACATTCTCGGTAGTTGGAACAAGGGAAAGGGGCTGAAGAAAAACGGCCTCATGAAAAAGGTAGTTTTTCTTACGTCAGGCATACCCCGCACCACGATTAAGCCCATCTCATAGACCATTTCGATGTCGATAGAGGGCACGACGTATCATCTCGTGTCCTACTACTATCCCTCAGACGTTCGCGCTGGCCTCCTTCAGACGCCATCGTCAATGCCAGTCCTGGCGTGTATTGACATCAGCCCAATCATCGTGAAGAGCCTCTCCCAGTTCCGCCAGCCTCCGGCCCTCGGGAAAGCCAAACGCGAGCGACCTACACGGAGGTAAGACGCTGCCAATGTTATTGGGAAAGACGTGGCTGAAGGCGTGGCGCAGCAACAGTGTGAGGAGTGCATCGAAGGAATTGCGCCCCACCAAGCTGGTGCTGGACACCCGCTCACCGTCCCATCCTTCTCCTCCCCGTTCATCGCACCCTTCTCCCCGGTCTGCAACGTTCCCGCTTGCACGTGGATTTGAGTCGTATTCTCCCACGACCCCTCGCAGCACCGTCTCCGCCCCGGTCGCTTGGCCCCAACATGCCACCAGCATGCCCGCCTCCCCCGAATCCTTCGTTTTGACTCAGCCTTCGGCCGTCTCGCCTCCCGTATACGACTTCTCCCGACACTATCGCGATGATAGCGCATCCGACAGCTCATCGAATGCATCGATTGGTAGCCTCTCCCGGGAGGCCTCAATGCGTGGCAACAGCCCGCTCTCTCTGCCGAGCTCCTCCCAGAACGCGAACCCCCAGGCTGATGACATAGGTTGGCAAGAGCCCAATGCATCAGCCCAGATGACGATGTACACGATCCCCATTCCCACCCTCAACCCGAACTTGTACATGGCCCCGGGCACGATCTACCATCACCCCCACGTTCTACCTCACGCCCCGCCGGAGCTCATTCGCAACTGGCGCCCTGCCCTCACGGATACAGACTCACCCATCCTCGCGGGGTCGGGGGAGTGCGCCGAGCGCGTGTACGCCTCGGCCAACACAACGGTCAACTGCCACTCACTGGTACCCCCGGCGTCGTACTTCGCGGGACAAGTGTACCACTAGTGATCGCGCGATAGGCACGCGGCCCCGGCCGATCGCGACACAGGAGGCGCGCCGTCGGTGTACTTATACGATGTTTGATGGGATGCGAGCGCCTGGGGCGCGATTGAAGGGTGCGCCGAATATGTGGAGACGATGCTGACGGTGGGTGCGCGGTGCGTACTCGTGTACTAACACGATATACATATAACATCTGCGTACATGGACATAACCGGTACGATATGCCCTCTTTTCACTGTATGATTGTGTCGTCAGTTGTGTGCAGGTGTTGTACGAAGATCCCCGTGTAGCGTTCTTGATTCTATGCGTTGTTGACGTTTATGCACATATAGCTAGTAGATTACCCCAAATGCGCTCATTCGTTATACTATCAAATGGCGAGACCTTTTGAACTGGTCAGGCCCCGCCCGCCGTGGTTCCACATCACTCCGCCCACGAATCGGTCCTTGGAAGTTGCTGACAATCTCAACACCAGATAAAGATAAACACAGAGGGACTTGGGGGCGGAATGGAGCTCTGGAGGCGCTTCCGCACCCGTCCCGATGGCCCTCCCAGCAGGATTTGCGACGCTCGGAGAGACTAGTGATCGCCGAATGCTGGGGTTTGCGGCCGTGCACAGAGTCACCGAAGGCAATTCTGACGGAACTATAGATTCGAGACGGCGAGTGGCGCACGTTTGTGTAAATGCAGTTGTTGAGCGGCCCAGTGGCAACCTGCTAACTTAGCGTGAAGAGCTATCGTCAGATAGGAGCGTGCGGTGGCATTTGGCTTGGATGCCTTCGTGATTGAATCTGACCGTATTGTGAATATAGCATCGTCTTATGCATGTTCCTTTGAGCAGTCCAATAGCTGAGCAGTACTTACTCGCTAGCCCAGCTGGATTTAGCAGTGTAAGTGCGATGGCCAGTATTGGACCCGACAAAGCGTGCGTCCCGGATTCATGGTAATTGCAGTGTCTTGGCACAGCTCATGGTGTCAGTATTCCAATGCTCGGCCAGGAGGGCACCGATGAAGATATCTCGTGTGTATATTCAATGTCAATACACAAAGGGCATTGACTCGACACAAGTTATGCACATGGCGTTTCTCTACCTACAAGATCTGGCGAGACATCCTCCGCGATGGCCGTGAGCACCAAATCTGCTGGCTCGTATACGCCGTCATGTATTACAGAACGCCCGGGTTGATCGTCTGGACTTCGGCCGGGGCATACAAGTACGTCCACCGTCCACAACTTGGCCTGAGGTCGGCGATTTGCTGTATGCTTTATTCAGTCAACAGATATGACATTACCTTCACAGCGTCCCCGCCGGGCTCAATATCAAGTCAAGAACGGTATCATGACCATTGCCGATATCGAACTCAGGTGCTCGACTCTGTGTTGCAGGAGCAGGGGTATTTCTCGTCAGGCTCTTGACATATACATCCCGCAACCGACACAGTGGCATAGTGATTCCCTGCAGCTCAGTCATGAATATCATTCAGCAACAGATATGCGCTTCAATTAGACGGCACAATCTCTCCTATGTCCTCAAACCAATCCTGCACAGTATAGCATCATCATATTGCCAGAGTACCCGCCCGATGAACCGCGTACCTTGGCGTTTTCCCGAATGTACTGCTCCATCAACCGTTTGCATCGCTCATCATTCAACACCACCACCTCCACCCCTCGCTCCCGCAGAAGATCCTCGTCGCCCTTGAAATTTACGTTTTCACCAATCACAACGCGCGGAATCTTGTATAGTAATATTGCGCCGGTGCACATGCTGCACGGACTGCACGTATCGACCGAATTTGAGTTAGATCGACCCCAGCGGCGAACACATCTCTGGAAAGGTCACGTACCTCAGTGTCGTGTACTGCGCATGCACGAGTGCCGCAAACCAAGGCGCCCCCGTTCCTAGGATATCAGCGCTGGGTCTAGAACGCCGTACAGGCCGTGCAACCCTGGACGCACCATAGTCGCGTTGCGATAGACATCGTGCGTCCGCCGGCCAGCATCATCGAGGGCTGCGATCTCCCCATGGAGGATCGCCGAGTTCTTCTGCACTCGCTCATTGTGGCCCTGCCCAATCAGTTGGGGCCCCGGGCTGCCCGTACTAGCTCCCCCTGGCACGTCCTGATCGCCGACGCGGTCGCCATCGCCATCGCCGCCCGCTGCCGCGCCGTGGTAGACGAGGGCAGCACCGATAGGCACGCCGCCCTCCCGGTGGCTTTGCTGCGCGTGTGCGAACGCGGTCTGGAACCCCAGTCTGTCTCCGTCGCTCATGCCAGTGGGCGGCGACATTGCATCGGTGCTAACCTCCGCCAAGACGCGTTGTTTCCACACCGTCGGGTGCGGCGATCGAGGGTGGGCTGGCGGGGAGAATTCAGTGATCACGCTGTGCTAAACCTCGATGGGTGTTGTTCACGGCACAGTGCAGTACTCTGTACTGTCGGTGAGAAGCTTAGGTCGGAGCACGGAGTGCTCGGGCGTTGGACCTTGAACGCGTGGTACTTTTGGCCGTTGGATCTATTGGGAATCATGCAGGTCCCAGGTTCCCATGCCTCGACCCGTTCTTATCTGGATTCCAACTCAGCCGGAAGGCCACCACCTGCAGCTTTGGCTGGCAGACGGGTCTTAGTTGGGCCGGCATCGGACGAGGGGTTGCCGCGTGTTTGTTGTACTATAGAACTACGAAGTGCCGCGAGCACCCTGTCGCGGCGAAGATGGGACACACCGAGGCGGAGATCCAGCGATACGTCAGTGGCGCATGGTTGCAGACCTCGCGTATCTCGCAATGCGGGGAAAGTGCAGAAAGCGTGCATGAATGCGCGGACGACAATGTCATGTCTCATACTCAGGAACGCTGCGTCATGCGCGTCCACGACCAGGTGCTCACAAGACATTGAACATGGAATGGTGGGGCAGGGGAGTTCGAAATGGTGTGCGGGTGATCATATGGATTACGATCAAACTGGCAATGCGACAAATAGTTGCTACCCTCAGCCAATAATTATAGATTAAAGGATCCTAAAAGCCCTAGAGTCGATCGAAAGGAAACTACCATGGAGGGGAGCCGTTTACCGGGTCAAGCTGGATGGTACGTCAGCACCGAAGACCCAGGCGTGTGCATCCAAATCATCGCTCACCTCGAGCCCGAGACCTTTTCTTCGATAATGCTGGCCACCGTGCTCAGAATGGAAGTCGGGCAGGCGACCGCATCCCCACGCGCAAGGAGTGCAGCGCGTGCGGAGCGGCCGGTGTAGGCCCTACGTGCTGCGCTGTCGCCGAAGCATTTCTGCAGACCATCTCATCAATCCCCTTTGTCTGTGCACGGATGGCAATCACAAACGAACCTTGAACAGGTCGAAGGTGTGCTGGAAGAGCGACACGGACGTGCCCTTCTTGAAGAGGCTGAAGAAGTCCGCGTCCGCACCGGCCTTGACGGAGAGCCCGCTGGTGATGTCGACGCAGCCGCCGAAGGAGCCGGATGCTTGGTTGCCGCTGGTCGAGACTGACGCCTGAGCTCCCCCGGTCAGAGACAGGTCCACTGCTGCATCGGCATCAAGGTCGACGTTGATGGTCGCCTTCGCCTTGCCGCCGATGGCGCTGATGCCGAAGTTAAGCTGTTCAGCATTGCCGTCAGCGCTGTGAAACACGTCAGAGATAGGGAGTAAGGGAACTCACCGAAGGGAGAAGATGCGCTGCAATCTGGCCGTGCGAGGTGATGTTCGGGCTGACGCCGAGCTTGAGGTTGGAGTCACCGGGCGTGAACTGGCCAGCCTGCGAATTGGCGCCTGGGGGGAAGAAGAGCTGCATCCCCTTCACGTCGTACGCCAGATCGACGTCGACGTCAACGTTAGCATCGAGCGAAGCCGTCGCCTCGACGTTCACAGTGAAGGTGGGGCCGATGCTGAAGATTCTGAGACAGAGTTCAGCATCATTCCCATATGCAAACTATGGGAGAACATACTTCGGGAAATCGAGAGCGGGGATACCAGTCTCGAAGATCTGGACCTTGCCGGAGCTGATAGAGCCCTATCAATATCATGTGAGCTCTAATCGTCTCTGTGAATACCACTGCTCTCCTTACCGTGAGCGTAGCATCGAGGCCGAGCGTGCCCTTGATGGTCGCGTCCAGGCCCACGAAGATACCAAACTCCTTCAAATCAGGCGGGATGATGCTGCCGGCGGCGGCGACACCGTAGTTCACGTTTCCGTTCACCTTCCCGTCGAGGTCAACCTTGGCTGATCCAGAGAAAGCGGGTACCGCGCCGTTCTGCGGGCAGTTGATGGACTGCTGGAAGACGGGGAAGTCCTTCTCGAAGTTGAGAGGGCTTAAGCCGGTGATGTTTTTGTCGAAGTTGCCGATACTGAACAACGAGTGAACTTTGGCGAGTTCTACACATGCATCGAGGTCAGAGGCATGGCGTAGTAAAGATGAAACCTTGCACTCACTGCCCAGCGAGTCGTCAACCCAACTGGAGAGATCACGCTTGGACACAGTTCCGGTTGGAGGCTCAACAGTGAAGTTGCCAGCAGCATTGGGCAGGGATGATCCCACGAGGAAAAGAGTGACATTGCCGTTCCTGAAAAACGCCATTAGAAACGATGACGGCCACTGAAGTACACGGCAAACATACGCTTGGACGTCCTCGTCAAAGTTAGTGGCGAGGCTCATGCCCTTCACGATGGGCTCTGTGCCGTCGCGGCGAACGATCGAGGACCGCTTGCTGGCAGGGATAGACTGGTCCTTGTGTACCCACTCACGCGTGACGAGCGCGAAAGGAGTGGAACCGCACTGTACTGCTCTCAGTCGCCATACTAAGATGTACTACGAACGCAACTCACGCTCTTGGGAAGGCGAACAAGGGTTCCTGCAGCACTGTCCGTGTAGATGTGGTCGCAGCCCTTGTCAGGATTCTGGCAGACAAGACGGATGTCTTGGTCCGCGGTGTTTGGGTCGCAATCCATGATCATCCATCCAGCCGCAGTGGTGATGTCGGATACTGCGGCATGGGGACCGGCCTACATGTTGGACCTCGTGATGAGTTTCCTTTCCCAACACCAAGCAAAGAGTGTTGCTTACGATCTGAACAGTCCCGGATGTAGTTTCGGAAGCGAGATCCCAAGAACACTGGCCAAAGCACGGCTTGGACCAGTCGTTCGCCGCGCGGGCGGCAAGGGGCAGGAGGGCGGCGACAAGGAGGGGGCTGAAAACCATGGTATCGAGACTCGTAAAACGACAAGAACGTCGTAAAAAGGGGCGGGGCTTTAGAAAAAAGAGGGAGCGAAGAACGAACGAAGGAGAATCACCAGGACCCGTGGGGATCTGACTGCCATGGCACGGACCTTTATATCTCGCTGCGCCGCCCAGGTCCAGAGCGCGCGCGTCAGATGCCGGGTCGTGCAGATCAGCGTCGGCGTCGCGTGCTGGGGATCGTTCTGTGTGCTTGGCGATATGCGATGCGTGTTCGTAAGGCGGCAGCTACGGGAGATCTCGCTCAACGCTGTGCGATCTCATCAAAGATGTGCCTTCGAGGTCCAAATGGGAGACCTGCGCGCTGGCCGCATTTCAATAAAGTCCGAAAAGACGACCATGGAGACGACAACGCTGATGTTGGGGAGCCCGCGGTGAACTGTCGCGCTCTCTGAGTCTGAACGTTCGGGAACGACGAACACATGCGCGCGATATCTTCTGACCTGTCTGTTGCTGGGGCGAGGCGAGTTAGTTCAGCTGGCAATCGCGAGGACCGCATGGCCCAGACCGGTAGCGGTTGTAGAATTCGGGCGGTGCGGCAGAATGGGCTAGGTTGTCAACGCCAGTGATGCACCCGGTGCATCACCCAAAAAGGCAACATGACCAGGAACATATTCGCGCATCGCATCATGATCTCCGGGTTGAGATCCAACATTCAGTAGGTATACGGAGTGACACCCAACTGACGAACGGGAGGTGGTCGCAAGACCATGAGATTGTCCAGAGACTGTCGATGCCATGCTACCACCCAGCATGCCACCCGTCCGAGTCCGCTGTCGACTGATGGTGGTGAATCATGGTGAACGGCCGGAAACATCGCATTGCAGAACACCTGGGTCCTGAGTGCGAGTTCTCCGACGTCGAGGGTGATACAAAGGTCAAGAAGAAGTACACTCATTGTATCACAAACACCACACCGCGCTCACTGGGGATAGTTGCTACGGACGCCCCGCATCACGGATACAACGTCGGGAGGGTATGAGCGTCGGCGTCGAAGGGCGCAGTCACTGCCTCTGCCAAGCTTTTTGGATGGCCCGAGGATCTAGTTGAGGTCGGAAGCCGTCGGTGGGTTTGAGATGGAAGTGGATCAGGGTCAAAGAGCATCAGAGACTCGAGGTTTGTCCAGGTACTACTACAGGCGCCAGGGTACACTGGTGCTACGAAACGCCGGTCAGAAATAGCGCATCCTGATGGCGCCCTGTACTATTTCAACGAAGTTGTTTGGTAATGTCTAGGCATTTCAGCAGTAGCAAGAGCAGCGTGGTTCGCAGAACAGCTCTCGGCGACAAACGGGACGGTGAAACCAAGATGCTTTGCAACTTACAGGGTGCGACTTACAGCCTCGACGTACATCGTGCGCAATGTGCGAGTGATTACAACACAAAGACCCTGCGGTCGGCGATATGTCTTTGCAATTCACGCTTTCACTTGACGGTGTAAATGTATCCGTTGCTCACTTGTCATATACATAGAAGTCCGTTAATGTTACAATTTAAGATGTGTTAGGTCTAACCCTCTGGTCGAAGTCTACACGTATCGCTCCTCATTGCGTAGGAGCCCCGCGTCTAAGGCCTTGATCTCTGCATAAAAACGCGTATGTTAAGATTCGTCCCTGGGTGTGGGCGAAAAGGGACGTACGGAGCGCAAGGTGCTTCGAGTGGAAGCGACACCAAGCGAGGTTGCCCATCATAATCCAGAAGTTGGGCACACCCGTGTCGCGCCAGACCGTCTGGAATTCACCCTCGGGCGTGAGGCCCCAGATGGGTCTGATGCGGTCTACGACGTCCTGCCCACAGATACGTGCGATAATCGGCTGAGGGCCTTCGAACCTGCATGACGCGCATTTTTAGAGTCAGCGTGATGGAGAGAGAACAACGCCGTGCGTACCCGGTGGCGAACACGATGACATCTGCGTCGACGCGGCTGCCGTCCTCAAACTCGAGCCCGGTCTTGGTGTACCGTTTGATCTCGCTGCCGTTCTTCAGCTTGATCTTCCCGTCTATGACCATTTGCGAGGCGCCAACGTCGAGGTAGTAACCGCCGCCACGCCGGCGCGTGTGGGAGAGGAAGCCTGCACCGTCGTGCCCAAAGTTCAGCTTGAAGCCCACCTTCTCGAGGCCCTCGAGGATTTCCCTGTAGACACAGTAAGTGCGTTGTTCGGCAATCGAGCAGACGCAAGATCGAATCACTTGTCAGCCTCCGCGATCTCCTTCGTCACACGCTTCGAGATCTCTTCATTGATGTGTATGGGCATTGATGCGTCCATGCGGTCCGCGTTGTCCGGGTCTGAGCCTCCCCACCAGGCTATATGGAGGACAGAGGATGAGCCACATATATCGTCTCGCCATAAACGCCATAAACGCACGCTGCAACGTCCGGGGCATCCCCTCCTTCGTCGTCATGATATAGGTGCTTTCGCGTTGGTACATCGTGACGTCTGCGCACATCTGTCAGTAACATAGCTGAGACTGAGGGATGATTGTGTACTCACCAACGCCGTGCTCAACGTAGTCTGCCGCAATGTCGTGTGCTGCGAGAACGATAAGCGTAAACACATGACACGTACAGCAAGCCCCACACACCTGACGTGCATGCGCCGACGATGAGCACCTTCTTCCCCAGGTGGTCCTTCGCTGAGTTGTGATAGATCGAGTGAATGACCTCGCCCTGGTACTCCTCCTGTCCCGGGAACTTCGGGAAGTTTGGGTTGTTCCCGCCCAGGCCGATCGAGAAGACGAGGTGCTTGACGTGGAAGACGCGCGTCGAGCCATCCGCCTTCTCGACGGTGACGTCCCACTCGTCGTTCGAGTCCTGCTTGGCCTTGGTGACCGTGCTGGACGTCCAGACGTTCAGCTCCATCGCCTCCGCGTAGTACTCGAGCCAGCCGGCAAGCTTGTGTGCAGGCGTGTACACGGGCCACGAAGGCGGGAATCTGGACAGGTTTGCGTATCGCATCAGAGTCATGTCATGGAGCGCAGGACAGTCGACCTACGGCAGATGGGGCATGTGGTCATACCCTACGAAAGGTTCTTAGCATGTGCGAACGCCGGAACGCGCGCGCGCGCGCGCCAAGCAGCACTCACAGACAGGATCGTGGAGGCACAACGCCTGATAGCGGTACCGCCACTGGTCGCCGATCCGCTCGTTCTTTTCAATGACGAGCGCAGGCACGCCCATGAGTTTCATGCGGACTGCGACGTCGATCCCGCTCTGCCCCCCGCCCACGATCAGCACGTCGGGGTCGCTGTCCGCGAACGCGCGTTCGCGCTGGCGCTCGTCGAGCCACTTGCCGTGGTTTGGGAGGAAGTTGCGGCGCGGGCCGACGCGCTCCTCGAACCCCTTCAGGTCCTCGAGGTTCGTGTAGAATGTGAACCCGATCCAGCGGCCGTCCGCAGTGGGCACGAGGCGGAAGATGCCGCTGCACGCCCCGACCTCTGACTCGAACGAGAACTGGCCGAGGATCCAGGCGAGGTCGGGGTACGGCGTCTCGAGCTTGGCGGAGGTGAGCTTGAACGCGGAGAGCTTCGTCTTCTCCAGGCGGTCCTGCAGGAGCTTACGGATTTTCGCCGCGCCATGGAAGGTGCGGAACTCCCAGGTGAGAGCGAGCATGTCGCGCCACCAGGCGTCGGGCGCGAAGAGCGAGAGGACGCCGTCGATGTTATTGTTCGCGATCTGTTTGGCGAGAGTGTCGAGCCAAAGGCCCGCGACCTGCTCGGCGTCGATATCGGTGGGCACCGACTTGACGCCAAGGCGGTCGAGAGTGGGAAGGGTGACAGGAGGAGAGGAGATTGCAGCGGCCATGATTTCAGTGGCAGATGCAAGATGCGGGAAGAAGAAGCTGCGTCCATGCGTACTTATAGCGTATCCGACTCCCTGTTTCCTGTTCGCACTGGTGATACGGAGAAGCAAACAGGAGTTTGTCAGTAGTTTGTCGTGTCTTCTGCACAGGGGTCGAACGCAGGTCAAATGACGGGCGCAGTGTTCCTCTGACCTCGTCACGTGCCTCGCGAACCTCTCCCCCTCGCGCTGCAGGTCCGCGCTTCAGCATTCTCTGCCGCCGGTAACACCCCAACGCGCACAAAGACCAAGGACCAAGCCACGGAGGGGTTGTGATAAGACCAGAACGGGCAGGAGGGCGCGTCATGGGGACCACAGCGCAGCGCCCTGGACCACTGTGAGAGACCGTCCCGCCAAGGCGTTGAAGAGTGCCGGAGGGCCGGGGCTCGGTAATGTATACCTCGTGATGGAGCATGGCTCCTCTCCTAGCGGAATCTGTCGAAGACACGGAGACCCGTACGTTTATCGACGTCGACGGCGAGCACGAAAGCGCCCCTCGTGAGCAGGATCTATCGTTCAAATGGCAAGCGGCTTTCGACAGCGGCGTGTGGATGCAAGCTAGTGCGGTAAAAGCCCAGAGAGTCTCAGATGCCGTCAGAAAGAGGGTGAAGAGAGCGTGTCGCCGAGGAGAGCTCTGAGCTTCGAATGCAAACCCTGTGTTGGGATGTTCTCGTTCCCAGTTGTGCAGCATTCACATGCGCGTGCAAGGCTGCAGGGTGATTGGCTGGGGAATGTTGAGTCAATATAGACGTACTCGGGCCAGACTCACACGAGCATTGAGCTGACATGTGCCGTAAACAGATGTGATACGCAGGGAAAATACAATGTGCGACTTCTGTCTTCTTTCGCTTCGTTCTCGTACATCTCTCGTGCCCAGAATACCCCACAGGCATTATAGATACCGCGACGAGAGCCCATGGAACGCGCCGATCTCTTGCGCCTTGATTTCTACCCGCGTACGACCAAACGTAAACCCTTGATGCAGAAATGAGCATATTGGAACACTTACGGAGTGCAAGGTGCTTTGAGTGAAAGCGACACCACGCGAGGTTGCCCATCATGAACCAGAAGTTGGGCACGCCCGTGTCGCGCCATGCCGTCCGCAGTTCTCCCTCGTCGTTCAGGTCCCACACCTCCTTGACCTGCGACGCGATCTCGTTCCCGAATATCTTCGCCAGGCTGATGATCGGTTTGTCGAACCCAGTGGCAAACATGATGACATCCGCGTCGAGCGTGCTGCCGTCCTCAAACTCAAGGCCGGTGGGGGTGAACCGCTTGATCAGGCTATCGTTCTTCAGCTTGATCTTCCCGTCGACGATCATCTGCGAGGCACCGACGTCGAGGTAATACCCACCCCCGCGCCGCCGCGTGAGCGCAAAGAACCCACCACCTTCGTGTCCGTCATTCAGCTTGAACCCGGCTCGCTCTAGGCCTTGCAGCAGCTCTCTATGATGCAAACATACGAGGGTCGGGTTAGTGCGCCGGTACGAAAGGAGAAAGTGAACTATCGACACTCGCTTGTCTGCTTCCGCAATTTCACGCGTAGTGCGCTTCCCGATTTGCTCGTTTACCCAGATCGGCATAGACGCGTCCACACGATCAGCGATATCTGGAGGGTATGCGCCCTCCCACCATGTTTCTATTAGGGTACCGGTGAGTCTAACGGAAAGCCGGTGGGTGAGCACACGCACTGCCGAAGATTCGTGGTCCTCCTTCTCGAGTAGTCATCACGTACGTACTCTCGCGCTGGTACATCGTCACGTCTAGAAACCGACTCAGTTTGGAAGGTGAACACATCGCGTGAGGACCTACCGACGCCATGGTTGACGTAGTCAGCCGCGAGGTCATGCGCTGAGTTCACGATAAGCACGCATCGCATACGGTCAAGTATGGTGCCCACCTGAGGTAGCCGCGCCGATGATGACGACCTTTTTGCCCAGATGGTCCTTTGCCGAGTTGTGGTAGATAGAGTGTGAGACCACACCCTTGTACTCGTCCCGTCCGGGAATATCAGGAATCTTGGGGTTGTTCCCCCCCAAACCAATTGCAGAGATAAGGTGCTTGACATGGAACACACGCGTCGAACCGTCAGCTTTCTCAACAGTGACGTTCCACTCGTTGTTCGCGTCTTGTTCGGCCTTCGTCACAGTACAAGAGGTCCAAACGTTCAACTCCATCGCCTCCGCGTAGTACTCGAGCCAGCCAGCAAGCTTGTGCGCGGGGGTGTACACTGGCCAGGAGGAAGGGAATCTGTGGGCCTTGAGTGAGCAGTTCAAGGTTCGGAAGGAAGAGCAGGGGACTCACGGGATATAAGGCATGTGGTCATACCCTGCGGGAGGTAAGTTATGCTATCCCATCGAGCTGCAGGGCACTCACAGATAGGATCGTGCAAACATAGCGCCTGGTAACGGTATCTCCACTGGTCGCCGATGCGCTCGTTCTTGTCGATCACGATTGTGGGTACGTCCAGAAGCTTCAGCCGCGCGGCGACATCGAGACCACTCTGCCCCGCACCAATGACCAGGACAGTCGGGTCTCCGTCCGCGAACCCCTTCTCGCGCGCGCGCTGGTCAAGCCACTTTCCATGGTTGGGGAGGAAGCTGCGACGGGTCCCGGTTTTCTCCTCGTGGCCCTTCAACTCCTCCAGATTGGTGTAGAAGGTGAAACCCGTCCACCGACCGTCCGCGGTGGGGACGAGGCGAAAGTACCCGCTGCCAATGCCGATCTCCGTCTCAAACGTGAAGCCCGCGAGAATCCACGCGAGATCGGGATAGGGCGTGTCGAGCTTGGCGGAGGTGAGCGCGAACGCGGAGAGCTTCGCGGGCGCGAGGCGGTCCTCGAGCAACTTGCGAATCTTGGCGTGCCCGTGGAATGTGCGGAAGTCCCAGGTGAGGACGAGCATGTCTCGCCACCAGCCATCGCTCGCGATGTGTGAGAGAATGCCATCGATGTCGTTTTTCGCAATGGCCTGCGAGAACGAATCCAGCCAGGTACTGGCCACTTTCTCAGCGTCGACATCGGCCGGAACGGAGGTGATGCCGAGGCGATCGAGGGTGGGCAAGACGACAGGGGGCTCGGAGTCGGCCATTGTGCAGCGTTGAGAAGAGAATTACACCTCTCGGATTATATAGCGCAAAAGCGAGAGCAAGGAGAGCGGACCAAGTGGGAAGAGGTCTGCAGAACGGGCCACGAACAGGCCAGTCCAGAGTCTGAATGGCCAAAATGACGAGCAAATGTGCTCTTGTCACCGAAAGAGTTCCCACGACGCAGGAAACCTTCTGTGGGCGCCTATAGTGCAGTCCAACTCATATCGCTATCCTCCGGAGGTCTCGGCTTAGCCTGAGGCGACCAGGGCACACAGGGTACGGAGTAGAGAGCCCAGTGTTCGCATCCGCAGGTGTGAATGAGCTAAACAGATCGTGAGGGTAGGCAAGACCACCAAGACGAATCCACCAGCGACTACGAGATAGCCAGCGGTGATTGTTCGAGCCAGAGACCGACGTGCAGTCGTTTTGCGGACGTAGGCCCTCAGATGCGGGCTGGCTATACGAGCATCCAACGACAGACCCAGAAGCCCAGAAAGAGAGAGATCCCCTAGTAGTAGTTCCAGTTGGGGTCTTTGGATGTCGGTGTGACGAGGCAGGCCTGCGCAGAGCTATGGGGTAGGCTTTGAGGATCGAAGAGATCATGGAAAGACAGAGAGAGATAGAGGGAGAGAGAGAGAGAGAGAGAGAGAGACAAGCGAGGTCGCTGGGCAAGTGTAGTATGAGGCTCAGCAAGAGTTACGTCATAACGTTACGAACGTAGCGCTGGCAAAAATCTCAAGACATGGTTTCACATGAAGCTGCAACACATCCCGGTCCAGGAGCATCTCTAATCAAGAACATGGAACACACACATGAACTTTGGGTAGCAGTCTGAGTAGGACGCCGGAGGACAGGACCCAGGCCAATACACCAAACACCCATATGCCGGAATCCCCGAAGCCCGGAACTTGTAGGAAATTTAGGTCAATTCCCCCGAATTTGGGGGTCGTAGAGGCCAAAGTAACGTCCTGAGAAACCCCGAAATGGTTGCTCATCGGCTCATTGACCCCCGAAAATCAGAATTGTGTCGCCATCATGGGGAGCTGGACACCGGTGGAGGCGACCCGGACTGCCGGAGGTTCCATTTTGAGGCATGTCTACTGGACACCTCAGCATCTAGATTGGTTACGCTACTCACTCTCCCGAGTACTGGCCGCTATTAGACTTTTACTGTGGTGCATGTCTAGACCTAGTACCTCGGGCTGTAATAGAACTAATCGGGTAACTAAAAACTTCTTGTATCAGCATAGTCGCCGAATAGACATACAGTCTGAGTGGCTAAATCTTTGCGTTTCCCCGATAGAGCTCTGCGAGCGCGAAACCGTAGTGCATACATAAAATTGGATGTTACATGACAAAATTCCCCCGAATCCGGCGAAGCCGCGCGCAACTTGCGTGAAAAATCCTGAAATTTAGCAAATTTGTGACCCCTGAAAAGGGCCCAAAACGGGTCTTCGCCGGATGTGAGCTCTTGGTCTATTGGCCTGGGTCCTCGGAGGATTGATTCAAGTCGCGGATTGTTTGCACATGTTAGATTCCAAGGCTCTTGCCAAACAAATGGCCAGACCTCCACCGAACCAATGTTCACATCGGCCGAGTTGTATATATCCAACCACTCTTTTTACCTGTCCACAACGAGGATGTCCGTCCTGCTGCACTGCCTAAACCCCGCTAGGTGAAGGATGGCCCACCGCTGAAATGAACATCTCTTTTTGATCCCATCAGCGCGGGCAGAGACCGTGTACGTTGCTGCGGCCTTCAATGACCAACGCCTCCGCCATTTCCCCGCCCCCGTCTGGACGATCGCGCGACAACACCCAGGCGCATTGCACGCGCACCATCTGCACGACATGAAACTTATATTTCCCCCCACAGCTTCCATGGGGCTGTCGGGCGCAACAGCCCGGCGCCACGCTCAAGATCCGCCGTCGCTGCCGCCCGGTGTAGCAGCATAAAGCAGCTCAACGCCGTGATCGGTTCCCGCGCCGCCTTTCGTTCTCTTCTCACCCTCTCACCCTTACCCCTCGGTTCAACCATGCCCTGCTCGCGTTCCTTGGCCAGATTCACGGCCGTCGCGCTGCTCGTGCTGTACGCGTCCGCCGCACCGCAGAAGCGCGCAGCCTCCGGCATCACAAGCGATCCTAACGCGGCGAATGGGAAGACGTACGACTACATCGTCGTCGGGGGTGGTTTGACCGGCACAACCGTTGCCGCACGCCTTGCCGAGAACCCCTCCATGTCGATCCTAATGATCGAGGCGGGCGGTGACGACCGGGGGAACCCCGAGGTGTACGACATCTACGAGTACAGCGCGGCCTTTGGTGGTCCTCTTGACTGGGCCTGGGGCGCTGACCAGGGCAAGGTCATCCATGGGTCGGTATAGTTCGACACGGCTTTGCCTACACAGTCGCTTAGTGTTGCGTTTTGCAGGGGTAAGACTCTCGGAGGTAGTAGCTCCATCAACGGAGGTCACTGGACGCGTGGGCTGAACGCCCAATACGATGCGCTTTCGTCTCTACTCGAGCCCGAGGAAGCCAGTGTCGGCTGGAACTGGAACGGTCTTTTCTCCTACATGAAGAAGGTGCCAGGCAATGTCTGTTTGCCACCGTTTTTCTGTCCACTGACGTCGATATCTCCATCAGGCCGAAGCATTTTCGGCCCCCAACGATCAGCAACGTGCCAAAGGTGCTGACTCGATCGACTCGTACCATGGTACCGCTGGCCCCGTCCAGGTCACATATCCTGATCAGATGTATGGCGGGCCCCAGATGAAGGCGTTCTTGAATGCCGTCGTGAACGTGACCGGTATGCCGCACTTCCGCGACTTGAACGGCGGCACACCGAACTGTGTTTCGATCACCCCTCTGGTTCGTTTGAATCACTCAAGCTGTGAGTTTACCCCACTCTGATCAATGCCATTCGCATCGCAGAGCTTGAACTGGCACGCCGACGATCATCGGTCGTCCTCCATTGAGGCTTACTACTCCCCCGTGGAGACCCAGCGCCAGGGCTGGACGCTACTCATCAAGCATATGGCGACCAAGGTGCTCTTCAGCGGCAGCAGCGCGCCTTTCACTGCCACCGGAGTT
This sequence comes from Trametes gibbosa, assembly GCA_022606055.1. Classification (NCBI taxonomy): domain Eukaryota; kingdom Fungi; phylum Basidiomycota; class Agaricomycetes; order Polyporales; family Polyporaceae; genus Trametes; species Trametes gibbosa. Next base: position 32,486 of record JABYQJ010000046.1, on the reverse strand, counting down.
GAATTTGGCGCGGCGGACGGCAGCGGAAGCCTGTTCCAGGCATTTGCGCGTAGGGAGGTCGTCATTGCTGCTGGCGCCATCCAGGTATGCACGAGACGTTTCACAATGGACGAGTAGCGCAGACGGACTGACTGTGCGTGCAGACGCCGGCTCTCCTGCAGCTCTCTGGCATTGGCGACTCTACTGTTCTCGGCCCTCTCGGGATCAAGACGCTTGTTGATCTCAAGACGGTTGGAAAGAACCTCCAGGAGCAGGTCTGCGTCATCGCGTTTCTGTTCGACATCTTGCGCTCGCTGACGTTCGAGCGTATTCGCTTCGTTGCAGACGATGAACTCGCTCGGCGCGAAGGGCAATGGGTTCAACCCAGGAGGTCGCGGACCGACGGACACGATTGCGTTTCCGAACGTGTACCAACTCTTCGGTCAGAAGGCCTCGGCCGCGGTACAGACTATCCAGTCCTCAATTTCGACCTGGGCGCAGTCGCAAGCGGGCTCAGCTCTGTCTTCTGATGCGTTGAAGACCATATACGGGATCCAAGCGGACTTGATCATCAACAAGAACGGTGTGTCATGGCTACTAAAACGGTGATGCACAGTCTGACTGAGATCGCCGCAGCGCCTGTTGCGGAGTTGTTCTTCGACAGCGGTTTTCCGACGTGAGTGCGAATCTGCTGATTTTTCAAACCCTACTCATGCAGATTTGCAGTGACCTCGGAATCGATATGTGGCAGCTCCTGCCGTTCAGCAGGGGCAGCGTCACAATCAACGTGCGTCTCTTTACTGCTGCGACGTTAGATTCACGCTCAAGACAACCCTGTGATATAGTCCAACAACCCGTTCACGAAGCCGAAGGTCCAGGTGAACTACTTCAGCGTCGACTTTGATCTTTCTGTGCAGATCGCCGGCGCGCGCCTCGCACGCAAGATCCTCGCCACCCCTCCTCTCAGGTAAGCCCTCGCCCATGACAGAGTCACGCGTCTAGGCGGATCGCACCATCCACGCCTTCATACAGCTCTCTTTCCGCCGCCGGAGAGACCATCCCGGGCTTCCAGACCGTCCCGAACAACGCCGATGGCGGCTCAGACGCAGATTGGAAGAAGTGGATCGTCAAGAGCGGCAACGCCGGGTTCTCCTCCGTCGCGCACCCCATCGGCACCGCCGCGATGATGAAGCGCAGCCTCGGCGGTACGTCTCCCTCCCCTTCCCTCCCCTCCTGTCTTCCGGCGCGGGGAGTGGTGCGCTTACGCGCGGACGCAGGTGTGGTGGACGCCCAGCTGAAAGTGTATGACACGGCGAATGTGCGCGTCGTGGACGCGTCGGTGCTGCCCATCCAGATCAGCGCGCATCTGTCGAGCACGCTGTACGGCGTCGCCGAGAAGGCGGCGGACCTCATCAAGGCGGCGCAGTGAGCGGCCCCGCGTTCTTGTACCTTCTCCCCGGACGCTCGCTTGAGATCGTGGAGATGCAGCTTACGCTCCTTTGGACCACCGGACTTGACGCTTGACGCATCGCACTCTCACGAATGCTGCTGCTTTGCTTGGGTCTTGCTTCGCACCCACCAATACACGCGACCCAGACCGTGATTATGGACTTCTGGCGCGTATCATACGTTACTCATTTGCTACTCATAGTCCTTGCTATGCCCTTCCATAAAAATCCACAGTAACAGCTGTGCATGGGTTCGGAATATGGATAGTCGACTCGTAAACATATATACACGGCAGAAGTACACGGAGAAACGTTTGCCACTACTTGGCTAGCCACTAAGATCATCGTCCGAGCCCGGTGGCAGGAGAACGATTCTCTCGTCGTGGTACATACGGGACACTCCAGATTCTGTAACAAAAGGACATTGCGTAAATTTCACTTTGGGCGCGAAAGGTGGTGAGCGCTACGACTATATAGTGTGATTAGTTCCGATCACTAGGCAAAGGGTGAGTCAAGTAGTGCGTAGTGAAAAAGGTGGTGAACAGACCTTTTCGGAATTTCGCCAACCATGTTGGTGATAATTCCTCCGATCCATTCAAGACTTAGCGCTCGAAAAAACTGCGGGTAAGACCAAATACAAACAAATATCAGGCGACCGTATTTCCTCCAAGTCTCTCGTCTCTCATGATCATATGCATACGCATGTCCTCAGAGCTCGTGTCCCTGGTCTCCTCGTCGAGCTCCTTGTCAGCCTCTTGTATCTTTCACACATTCTCCCTCAGGTTACTGTGTCTATCCAGCTTGTTCCTAGCTGTGGCCCGTCACTTGTGTTCTCCACGGGAATTTGGAAGCATCAAATCGATGTGGTCGGCACAGGACTCGTCGTGAACATCAAGTATCAAGTCCTTGAGACTGCAAAACCGCTCGCGCAGGAGATTCTCGCACTGTGTCTTGTCCTCTTCGACGCTTCCCACCAGTTCATTGCAGAAATCGCAGTTCGCGAGAACGGGATCGTGTGGTGATTCAGACAAGACTATGATGGTCTTGAGCCGAGTGCACGACACTTTCGGCGAGCACGCGTGGTACGCTAAATGGTGAATTGCCGCCAGAACGGAGAGATAGTTTGACTCGGAGATAGGTGAGAGCTGTGAAGACCCCGGGAAGAGATCTCGACACGTTATCTGCGTGCACATACTGATGGCTCAACATGGGAGATCTCTGTGCACCCAAGGGCGCAATGCACCTACGTATCTGTTCAGCATTGGCGTTGAAATCGATAGAGGTGACATGATCAGCCTAGTATGCTCCTGCGCTCACCTGCGCTCATTCCTGCGAGGACTGAGCTCTGCACCGAGTCCTGAGCACTCGGTGCAGGCCTGCGCTTCGCGGTCTAGTCTCAACCTTGTCGGAGAAACGGGGGCCCTTGCATTGCAGCCGCTGTGTCACTGTGAACTGTGCGTAGCTGGTGTATATAAGGCCCTCGCCCTCGCCCTCGCCCTCGTCGGTCCCTCCACCCGCGCAAATTACCGCTCACCGCTCCACCGGCCCTCTCAACCCTCGGTCATGCACGCCCCCCGCCTCAGTGCCGTCCTACTCAGCGCCCTCGCCTCGTGCTCCGGCGCGCTCGTCGCCCCGGGCTGCACGAACGAGCGGGTCGTGTACACAACGGAGATCGGGCGGGACGCAAACGTGCAGGTCTCATACTCGCGCTGCGACGGAGACGCGTTTGTCTCCGCCCCCGCCGTCGAGACTGATGCCGTCGACGCCCTCGCCAAGCGGCAAGGGAGCAACAACGTCTGTGGCGCGGCTTGTGAGTGTCCACGCGCCCACGGTGGACGGGGACGTGCTGACGGACGGTGCCTCTGACGATACAGGCAACACGTTCTGCTTCCCGCCCGCGGGGAATGGCCCGAACGCGGGGGACTGCACGGTCATCGCAGACGCGCTGCTGTACGAGTCGCAGAACGTCGGCGTTCTGTTCAACGTCTCTGCCACCGGCGTACGCACACCTTGCCGAGCCTCTGTATATCTCAGACTGACGGCGGGCATGCGCCGGTGCAGACGCCCGCGAACAAGATCACGATGCAGTACATGTCCTGCCTCACGTACTTTTTGAACCAGGACTTTTCCACCCTGGTGTATTGTCGCACCGAATGGGTACGGGCAGCCTTTCTTTCTTTCTTTGCCACCGCTGTGCTCCTGCTGATGATGGGCCGGCAGTCGAAGCTCGTGGACTGGCTGTCCAGCGACTGCGACGCGGCGCACAACGCTCAGGGCGGGCTGTGCGTCGCCACCGACCAGCGCTGGTATGTCCAGTAAGTCTCTGTCCGTGTCCGGTGATGTCTGCCCCGCTGAACGCTCCGCAGGGTACAGCACGCTTAGCGCGATGCTGGAATCCTCCGTGTCCCGTGTCAGCAATCGCAAAAGGACGCTGTGTAAGGACTCTGTCCGGCCTCGTTGTATGTAGTCTGTCAAAGCGCCTCCCTCTCTTCGTCGTGCATCGCCGCCATCGATTGCACTCCCCTCCTTGTGAGGGTGCTCGGAATCGCGAACGGTACGAACGAGAGAGAGTCGGACTGGGACGTCGCTCAGCCAGCCAGCATCCCGTCGTCCGTATGCGGGTGTGCCCAGATCGCACCCATCCTCGTCGCGGGCAGCGCTAGAGACGCTTGATCATCGGCGGCGATCCGGTCAGAGTCCTCGCTCTCTTCGAACGAGCATGGCCTTCAGAGTCGGCGCGAGAGTGCATCATCAATCGTAAGCGCAGGATCGTTACCCACACAGGCAAGTCGTACTGCTGGTGCAACCGTAGGCTCACGCTTTCCTGGCACAGTGCATCGTGCAAGGATCACCTGGACACATGCGGCGTCCGACTCTCCACCGTCTGCATCGTTTACGTACGCTCTTGGGGCAGAGTTTCTTCAGCGGTGCTCAGCGAGAACACGACCAGACTCGGCTCTCCGCAGTCGTGCTTCTGTGGCGGGGTCGACCCAGCGTGTCGTATACTCCGCGTCACCAGTGAGCAAGCATACACATAAAACGTACGCCATGCCTGACCTCTCCAACCCCCTAGGCACCTGTCCCGCATCGCCCGCGCACAAACATGAAGTCCCCCGCCATTCTCTCCGGCGTCCTCGCCCTGTTCTTGAGTTCCAGGACGTCCGCGACCGCCTTGGACACACATACGCGCTTCGCGTGCCCCAACGAGGTCCTCGCCGCAGAGTGGTTCATCGGCAAGGACCAGAACGTCCGCCTCGCCTACTCCCGCTGCGACGGCGACGACCGGTCCATCGTCTCCGCCCAAGGCGCCGTCGTGCCGCGGCCCCTGCCCCTGACCAAACGCCAGGGGGGCATGCCGAACGTGTGCGGTGCTACGTGTACGTCGGACCTTGCTGAGCGTTCCTGCTGACCGGGAGCCGTCGCGTCGGTGCTGAGAACCGAGTTCACCTGTGTAGGCAACACGTTCTGCTTCAGCCCCGCGGGCGGGGGCCCCAACGAGGGCGACTGCAACATCATCGCAGACGCGCTCCTGTTCGAGTCTGAGAACACGGGCGACTTCTTCAACGCCTCTGCCGCCGGGGTATGTCCGCCCGTCTCTCTCTCCCGCTCATGAATGCTCCAGTAACACTCCAGTCGGTCGGGCTCACGCCTCCTCTCCCCCGCCCTCTCCCACACCCTCTTCTTTCCGATGGGTACACGCGTGAGGCAGAGCGCGTCCGCCAAGATCACGCTGCAGTACAAAAGCTGCACCACCTACTTCCTCAACCAGTCACCCGCCCAGCTCACCTACTGCCGGAGCGACTGGGTGAGTCCGCCCTGTCCCCCGTCGTCCACGCAGCGCTCATCCATCGCCCGCTCGCTTGCGCCCGCTTGCGCCCGCTGGTCGCCCGCCCGTCCGCACGTCCAGTCCAAGCTCACGACATTCATCGCGCCGCACTGCGACGCCGCGCACGACGCGCACGGCGGCGTGTGCGTCGCCGCCGACCAGCGCTGGTTCGTCCAGTACGTCCCCGCGTCCCCCGCACGCCTGCTCTCTCTCTCTCTCTCTCTCTCTCTCTCTCTCTCTCTCTCTCTCTCTCTCTCTCTCTCCCTCTCTCTCTCTCTCTCTCTCTCTCTCCCTCTCTCTCTCTCTCTCTGTGTGTGTGTGGCCCGTCTCGCTCGCTGTTGCTGATCGCGGACGTAGGGTCCAGCACACGTAGCCGGGCTGTGTTCCGGGCGGCGGGGGATGGATGCGGTCCGGGGCCCGTCGTCGTCGTCGTCGTGGGGGACGGGGGGGAGGCGGATCGGGCGATGTGAAGCAAGATCTGGAGCGCCTTGAAGTGAGCTGATGTACTGTGTATCGTATGCATGTCGTATCGTGTCGTATCGTGTCGTATCGTGTCGTGTCATGTGGCAGTGTATAGGATAGGCCTACATCAAATTGCGCATTGTGGATCGTGCAGCTCCTGCAAGCCTCAGAAGACAGAAGATGCGGGAAAAGCCCAAGGGTGCGCCCGCCGCAACGCGCGTGTCCGCGCCCTCTCTCAGCACATCACCTCCAGGTACCGAGAGGACCCAGGATCCTGCGCAAGCCCAGGTCTGCGAGTTCCTGACCAAACCCGCAAATACGTGGCGCCTCTTGCGTCTCGAAGAACCCTACGTAGTGGGCGGAAGGACTCGCAGTCGACCGTCCCACTTGCGTATATTATATATATCCGTACATGTAGCGCCGTGTTTCGTCTACGTCCACAAACACTATCCAGAGACGTTTCACGTCGCTGTCCATAGTGAACACTCTGTCCAACGACACCCTCACAGCTTACGTCGAGGCGGAACAGAGACACCAGAATGAACTCGACGCGCGTTACGAGATCAGTCGAGCTGGAGCACGCGCGCGGGGTCTCTAGTGAAGCTGTCAAGCACCCACGCGATCCCGTCGTGCAAGGCGTTTCAGCTGACAGACAATGACAATGTATATGTATTCTGGGGCTGCGATCCTGCCGCAAACATGGTGGCCGTCCATCCGGGACAAACATAACAAGAGGGGTAGTGGGACAATGAACGAGGGTGGGGCGGACAGACGAGCGTGTCCACATCAGACAGGGACAAGACGAGACGAGACAAGACGAGCCAAGATAGGTTTGTATGTTTATATGGGTGAGCTGGGGGAGAGCAAACGAGGGGTGTAACGCGAAAGAGAAACATGGAGAGGAGAGCATACATGACGAGAGCGCATACGGGAGATCAGACAGCAGGAGAAAACGGTAAAGAAAAACTCGCACTTCAACGACAGAGCAGCTCCAAACAGTTCACAGACAAAATTAGAAGGTACTGACCATCGACGGCAGGTGCCTCTACAGGCGACTCTCCATCACACACGACGAGCAGGTCAGCAGTCACGCACGCACTGTGCGAGCACCCGTCTACTGCTCAGGCCTCAGCCTCCGACTCGAACTCGGACATCAGGCGCTGGATCTGCCAAGGACAACGTCAGCGAACACCGGACATCAGCCCAAGTGCCCATACCGCTCACCACATGCGGAGGCACAATATGCTGGTCGACCGGCAGATGTGGCTGCTCCACAGGAACAGAGGGTCCTGCAATCGCGCCCTCCTCGACTAACATGGAAGCAGATGGTGAGGGCGGGACAGAGCGCGACTCCTCCATATCCTCTCCAGACTCCTGCAGCGAGCTCCTGCTCCTGTTGCTCGGCCGGACAGCCTCCTTCAACTTGCCGAATGCTCCCGAAGGTGAGGTGCTCCTCGCGACCATGTCTGTTAACATACCCCAAGCAGACTGGCTCCGCTGCCCCCCGGGGCTCGACAGTGTCGGAGAAGGCGCGGGCAGCTCTTCGTTCGGAGACCCCTCGACCGGCGTCGCAAGCCACGCTTCCGCATCGGAAACAACTGTGGACTGCTCAATACCAGCCGACGCGGGTTCCGCCGGGCTGTTTCTGGCGGAGGCGTCCTGGTCCTGGTCCTGGTCCTGGTCCTGGTCCTGGTCCTGGTCCTGGTCCTCGTCATTACCGCCGGCGGCGGTCTCTCCCGTAACGACCACTGTTGGAATAGAAGGGATCGCGCCATGGCTAGTCTGCCGGGAGGAGGAAGCGCCGCCAGCAAGAATGCGTGGAGATGGCGAGAGTGGATGCAGTATACTTTCTGGACTATACCGGGGAGGTGGGATCACCACCGACAGGCGAGGGGGCTGCGGCGACGACGTGGACGATTCTGTCGTCGCGACGTTGTGGGACGTTGGAGATACTTCCGGAGAGGAGAAGGTTTCGGACTTGCCGCGGGATGATAGGTCAGAGGTGGTCGATCGCGAAAGTGCGCTGTGAGACGAGCGGTCCCCGAATGTATCTTGTGATAGGCGTCGATGGCTAGAGAGCTGACGTAACATGTTCATGATCTGGGTAAAAGACTCTTTGTTTTCTCTGGCCATGTTGTCAACCCTGGAAGTGAGGCCGTCGACCTCCACCTTCAGGGAGGCGACCGTCGTAGTCAGGCCGTCGACCCTGGTGTTCAGCTGATTGAACTCCACCTTCAGAGAGGCGACGTCACGAATCACTTGGTGAAGCTCTGCCGCAGGCGGCGGCGCCAACGTATCCACATCGCGCTGCCCACCATGCGCAACGACATCTGGCCGACGTGTCAGCATCAGCCCGAGCAGACAGAGACCGTCCACATTCTACGTACTCGAAGCAGAGTTTGCAGACATCTTGTCTTGTGTAAATGGTGGCTGTAAAGCGAGTTGGAGGCGGATGGTATGTGTGGGCGTGCTGAACGACAGCGCAGGGAGGGTCTGCAGGATTATATGTGCAGGCCCGCGTCTCTGCCGCTCTGCCTTACCGATCCCGTCCTCGGACTTTTTGGCTGCGGGGGCCATGTTCGACGAATAAATGGACAGCCTGACGATCGCTCGCAACAAAACAAGAAGGAGGCCTGAGCGATGACTCGTCGTGGGAAGCTGAACAACACACGCTCGATGCAGGAGGTGTGTAGCACTGCCCGATCTCGGTTAGGGTCTGTGGCACGTTGTTTGTCCTTGGCCTAGCACCGCGCGCTCCGTCAGTCTCGCTCTGCTTCGCAGCCTTTGTGGCAACGGACATCCATCTCGTGCATCACACGCTGCGCACAACAACTCTGCCAGTTAGGAAACATCGGTCGACGGATCACGACCGTGAGGTCTATTTGAAAATCAGATGGTCGCCTATTCGCCCATCGCCCGCCCGGGCACTCAGGTAATGTCGGCTTTTGATGGCTTCCTCGAGCTCATATCGCTCACGCGCAGGGCCGAGACTGGCAGCTTCCTAGCGCTGCGTCGGTGGCGTTCACCGCAGATGCTGCGTCCCATAATAATTCTGATGAGTGTTCCAGGCGTCGTCGCCTGTCCTTGGGGTTTGTGGTCAAGAACTGAATGGCAGCTTGTTCGATGCCTGCCCCGAGGTGCGGGCATTTTCCACGGACCAACATCGGAAGGTGCCACTCCTGCCCATTCAGGAGATCGCCTTGGGACCGCACAGACGAGGTCACCGCGCGGTCAGCCGCTTTCATCTGTGTAGTAATTATAGAGCGAGGTGCGCCACACAGGCAGCACAAGAAGCGATTCCGTTGAGCAAGCCCAGCCCCTTCGCCCAGCGGTGGCGGTCTGAGCAACTCGCCACCCAGAAATGCACTTTTAACCTTGTCGAGAACCGAGCTGCTAAGCGCGACGCAACTGCCACGGTATCGCCGCTGCCCACATCGCGCATCGCGCATCGCGCCTATCACTCCGCCACACGCTGACAACAGCCTTCCCACTGGCGTCCGTGGGTATGCGATGGAGAAGACAGTCTGGCAGGTCTGTAAGGACGTCGTATAGGCCTTCCTTCCAGCACCCTAGCACCCAGATAGCTTGGTTGCACGGACATGCATGGAGAAGGGTGATGCGCCAATGGCACAGTTCTTCCCCATTCCACCTCCTGCGGCTCTCGATGAGATTGCTGATACTACGTACTCCCATAGTCAGGGTTCCCTCCAGTGCCCCTACCACTGGAATACCTTGGGTATAATCTTTGTTTTGAATGGCCCAGTCATGTAACAACCTGCCGCGCACCGCAGGCCGCAGGACTATTTACCATGCCCGCTGGGCACACGAACCCCTACCCCGTCTTCGCACAAGGGCTCTCCCTGTCGGCTCGAGCATCACCTGGCATCCACCCAAGTTCTTCTAGCCACCGCTCCTCTTCTCCCTGATGCGCCAAATGCCCCTCAAACGACACCTTTCGCCGTCTTCCTGCGGGCACGGGTCGCCGGCCTCATCGAAGAGCGCGTAGGGAGTGAGCGATGAGACCTGGAGTGTTATTCAGTCTTATGACATATTTTACGGGAGATGATTCCGACTTGCATCACATAGGTCAAATATAAGACGGCTCAGCATGCTGCATGCTCCGAGGCGCTGACAGACCAGACACTGGGCAGCAACCTCTGTCACCCGTGTTTGGTTCAGAAGATTCCATACGCCCTCCATGTACCAGGTGAGCTAGGAGTCAGAGATATCTACAGATGCAGCAGGGGAGGATGCGAGGCGCACAGAGACATCTGAGCTTTGGAAATCGGAGCGATACTGAGTGGACCCACAAATACTACGCGCGGAAGGTCTGTCTCGAACGCAGTACTGGTCGTGTCATTGTCATTGCCGGATCGCAGCATACCCACTGGTGGCGGGCTCTCCGAGGCGATGGCCGAGATTGCGACTGCACCTGGACATTGACGACAGTGTTAGGCGTACATCATTTCTCCCCGCGCGCGTATACTCAAATTAACGGCGACGCCGGAATCGCCTATCAATATTCTGGGGTCATCATGTCCGAGAATGACTCTGGGATCATGGGATGGCATGAACACGCAGCCTTTGGCGAGTCTACGCGCGGTGCCGTGTTTTCGTTGTAGATATGCATGTATAACGTGAAATAAAAACCAGCAGGGGCTAGTCGTGAACTTCATCGTCCGAGTCCGCGGGGAGAATTACACCGTCTGTTCGCGGGACCACGTCTGGGGCACGATAGTACGTGAACCGAAGCACGTTGCGCATGTTCGGCAGCGTCGCATCGATGTGGGCGGCGCAGGATTTCTCGTGAACATCGAAGTGCAGCTCCTTGAGAGCCCAGAACCGCTCGCGTATGTGAGTCTCCTCCCCCTCCCCCTGGACGCGGCCGTGTCCGACCATCGTCTTGCAGTACTCGCACCTGACGGGAGCCGGGTCGTGCGATAGTCTGGACCAGATATGGATCGTCTTGACGGTGGTCGGGGCGACGACGCGTGAGACAAGCATGTGCAGGACGCTGAACTCTGGGTTCCCGGAAGACGAGGCAATGCTTATGTGAACAGTCGTGAGCACGGGGAACACGCCCGGAAGGAATTTCGTCAATCTATCTGCAGGCATGTGCTCGCTCAGCGTCCGAGACCGCAGTGCGTCGGAGTGGTGGTATATGCACTCACGCATCTGTTCGACGGTCATCTCAAGGGATATAGATGTGATACGATCGCCAAATACGCTCCCTTGATTGACGTTGAAGAGCGGTGCACAGTACAATGGAAATCGCCATGAGGTCTGGAGCACTGGTTCAGCACTGCGACAAGATGCACGAAAGAGAATCTATACGTGCATGAAATCGGATGTCGAATGTCAGGTTAAGATGCTTCAGCTTGCTACATGCTCTGAGGTGCCGAGACGTCAAGGCCAGACGCTCAGCTGCGACCTCTGTTACAGGTGTTTTGTCCGTGAAGCGCCAGACGTTGTTGAGTGCAAGAGTGGAGAGATTTCGACAGGCCCATATCAGGTCGAGCATGCTCCGCGGCGAGGAGAAGGAGCATCCAGAGAGTCTGAGTACAGTGACACCAGTAAGCAAAGGCGGACACATCCGCAGGATCTTGGGGTGAAGGAGTGTCAGCGGCGAGCCCAGGCCCGTAGCACTCCGCAGTGTCAATTCACGAAGGTTGGAGATTTTGTTCGTGAGCAGGAGTTCGTTCAGCCTGAGCGCTGGATAGCTGTCGTTGGCCCTACTGGGCTCAAACTTAAAATTGAGATGAAGGGTATGGATATGATCCATGAGGGCGTCGGGGACGTGGCGGATCGCGTCGATGAAGATCTTGATTGAGGTGGATCCGTGACAGTACGGCTCCTCCCACAGACGACGTTGTGCTCGAGTGCGCCATGCGCGACATGTGAGCGCGCAATGGGTGAGGCAGCCTTTCCATTTCCCATAGGACCAATAGGACTCCGGTCCTACGAAGTCTATGATGAGTTCGCAGATTTCTATCGGAATCGGACACGACTCCATTTGTGCGCGAGGTCTCCGGATGGGGGTGCGGGGGGGATGATGATGGCGAACCGATCCCTGTCAGTGTTAATGGTAATGTGACGGTCAGTAGATTTCTATGGCTTTACAAGAGGAGCCCACAAACCTCGGTTCCACGCGAAGCAGACACGCAGCGTGTAAGATATGCTCCAGTGGGTCCGTACGCTGTGAATAGTCCTTAGCCTCGCGGCGACGGGGATCCTCGAGCCAGGGGGAGGCGCGGAGTAAGAGCCGAAGACCAGGAAGCAGGACCCAAACAACGCGGATGCTTCGGAACCTCAGAGTACTTACGCCTGCCACGCAGAGCTGCACTTTACGGTGTACAATCCGAAGCAACGCGGCTGTCCTTGCCTCTGGTTCCTCCTAAACAGTAAACAGATCATGAATGAGCAACGATTGATATTGGCGGGTTCTGTTTGATGGCCTACAACCCCTTCCCACGCCCTACTCTAGGGTTAGATACTTCCATTTGTAACAAAGCTCCCTCTCAGTACTCCGCAGTACTCTCTACCAAGGATCTGACTCTAGAATATTGGCGATGTCTGCTCACAACGTCGTCGACTTTGCACAACTCCCGACCTAATGGCGTACGCTAGGCATGTAGAGTGTTCGCTTATCTCGGCTATACGGTGTACGGATCCACATCCGGCTTGCAGTAAGTTTTGCATGTACGTTGACACAGCCAAGCTTTGTGCAAATGCTCTGTCTGGACTATTTGATTGGAGAGCGCAGGTGCCAAGGACATCAGAGCACACGTGGATAGGCTGAGAGGGAAAGCATCCACCACGAGCTTTGCCAGGTTCAACGAGTTTATGTACGCATTCGAGCGTTGGTTTCAATCATTCGGCATGGCATACATACGTTATAGCTTGTCCTGGCTCTCTTGAACTTTACCGGATCTCCTTGATCGACAACGCCGACATGATCTTTGACATCTACGATTACCCTCAACGAATGTTTTGCAATATGCCAATCTCAGGCCCTCCGCCGGCCGAGCCGATCATGTACCAACACTCACCTCTACTTTGACTTGTCCGAGTAGCTTCCGCATCGTTCCCCACACCTTCATCCGCGCACCATAACCCTCCTGTTCGACTTCGACGCACGAACATCTCGCCACAGTAGCGACACCTGCCTCAAGTCAGTGGAACTCATATGGTGCGCGAGGCGAGAATCGAAGAGGCAGCTGCAGAGCGCCGCACACTGCGCCGTGTTGATCAGGTCCTGTGACTCGGCGACGCCCAGGGAGATCGGTCTCGCCGTGTCGTACAGCTTTGGCTGCGCTACTACCGCGACACCTGTGATACCGTGTGTATGGCCGCACCCGACAAACACTTTGATGCTCAATGATCTCTTCATCGCGGTTGCATGGCCTTGGCATGATGCGTGCAGGATCCCGTCGGTACATCGGCCCTGCGACAATGGACAACGTACCCCGGGGCGTACGCGCCACGCTCACCTGTACATTTGCGGAAGATGGACGTGAGAGTGGCCAATGCCTCTTGTAAAGATGGCCTCGTAGCATGCCTGACCTTGACTCGCCGTAGGCTTGGTAAGAGAGAAAAAGTTAATCATGCGGTGGCAAACCGAAGGACGTCTGTCGAAACACTCAGCATACACATATTCCATCGTAGTACATAGTTATAGCAGGAGGGCAGCCGGCAGGAAACTGGAGCTTAGGGCGACACATAGAGATGGGAGACGGGAACGGAGTCAAGCCGAGCCGCCGAAGACTGATAGAAGGACACACTAGCAGGAGCGTAGGTAGTCATAAACAGGAGCTATATCTTAGACGCAAGGGCCGACAAGAGAACCTCAATTCGCTGCAGCCTGGCGTCGAGCATCTCGAGCTTCTGCTGCGATACCGCTTGCATAGCCTCCAGATCGACCAGACGAGAAAGCCGGCTGTCTAAGGCATCGAATCGATAAGCAGAGTCCTTCTGAAGGGCTTCCAGCTTGTCTTCCAGGCCGTCGATGCGCGAGTGAGACCACTCCAAATCCGCTGCTTTCACGGCATCGTCGTGGGGTAGGGCGCACCGCACGAGGCCGTGGACGCGCTTGTGGCCGCCGGAGAATGAACTCCTGGTAGATTCGCAGATAGTGCAGACGAAGCACTCGTCTATGAAACAGAAGTCAGACGCATGCAACCTCAACAAGAACCGGTGGCACCGTACCGTCGCATTCTATACAATACCAACAAGGCCGCGACACTCTCGTGTGACAGCCGACGCAGGACAACTCCCGGTCGACGAACTGTTCCGCCTTGATTTTGGCGATCTGGCTGAGGCCCCGCGAATGCCCAAAGTGCGGTGGAGACTGTGGGCTTGCGATGTCGTCGGCGTCGGCGAGGGCTTCGTCGGCGCGGATGAGAGCCGCTTGAGCGGCACGGTACATTTTCCCAAACTCTCTGTGGCGGTGAATGACACGGCGGACCTTCAGAATGCGATGAGACGGTAGGTGTGGTGAAACGAGATCATCTCGACGATCGGGGCCGATTGTCGCCTCCTGGCAGTCGGACCTGTCGCAGAGATCGACGGTTGAACGGATGCCGCAGTCCAAGCACATTGTCCGTGCGCCGTAGACGTCTGCACGACAGTTGGCGCAGGATATTCCGCTGGAAGTGTAAGGCGAGATTGTCAGCAGGGGTGGACAAGGACGTGGAGACGACTGCTAACAAATGTTTTGGGGATATGCTTCGCATCGATTCGTACACCATGTAGTAACACCGGGCCTCCGAGGGCGTCATGACGCGATAGCAACGCACGAGAGACTGGCGTTCGGTTTCGTCCAAGCTCTGGGTTGATAATCCGGCGCGTATGGCGCGGAGATATCGTTGGCGTGTGGTTTGCGACTCTCGTAGAATGTGCAAGGATGACATCTTACGCCGAACCTGGTCTTGCACGGCACAAAGCGCGAAATTCCACCGGATCTGAGTTCGGCTATGAGCGGCGTTGGCGGGCAATGGCCAAAACCGCATCCCGTCGGGAGACAGTCTTCGGAAGAGGAACATCCCGTTCGTATTATTGCCTCTGCAGGACCAGCTTCCAGATAATTCCCGTCCTCCGTCGGTAAGTATACCGCGGAACGACCTTGGCCAGTACCGCGCGTTGTATGTTAGTTGGAAGTGATAAGCGACGCCCCCCATACGATCGGGCATGGTGGTTCCAATGATGTTGAAGCGAGTGCCGATAGGGAGGGATCCGGAGGCAGCGAATTCGGTGGGTGACGATGACGAGATACGGATCTCAATGCTAAGCATAGGTTCGCTCGGAAACGCTACAGCGTCTCCGAGATATCCCGACCACCGCCCTAGGCTGGTGTTTATCAGCACTATGCAATGTAGAGAGTATTGACGATCTCGTACACAGCTGCCAGGGGCCGCGTCTCGGGTTCGTTACTGATGGAGGCCGATAGTAACGGGGGCATTGGTGTGGCTGACACCGGTGCGCTGTCCTCGACGGGGTGATTCAGAAGGCGAGAGGGACTTAGACAGGGCTCTTCCTCTGCGTCATTGTAAGGCTTCTCAGGGTAGTGCGCTTCGCGCAATCGCTCTGTAGACCAAAGCGAAGCCGGGTCATGCCAGTAACGGAACTGCATAATATGTGAGTTCAAGATGGTGTCAACATGTATCGACCACTAGTAGCTCGACAGTACATCACCTACCATCTCTGACGCGAACGCTTTGAACATTTGCCCTGGATCGAGGTTTTGTTGTTTGAAGAGATCTATCCAGATTGCGTGTGAGATTGCTGTATCCTGGTCGGAGATCGAGTCACTTACTTTCGAGGTTGGTGCAGCGGTCGTTCACCGCGCGGAAAACCCATTTTAACGTCGACGCAGAATCCCACAACTCATCCTTGTGGATTACCGTGGTACGGGCTACTCTCAATATTTCGTAGTCGCGCTTGAGAAGAAGCCAGAGCAAAGGAAAAAGATACTATGCACGGTCGACTCAGTCTGAGGCGTGACGTGAGCGCACGTTGGTGGACTCACCTTCTCGATACGACCCGGTCCGGTGACGAGCTGTAGGATGTCGGCAGCATCAATGTCATAGCTGATGTCCTCCAACGCGCCACGTAGCCTCTTCTCCTCAGCGTCAACGTAGCTTCGGAAGCGGTCTTCCACCACGTCATTCCTCTCGATAGGCCTGAATCCCGTGGTAAGCTCAGTGATCGGGGACCACACCACGTCGAGGTACTGTTCCACGAAACGACGGTTCGCTGGAAGGATATGGGCCTTCACGGCAAACATCTTATCCAAAATGTTGTTGATATCTGTCGCATATCGAGTCATCGTCATCTGCCACCCTACCGCAACTAGTCAACATGTATGCTGTCAAATCAGAAAGAACAGTGAACGAACCGATGGCCCAGTACGCCATCCAGTGCAATAGGCTTGGGCCAAGCATCAGAACATCTGCGAGTGGGTGAACGTGAGAGGGAGGCTTACCTCCATTGACGCGGCTTTGAGGCGGTGAACGCGTTGACCTCCCCTACGGTTATGAAGCCGGACGCGTCGTCATCGAAAGCCTCGATGATGGCTTGGAGACGCGTAACGCTGATATACTCCAACGTCCATTCATCGTGTTCTGTGATGTTAGTGGGCCTGTCGCAGTCAATGAACGTGGATTCGTTCTTCCGGAGTTTGTCGAGGCGCTCGAGACAGTAGTCACGCAAAGCGAGGACAAAGTGTCGTGCCTTGACGTTCCCACGCCAGCGCTGATGGTACGGGATTGATACGCCGGCGACCATTGCGCAGAGATAGAAGGACGTACCATTTCCCTCCAGATGTTGTGTAGGTCCTGTGGGCAAGGTAAGACGCTGTATATAACGACGATGAAGTGCTCACATTATCACGGATCTTGTCGTGGGGTCCAGCCGACACTGACTTGATAACGAGCTGATTTTCTTCATGTACGATCTCCTGTATACGCTCCAGCTCCCTCTCCTGCATCTCGAATTTGCGCTCGAATGCGTTCCAGTTGCGTGCGATAGAGATGTCGGGATCTTCAGATAATTCCTCCTTGAGCTCTTGAAGGTCCACCGTGCCCCGTCTACGAATCCATCGCCCTTCGGGAGTCGCTCCGCTAGAGTGAGGCCCACGGTTCATGAACTCGAGAAGCAGCTTCTCGCTCGCTAGCACAACATCCTTGCCTCCGCGCTTCTCAATGAACATCGCCAAGTCCTTCTCTTCTGGAGGCGTGCAATTTTGGAGGTATTCAAGCACGAGGCTCATCCTGCGGCCGCGCATGAACTCGACAATAACGAGGTTGAATGGGACGATCACATACTTTGAGTCGATCATATCCAACTTCTTGTTCGCAACATCGATATTGATGCCGAGATGAACGGCGATGGTAAGTTCGATGTCCGCCCGGTGTTTCGTGAAGCGTTTGACGTAGTGTTGCAGCTTCTCGTTCCACCGTATGCTACCAAACACTCTGGCGGTCGTGCCCTTCTTCGCGTACGCGTCGCAAACGTTCGCGCACTCCAGGATGTCGGACTCGATGAGGTCCGCGAGACTCTGCAGCCTCTGCTGGACCGTCTTGCCGTCGCCGCCGGATTGACCCGGGTTCTTGACGTTCTGCAGTCTATGTATGCGTGGTGAGCCAGCGTTGTCCACCGTGCGCGGACGGCAGACTCGATGCGTACTCCACAAGAGCGGTCATCATGTCCCGCATCTCCATGAAGAGCAGGTTGATCTTCTTGTCGTTCTCTCTCCGCTTCAGGTCGAGTTCGATCGCGACCCGGAACGCACCCACAGCGACTACTCAAGATGCTCAGCGCAAGGCTCAGACTCGGCTGCAACAGGCACTCACGCGCGATGAAGGGATGTATCGCCGCGACCTCCTGCAATACCTTCACGAGCTCCGGCAGTCCCTCCAGGAGAGCGTTGGAGGTGTATTGGGCAATCTTCAGGGCGGAGCCTTGTACGCCCGAGGAGAGAGGGGAGACCAGGTCCGCGACGGCGGTCAGTTCGGTGTTGATCGCGAGCACGTGGTCCTCTGCGAAGGAGTGCATGAGCCAGAGTGCATCAGAAGGTACTCACGAGCGGAGGAGCACGAACCTTTTTGCTTTCCGGAGCGACGCCCTTTCCCTCGAAGGCCGGAAGCCCACGCGTCCAGCGTTATCGAGGCCGCTCTCACCGTCCTCACCCCCGCTCTCATCGTGCCCACCCGCTTGGGCTTGGACTGCTCGTCACCGACAACGGTCGTCGCGTCGGAGATGGTGGAGGCGCGACTGAGCAAAGTCGGCGTCGATGCCGGGCTGTCTGTCAACGCAGCGAGGGCGAGGGGCGTACTTCGGGGACTGTCGCACAGTGACATCCTGGCCGCTCGGCGTGGGCAGAGGAGAGAGAAAGACGGCTGGTGCAGATCGCGGTGCGCGACATGTATATATCTCTATCAAAGGTGGTGCAGCGGGCGTCCCCCGCTCTGCGCTATCGGCAACGGCTGAAGAGAGTTCTGCTGCGGGCGGGCTTCGGGTTCGCCGACAATGACCGCTACATCGGGAATGGACGAAGGAAAGAAAAGGGCTCTGCCCTGGCTTCAAAGAGTCGATCATGGGAGTCGCCGAGCGAAAGAAGCTAGACGGGGGACACTTGAGATTGATGGCGTATGTCAGACTGGCCCGCGCATCAGATGAGAGTGAGTTCCGGACGAGAGGGCGCATGAGCTGGGGCAGATTGCCTTGGAAACATGCGGAAATGACCTCTGCGGACGAAAGTCGTAGGTTAGAGCGCTGCGTGGTGGAATGACTTCCATGTCGGCGTTCGGGCTATTGGTGTAGCGTGGACGCTAAAACCGAGCGTCTCCATTGTCTGGAAGTCGACATACTGCATCCGGAGAATCGCTTCCTTAGACTCCAAACTCACGCTTGGGATTGGGGGGCCGGTCCGAGCACGCATACGCCGAGCCATGCAGCGCACTCTGGCACAGCAAAGAACCACCTTTGCACGTTCGCACAGGGTCACCTGGGTGGGGTTAATTGAGAAGTGTACGTAGTATAGAACGAGCGAAGTGAGTTTGATATATACAACCTGAACGACATCTCGAAGAAAGAATTCACACGTCCTTCGAAGGCCTCGTCCCCATGGAGGGAGTTCGAGGTTCCGGAACGCCGATGCCGTGAATGTGGTACTGTTCGCCGACGAGCTCCTTCGCGGCAACCATGAGCTTGTCAAACCGCAGCACGAGGCCGAACGCAGTGGTCACGCCGACGGAAAAGCATCTGCAAGACCACATCGCGAATCAGAGATCAAAGGCGCGGCGCGGCCGACGAAGTACGACGTACAGGTATTGTTCGTTCTCGAGCGTGTCGATAGTCATCGTCCTAGGAAGCCCGTAATCGTCATCGGCCTCTTGTCGTATCACGTTCAAGCCATGGGTGTGGATCATGAACCGATCGAGCAGCGGACAGGGCGTTATTTGTGGCAGTGGGTTGCCCGTGCGGAGAGCCGTAGAGATCATGCCTAGTCATGCGGTGTCAGAGTACAACCTTCGGCGAGGGAGCGTGGAGACACACTGATCACAGCAAGAACGTCGCCCTGGAAGTCCGCATCCAGGAATCGTGTTCTTCGCAGGAACGCACGGGACCAGGCCGGCTCCAAATGCTCGACAACTGACATGAGGTGGGAAAGGAGATAGGCGATCTGCCTGCGAACAGATGTCAGCGAGCAAGGTCGAGCAGCGGGTGTCAAGCGCCGCACAGTTGCAGATCAAGGATTTTCTGATATCTTTCAGACGGCCACCGGCCTCGCAGCGAGAACTGCATTAAATGTGGATAAGGTTCGACGGAGCAAGACAAATTAGTCGTGACGACTAACCTCGTACACGATGTTCGTCTTCAGGACCAGAGATCTTTTCAGCTTGAGGCGGATCGCGACCAGACTTTGTACGATCTCCCCTCTCGCGGTGTCCTCGTGCTCTCGCGTGTTTGCGAACGAGACGATGGAGCAGTACACAGATCCCAACTCGGATACTGTTGTCGACATCGTTAAACGCTGATATTTCCTCAGTGTCGTCGAAGGTGGTAGAAACGAGAATAGGCTGCGTGATGCTCAGTATGATCCTGATCGTGAGGTTGACGTCTTGGTTGTACTCACAACGCTGCAGTGACGCCGCACACGACAAGGACAAATCGTCTCTGTATCCCCAGTTAGAATATGGCCAACAGGCATAGTAAGACACGCTGACCCAGGCCAACTGCCATCCCATAAACCTGAACGGCAGCACCGTGTGGGTGTTCTGCCACGAGAAACCGAGAACCAGAGCAGTGGTGACGAAGAGGATGATGTTCGTCATGGGCGGGACTGGCCAGTAGAGACGCCAGAAGAAGAAGAATGGTGCACAGACGCCTATCACGGCTGCTAGACCGTACGGATTCCCTTCGCCAGAGCCGGTGGATATGTACCTGAGGAGCGACCCTGTCAGCAGTCATTCATGATGATACAGCGGGTGTCATACCACATAGCGGTACCGATCAACCCGCCCATGAAAGTACTGACGATGCGAGCGACTAGCCCGAAAGTCGTGTCACCACGGAATCTTGCTAGTGTCAGCTGGCCCATGAAACTGGTTTGGTATGGCACTTTAGCTCAAGTGTCTATGTAGTTGTTGTAATCGCACGTACATTCCCCAAACGAATCGCTCCCCTGCATAATGATCAGTGGCAGGTCTACAATGCAGAAAGCTAGACGTACGATACGCAAACGCAGCAGTTTCCTTCAGGAAACTGGGGATGCATAATATGACTTGGAGGAATCAAAACGGTGTTACAATACAGGCGAGCATGACATGTGACAACGTACCGGTTAATAGACCAGCCTTCATGGCGAACAAAGCGTTCCCCCGACCAAGCGTAGTAACAATATCGTAAACCCAGTGCATCACGTACTGGAACGCGTTTGTGGGGGGTAGAGCGTCGGGATCGCGTCGGCGTGTATTTCCTAGGTCGTCGTTCCATTCCGGCTGGATACCCTGTATGATGTCTGTACAGCCCGTTAGAACTGACGCACGACAGCTGATTGGGGGCCTTGCCTGGGTCTTCATCATCCGCCCTGTCCATGCCTTCCGACGGTGTCCAGGGATTCCATTCAAGCATCTTGCGGATAGGGATACCAGGCCACCAGAGCCGGGCTTTCGGACAAGTCTTCTCCAGCTGAATGATCGCGTCAAGCTATAAGGATGCTGGGTCAGCCCCTCTCCCCGCGAGGATTTGTTGTACACTTACGATTTCGGTGAGGATGCTCGAAAAGCGCATGATGTGATACTGGTACATATAACAATGGAACAGATACCGATGCGGTGGGGGTTCGTGGGCACCGCCGTGCATGGAGCGGACGTGCTTCGGGTCGAACGCAGAGCGATAAGGGTCCAAGACACGGTGCCTGCGCCTCACGTTTCAGCACTCCGAATGTCCAACGCGCAAACGCCACTCGCCTCTTTTCCTTCTTGAACCGCTTCAGCGCATCCTTGACACTCTGCCCGAGCGCTTCTAGCCTCGCGAGACGTTCCGCCCGTGCTTTCTCGATCTTCGCCTTGCCCCCGAAACTGCCCCTCCGCACCTCGGCGAACCATGCCTGCACGCCCTTGATGACATCCTGCGTGCACTCGAGCAGCTCGTCGCATGATTCGTGCAGCAGCTGGACGAAGCGCGCGGTAACCTCGCTCTCGTCTGGATGCGAGAGCCGGTTCGCCTCGATGGCCATGTATCGCTGCGACTCGAACACACCCACCGCCGTCTCGGCGGACGCGGTCGTCGACGCCCTCGCGAGGGGCGAGAGCGCATGTGCGAGGTTTAGCAGCGAGAAATGAACCTCGTGATGCTGATGCTCTTCGTGATGCTCCCGTAGCTTCAGGTGGAGCTTGCGCGAGAACGCCTTGTGTCCGTGCGGGTGCTCCAGCGCGCGTTTCTGCAGGTTGCGCCGCCTCCGCGCGAACTGTTCCGGGTCCTCGCGGAGCCCGTTCGGAGGGGAGCCGGGTATCGGCGTGGCAGGCGAAACGGGAGTGGCGGGCCGCGTGCTTCCCGGCGTGCCGCTGCGCGGAGTGCCCAGACGAGAAGGGATCGGCGTGATAGGGAATCTCTCGCGCGTCGGTTCTATGAGCGTGAAGAAGATATCCATGCCGTTCGCGCGGGTCACGAGTCTGCGGACGATAGGCTGGAATTGACCAATGTTGGTCGGTGAGAATCGGCCATAGACGATATCCTGCTTGAGCAATCGCACGGTGGCCGCTGCTTGGCCGAGACCGCCCTCGGACTTGCTGAGCATGGCAGTGATATTCTTCACATTCGCCTTGAACGCTTCGGACGACGGGTCCATTGCAAGTACAGTGCGGTGGAGTGACAGAACGTCCTCGAGAGGGGCGAGAACCGCAAACAGCGTGTGCGTGTAGTGCGCGGTGATGGTCGAGGGGAAGATCAGCGCAGCGAAGAGGATGCATAGCCCGCAGTGGAACGCGAGCGGTATAGCGATGACCTGACCGATCAAGTAGTACGGGTAGGGGAACAGGACCGCTGTCGTCATAGATATGTCGATGCAGATGCAGCCAAAAACCGAGGCAAACAGGTAGGGGCCAGGCCCGAAACGCGCCTTCACGAACAAGAAAAACGCGCAGCCAAAGAACACGAACACGGCGAGGATGATAGTCGGACCAGCTTCGACGTACTGGCCGGATTGGATCGCCTCAAGAGGAGCGTTATAGTCAGTGTGTACTCTGGCCAGGCTCGCCAGGAATATACCGAGACAGCAATAACTAAGCAGGTGCGTGTCAACGCGGTGAGAGTCGCGAAGAATTCGAAACGCTCACGCCCATGCCGAAACGACAAACGTTAGGAAAATCAATTCGCGTTCGAGGACGGCCAGGAAGGGGTCCGATGGGACATCAAGGAACGACGCTGCGATTCGTTAGCTTGACGCTACCTTCCGGACGTGCTAGCTCACATATAAGGATGAGAAAACTGCCCTGTGACGACGGAGACGTCAATAAGCATGATCCCCGACATAGACACGCTGGGGGCAGTTGTCTGAGCGCTATGAGACTCACCTGACCCATGAGGGTATACACGCGCGGAATGACCATCAATATCGCCGACACAAAGCAGACTGCCGCACAGCGTAGGGCGGGCTTTAACTTGGACCACGTAAAGTTGGCAGGGATCCAGCCAAGGTCGAACGGTAGCCATCTCGCGATGCGTGTGGTCCACCGCACTGAGGGTGGTCTCCTTGGCTCCTCGCGCCGCTTCTCACCGTCAGCAGTATCCCAAGGCGATGATGAGCCTTCAACGTCGTGGCCGACGTCGACCGGGATGCGCACATGCCTTTGCGGGCGGGGGACGGGGTCGGAGATGTCTTCGTCTCCCAGGCGAGGGTCGTAATGCCTAGGGGCGCTCATGTCGTCGTGAGTGGACGTCGTGGGACCCGTGCTGTCGTCGACGAGGGAGGGGTAGCGCAGGCTCGATCGTCATGGGGGACGGAGAGGAGGATAAATAGCGGGAGTGGAGAAGAAAGGTCAGCCGCTCCGACTCGCCGTCTCAAGCGCGCGGGCGTCTGCCACACAGGGCAGGTTCGCTAACCAGCTCGATAATATTAATATTCTTGCTCAACCACTGACGTCGTTTAGATAACGGCTGCTTTCCATCCTGAAACTCCTTGGCCAATGCCCCAAGACTGCTGCCTATAGCATCGAGCGACGTTCGAAGTCTGGGTCGAGTCGAGTCGACTTATGTAGCTCTCTTGCCACAGCTTCCCTTCGTATCTTTATATTCAGCCGACAAATGACTCATCGCGGACGAAGAACGGATTCAAACCACAAAACACTGCACAGCGTGCAGAACGTCGCAACTAGAGTCGGATTCTACCACTAGACCGCGACCTTCAATATCCAACATCGCCAAGTCACCCCAGTGCTATCATGTCAAAAGACGACAACACGAAGGACCGGGTATGGGCGAATACACACTGACCCGGGGATACCACAGTTCCAAGATGCCAAGCCGCCGGCAACTCAAGCGGTGAATTGATTGTGCAATGACGCGTACGTTGGATCTTTCGCTTCGCGGAACTGCAAGTCGACCTTTCTTTACAGACATTCAAGCCAAACTATGCACAAGTTCATGTCGCATATTGCACGATCATGATACTTGCCGTCTGTGCGCTCACACGAGAAGAAGCAGGTAGATATCTTAACACCAGCAAGAATCCGAAGCTATCATATGTATGCCACAACCGCGTGCACCACCCAAGCTGTTTGTGTTGGGTGAATTCAGTCAGTAGCCAGCCAAGCCGTCAAACATACGTCGGCCAACAATGCCCAAGTGACAGGCAGCGTCCCTTGTGTTGCGCGTGCCACCTTGGCCTCTGCTTCCGAATGCGCCCAGTCATAGGCTCGCTTTCTGTCAATGCTACAAGGGCATGGAAGTCATTCCTGACTCTCGTGACTGAGCACCAGAGCGGTGGTGATCATAGCGCGTACGACAGCACACCGGGGGCACCATCCTATGTAACACCTCGTCATATGCTGATTTTATGGTATCCTCTGACCATATAAAGGACGCCTTTATACGACCTTGTCTTGATGACAACATTGAAAGGAAACGGGAAGGTCGTGTAACACGCTGATCATACTTTGACTGCCTCGGGTGATAAGAATGTGGTCACAATGGTACACACCGAGCCACTTGAAACGCATTCGGACAGTGGTCAGGGTGTGATCACTGTTTTACACAAGGTTATATGGCATGGTGCCCCATGGGAGAATCTCCGATGCGAGTGGTTCTGTAGCCTCAGGGAACGGTGTTTCGTTGTGCACGAGAAATCCTGTGCCGCTTACATTGATTCTACGCTACCGGATCTGCGCAAAGTACTGTGCTGTGTACTTGGTCCCATGGTACATGGGACCAAGTCCTCAATCGACACCTTCATGTGGGCACGGGTCGCGGCCCCAGCGTCTGGGTGGTCTCCGCTCGTTCCTGCGAGGACTAGGCTCTGCACCGAGTCCTGAGCACTCGATGCAGGCCTGCGCCAGCACTTGCTTCGCGGTCTAGTCTCAACCTTGTCGGAGAAACGGGGGCCCTTGCATTGCAGCCGCGGTGTCACTGTGAACTGTGCGTAGCTGGTGTATATAAGGCCCTCGCCCTCGCCCTCGTCGGTCCCTCCACCCGATTACCGCTCACCGCTGCACCAGAACCCTCTCAACCCTCGGCCATGCACGCCCCCCGCCTCAGCGCCGTCCTACTCAGCGCCCTCGCCTCGTGCTCCGGCGCGCTCGTCGCCCCGGGCTGCACGAACGAGCGGGTCGTGTACACAACGGAGATCG
This sequence comes from Trametes gibbosa, assembly GCA_022606055.1. NCBI lineage: Eukaryota > Fungi > Basidiomycota > Agaricomycetes > Polyporales > Polyporaceae > Trametes > Trametes gibbosa. Next base: position 7,425 of record JABYQJ010000046.1, on the reverse strand, counting down.
GGCGGGACGCAAACGTGCAGGTCTCATACTCGCGCTGCGACGGAGACGCGTTTGTCTCCGCCCCCGCCGTCGAGACTGATGCCGTCGACGCCCTCGCCAAGCGGCAAGGGAGCAACAACGTCTGTGGCGCGGCTTGTGAGTGTCCACGCGCCCACGGTGGACGGGGACGTGCTGACGGACGGTGCCTCTGACGATACAGGCAACACGTTCTGCTTCCCGCCCGCGGGGAATGGCCCGAACGCGGGGGACTGCACGGTCATCGCAGACGCGCTGCTGTACGAGTCGCAGAACGTCGGCGTTCTGTTCAACGTCTCTGCCACCGGCGTACGCACACCTTGCCGAGCCTCTGTATATCTCAGACTGACGGCGGGCATGCGCCGGTGCAGACGCCCGCGAACAAGATCACGATGCAGTACATGTCCTGCCTGACGTACTTTTTGAACCAGGACTTTTCCACCCTGGTGTATTGTCGCACCGAATGGGTACGGGCAGCCTTTCTTTCTTTCTTTGCCACCGCTGTGCTCCTGCTGATGATGGGCCGGCAGTCGAAGCTCGTGGACTGGCTGTCCAGCGACTGCGACGCGGCGCACAACGCTCAGGGCGGGCTGTGCGTCGCCACCGACCAGCGCTGGTATGTCCAGTAAGTCTCTGTCCGTGTCCGGTGATGTCTGCCCCGCTGAACGCTCCGCAGGGTACAGCACGCTTAGCGCGATGCTGGAATCCTCCGTGTCTAGTGTCAGTAATCGCAGAAGGACGCTGTGTAAGGACTCTGTCCGGCCTCGTTGTATGTAGTCTGTCAAAGCGCCTCCCTCTCTTCGTCGTGCATCGCCGCCATCGATTGCACTCCCCTCCTTGTGAGGGTGCTCGGAATCGCGAACGGTACGAACGAGAGAGAGTCGGACTGGGACGTCGCTCAGCCAGCCAGCATCCCGTCGTCCGTATGCGGGTGTGCCCAGATCGCACCCATCCTCGTCGCGGGCAGCGCTAGAGACGCTTGATCATCGGCGGCGATCCGGTCAGAGTCCTCGCTCTCTTCGAACGAGCATGGCCTTCAGAGTCGGCGCGAGAGTGCATCATCAATCGTAAGCGCAGGATCGTTACCCACACAGGCAAGTCGTACTGCTGGTGCAACCGTAGGCTCACGCTTTCCTGGCACAGTGCATCGTGCAAGGATCACCTGGACACATGCGGCGTCCGACTCTCCACCGTCTGCATCGTTTACGTACGCTCTTGGGGCAGAGTTTCTTCAGCGGTGCTCAGCGAGAACACGACCAGACTCGGCTCTCCGCAGTCGTGCTTCTGTGGCGGGGTCGACCCAGCGTGTCGTATACTCCGCGTCACCAGTGAGCAAGCATACACATAAAACGTACGCCATGCCTGACCTCTCCAACCCCCTAGGCACCTGTCCCGCATCGCCCGCGCACAAACATGAAGTCCCCCGCCATTCTCTCCGGCGTCCTCGCCCTGTTCTTGAGTTCCAGGACGTCCGCGACCGCCTTGGACACACATACGCGCTTCGCGTGCCCCAACGAGGTCCTCGCCGCAGAGTGGTTCATCGGCAAGGACCAGAACGTCCGCCTCGCCTACTCCCGCTGCGACGGAGACGGCCGGTCCATCGTCTCCGCCCAAGGCGCCGTCGTGCCGCTGCCCCTGCCCCTGACCAAACGCCAGGGGGGCATGCCGAACGTGTGCGGTGCTACGTGTACGTCGGACCTTGCTGAGCGTTCCTGCTGACCGGGAGCCGTCGCGTCGGTGCTGAGAACCGAGCTCACCTGTGTAGGCGACACGTTCTGCTTCAGCCCCGCGGGCGGGGGCCCCAACGAGGGCGACTGCAACATCATCGCAGACGCGCTCCTGTTCGAGTCTGAGAACACGGGCGACTTCTTCAACGCCTCTGCCGCCGGGGTATGTCCGCCCGTCTCTCTCTCCCGCTCATGAATGCTCCAGTAACACTCCAGTCGCTCGGGCTCACGCCTCCTCTCTCCCGCCCTCTCCCACACCCTCCTCTTTCCGATGGGTACACGCGTGAGGCAGAGCGCGTCCGCCAAGATCACGCTGCAGTACAAAAGCTGCACCACCTACTTCCTCAACCAGTCTCCCGCACAGCTCACCTACTGCCGGAGCGACTGGGTGAGTCCGCCCCGTCCCCCGTGCCCCGTTCGCGCCCTTCGTCCACGCAGCGCTCATCCATCGCCCGCTCGCTTGCCCCCGCTTGCCCCCGCTGGTCGCCCGCCCGTCCGCACGTCCAGTCCAAGCTCACGACATTCATCGCGCCGCACTGCGACGCCGCGCACGACGCGCACGGCGGCCTGTGCGTCGCCGACGACCAGCGCTGGTTCGTCCAGTACGTCCCCGCACGCCTGCTCTCTCTCTCTCTCTCTCTCTCTGTGTGTGTGTTGCCCGTCTCGCTCGCTGTTGCTGATCGCGGACGTAGGGTCCAGCACACGTAGCCGGGCTGTGTTCCGGGCGGCGGGGGATGGGTGCGGTCCGGTCGTCGTGGGGGGCCGATCGGGCGATGCGAAGCACGTTCTGGAGCGCCTTGATGTGAGCTGATGTACTGTGTATCGTACGCATGTCGTTTCGTGTCATATCTTGTCGTGTCGTGTGGAAGTGTATACGATAGGCCTATAGCAGATTGCGCATTGTGGATCGTGCAGCTCCTGCAAGCCTCAGAAGACAGAAGATGCGGGCAAAGCCCAAGGCCCCCGCGATGCGCGTGTCCGCGCCCTCTCTCAGCACATCACCTCCAGGTACCGAGAGGACCCAGGATCCTGCGCAAGCCCAGGTCTGCGAGCTCCTGACCAAACCCGCACATAAGCGGCGCCTCTTGCGTCTCGAAGAACCCTACGTAGTGGGCGGAAGGACTCGCAGTCGACCGTCCCACTTGCGTATATTATATATATCCGTACATGTAGCGCCGTGTTCCGTCTACGTCCACAAACGCTATCCAGAGACGTTTTACGTCGCTGTCCATAGTGAACGCTCTGTCCAACGACACCCTCACGGCCCGTGAGGGTGTCATTGGACTCCCGTCGTGCAAGGCGGTTCAGCTGACAGACAATGACAATGTATATGTATTCTGGGGCTGCGATCCTGCCGCAAACATGGTGACCGTCCATAAGGCACAAACATAACAGGGGGAGTAGTGGGACGATGAACGAGGGTGGGGCGGACAGACGAGCGTGTCCACATCAGACAGGGACAAGACGAGACGAGACAAGACGAGCCAAGATAGCTTTGCATGTTTACATGGGTGAGCTGGGGGAGAGCAAACGAGAGGTGTAACGCGAAAGAGAAACATGGAGAGGAGAGCATACGTGACGAGAGTGCATACGGGAGATCAGACAGCAGGAGAAAACGGTAAAGAAAAACTCGCACTTCAACGACAGAGCAGCTCCAAACAGTTCACAGACAAAATTAGAAGGTACTGACCATCGACGGCAGGTGCCTCTACAGGCGACTCTCCATCACACACGACGAGCAGGTCAGCAGTCACGCACGCACTGTGCGAGCACCCGTCTACTGCTCAGGCCTCAGCCTCCGACTCGAACTCGGACATCAGACGCTGGATCTGCCAAGGACAACGTCAGCGAACACCAAACATCAGCCCAAGTGCCCATACCACTCACCACATGCGGAGGCACAATATGCTGGTCGACCGGCAGATGTGGCTGCTCCACAGGAACAGAGGGTCCTGCAATCGCGCCCTCCTCGACGAACATGGAAACAGATGGCGAGGGCGGGGCGGAGGGCAGGTCTTCGTTCGGAGGACCCTCGACCGGCGTCGCAAGCCACGCTTCCCCACCGGAAACGGCCGTGGACTGCTCTATACCAGCCGACGCGGACGCAGGTTCCGCTGGGCTGTTTCCGGCGGAGATGTCCTGGTCCTGGTCCCGGTCCTGGTCCTTGTTGTTACCGGCGGCGGTCTCTCCCGTAACGACCACTGTCGGAATGGAGGTCTCTCCCGTGACGACCACTGTCGGAATGGAAAGGATTGCGCCATGGCTAGTCTTCCGGGAGGAGGAAACGCCGCCAGCACGAATGCGTGCAGTTGGCGAGAGTGAATGCAGTATACTTTCTGGACTATACCGGGGAGGTGGGAATACCACCGACAGGCGAGGGGGCTGCGGCGACGACGTGGACGATTTTGTCGTCGCGACGTTGCGGGATGTCGGAGATACTTCCGGAGGAGACAAGGTTTCGGACTTGCCGCGGGATGATAGGTCAGAGGTGGTCGATCGCGAAAGTGCGCTGTGAGACGAGGTGTCCCCGAATGTATCTTGCGATAGGCGTCGATGGCTAGAGAGCTGACGTAACATGTTTATGATCTGGGTAAAAGACTCTTTGTTTTCTTTGGCCATGTTGTCGACCTTTGTAGTGAGGCTGTCGAGCTTTGTAGTGAGGTTGTCGACCTTGGTGGTCAGGCCGTCGACCTTGGTGGTCAGGCCGTCGACCTTGGTGGTCAGGCCGTCGACCTTGGTGGTCAGCTGATCGAACTGCACCTTCAGGGAGGCGACGTCACGAATCACTTGGTGAAGCTCTGCCGCAGGCGGCGGCGCCAACGTATCCACATCGCGCTGCCCACCATGCGCAACGACATCTGGCCGACGTGTCAGCATCAGCCCGAGCAGACAGAGACCGTCCACATTCTACGTACTCGAAGCAGAGTTTGCAGACATCTTGTCTTGTGCAGATGGCGGCTGGAAAGTGAGTTGGAGGCGGATGGTGTGTGTGGGCGTGCTGAACGACAGCGCAGGGAGGGTCTGCAGGATTATGTGTGCAGGCCCGCGTCTCTGCCGCTCTGCCTTACCGATCCTGTCCTCGGACTTTTTGGCTGCGGGGGCCATGTTCGACGAATAAATGGACAGCCTGACGATCGCTCGCAACAAAACAAGAAGGAGGCCTGAGCGATGACTCCTCGTGAGGTGGTAGCACTGCCTGATCTGGCCTAGGGTCTGTTGGACCTTGTTTGTCCTTGGCCCAACACTGTGTAGCAGCCACGCGTCAGTAGGACCCCCGACATTTCATCAAAATGCCTGAGGCCTCATCCAGCCAAAATTTGGACCCTGAGGGGTCTGCCTAATGAAAATCCGGACAATTTGGCCCAAAAATGTCTCAAGGCCTTAGCCATTTTCCGGACATCTGAGAGGCAAGAAAGGCGTGGCCTGAGGACAATCCGGACAAAACGGCTGTATGAGCGCTTAAACATACGTTTTGGGAAAATTTGTCAGCTGGAATGCGTGAGTGCCCGCAAAAGTCGCTTAGACGCCCAAAAGGCCTCAGGTATAATTCGGACAATGCTCGCGAAAATAGCCTGATGCCTGATATAATCCTGACATTTTGGGTTGTCTAGAATGCCTGATCTATCGGACAGACATTGCAAAATATTGGGACTTTGGATCAGGCATTTTGTTGAAATGTTGGGGGTCCTGCGTCAGTGTTGCTGTGTTTGGCACTAACGAGCGAGCTCGCGCGCATCTCTCGGGATCACGCGGATGGTGGCGCACATGCCCTTTATGTATGCAGCCCGCCCGCCTACGCACACCTTACGTGTTTGCTCTCTCCCCTTCCCCCTCACTATTGTGGCTCCCTTCGCACTGCAAACGCGCCCGTTCGCTCTCCTTCCCATCGCCGCTCGTCGTCCTACTTCACGCCCGTGAACACGAATTTCTACAGGATTCACCCCTACGACCAAACCCACTGGCGGCGGATCATAAGGGTTGAGTCACCTCTCGATGATGGCACCTGGGGAGAACTGCCCCTTGCGGCACACGGGTGGACCACCCACGACAACAACGACACCGACCAGGACAATCACATGCCTCAGCCCCTGCTGGCAGAGCGTCTCTCCAGCCCCCCCAATTGTTCGGGTACCCCAGCCTCACTCCCACCCCTTGAGTCACGCCCACGTACCCCTCCGTTGTCAGAAGCAGACCTCGAGCGCGACATTGAAAACATCGCCCTCAGAGCCCTGCTTGGCATCTGATTGACAAGGATCCCGCCGCCACCACGACCCCCTTACCTCCCTCCTCCCGTTGCAGTGGATCCACCCGCCACCGTCAACCCGCAGGACCTCCAGGCCCGACCTCCGACCCCCATCATTGTCAACGACAACAACGAGTTGGAGTACATCTGATTGAGGACGATCAGCCTTAGGGGGGGGGTAATGTTATGATTGACAGGTTACTGGTAGCACTCTGACTCATGGAGGCTCCGGAGGCATGGTGACTCATTCTGACTCGCTCTGACTCATCCCTGACTAGTAGTGACTCAGACCCATGGTGAGTCATACTGGATATGACTCCACCCCACATGTATATAAGACCAGGGGGCTCAGGGTAGAGCCCCAGCTTCAATCTCCTGTTTCACCCCCTGAACTCCTCGTCTGAACCTCTCCCCTTTGCCCAACCTGGCTTCCAGTTCTAACAGTGTGCTCAATAGCCACTAACAGAGAACTGAAGCATAACAAGATCGACAAGGAGGGCAATGAGATTGAGGTTGATTTGCTCGAGTATTGGGAGGTATGTGTACTATCCTAGGCTAATGAACAATCACTATTATTAATTCAACCAATCTTACAGGATAGACAGTATCAATTTCCCCTCCTATTCTGTGTCGTTCTCAATGTGCTCCCAGCACAAGCTTTGGCAGTCCCTTGCGAGGAAGTATTCTCCTCCAGCAAGGAAACCATCATGGAGCGTCGCACAAAGATGGCGCCAGATCTCCTTTCCGAGCTGCAGATCCTAAAGCACGCGTACAGGCAAGACCGGCTCTCGTTCACAACACAGGTTGTTGCCAACGAGCGCGACTACTCCCTCGAAGGGAGTGTAACTGAAGCCGCCGTGCAAGAGCTTCTGACAGCGGGAAAATTTGCGGAGTTGGAGGAATTGCTATCTGATACTTAGGGCACTATCTGTACTGGTACAAAATACTATGGCGTGCCCTATTGATGTCTACACCACCTTCCACTCGACGTTGAGCAATCCTCGAGCTTGTCGGATACAACGGGCGCCTTGTACCACTTTTGTTAAATTGTGAGCGCCTAGCTTGCAAGCTGGCTGGCTGGGCTGGCTGGCTCGAGCTCATAAAACAAGCTCACATCAGCTCCCTGGCTTAACTCAGCTTAACTCAGCTTGCGGCAACACTATGCCGAGGAACGTGAACAGAACATAATGAAGTGACATGTTACACTTGTAGAAATTTGCGTTCGCGGGCGCTTGTTCAGCGTCTAAGGGCGCGAAGTAGGATGACGAGCGGCGACGGGAAGGAGAGTGAACAGGCGTGTTTGCAGCGCAAAGGGAGCGACGATAGTGAGGGGCAAGGGGAGAGAGTAAACACGTAAGGCGTTGATGAGCACCACCGGCGTACCACACCAGAAACCCTGCTTTTCGCCTCTCCGCGCGCTGGCTCTTCAAGGCGCAAGCA